>CM056200.1:28915398-29395728 GCA_029692085.1 Gymnothorax javanicus | reverse complement strand
GTTACAGAGGCAGAGGGAGATACACTGCTTTGTCTAGAATACCTTGTGAATTGTGAATCACAATACGCCACCGAAGTTAGGGCCAGGGCATGGTGTTATTACTGAAAATTAGCTGAAAATGTGTTTAATTACCTCCAAAAATATTGGGTCCATTTTGTTGAATGCTGAGTATGCTCCAAAGATTGTTCCCAAAGTATGTCCAAAGACTCTGTTCACTCCTCAGTACTTACACACATTCGGCTGACTCTTCAGTTAATTTGCATAAATTAGACCAATCGCTACTCGACTACTACTAAACTACTCGATCTACCGCCTGTCATTCTCGTTTCCTTCCACATTCCCTATCCCACTGATTAATGTCGTGTGTGTATAAGTCGCTAAGTCAGTGTAAATTACTGCTAGATTGTTCTGCCTGGCTGAAGTTTCCTAGCCAGCTCTTTATCTTGAGTCCTAGTGCTCTCCATCTTCAGTTATCTTGGTGGAAGTACAACCCCAATTCCGAAATAGTTGGGACAAAATGTAAATTGTGAATAAAATCAAAACGCAATAACCTTCTAATCACACCAGCCAGTATTTTATTCACAACAGAACAGAGAAAACATAGCAAATGTTGAAACTGAGAAATTTTACAATTTTATCCACAAAATGAGCTCATTTCAAATCTGATGGCTGTTTCAGGTCTCAAAAAAGTTGGGACAGGGGCCTGTTTACCATGGTGAAGCATCCCCTCTTCTTTCTACCACGGAGTGGAGGCGTCTGGGCATTGAGGAGACAAGTTTCTTGAGTTTAGCCATTGGAATTTGATCCCACTCTTGTTTAATACAGGCTTCCAGCTGCTGGAGAGTTTTGGGTCTCCTTTGACGGACTTTTCCTTTAATTGTGCGCCAAATGTTCTCAATCGGTGAAAGATCAGGACTGCAGGCAGGCCACCCCTGCGAACTGTGACCATGGTTGACCTCGGTTGACCTCGGTTCACCATGGTCAACCATGGTTAAAGCATGGTTAAAAATGGCCGACCATGGTTGAAGCATGGTTGCACTGGCTTGGGGAGTTTTTGCACCATGGTTAACCGTGGTTGACCATTTTTAACCATGCTTTAACCATGGCTGACCATGGTGAACCGAGGTCAACCAAGGTCAACCATGGCATTCCATTTGACAAAAATGTCAAAACCATGGTTTGACCAGGGTTGACCACGGCTACTTGAACCAGGGTCAACCAAGGTCAACCACGGTCATGGTTCGCAGGGGCAGTTCAGCACATGGACTCTTCTACTACGAAGCCATGCTGTTGTAATAGCTGCAGTATGTGGTTTTGCATTGTCCTGCTGAAATACACAAGGCCTTCCCTGGAATAGTTGTCATCTGGAGGGGAGCATATGTTGCTCTAAAACCTTTATGTACCTTTCAGCATTCATGGTGTTTTTTAAAACATGCAAGTGTCCCACACCATATGCACTAATGCATCCCCATACCATCAGAGATGCTGGCTTTTGAACTGAACGCTGATAACAGGAGGGGTGGTCTTTCTCCTCTTTAGCCCAGAGGACACGATGCCCATGATTTCCAACAAGAATGTCAAATTTGGACTCATCTGACCACAGGACACTTTGCCACTTTGCAACAGTCCATTTTAAATGAGCCTTGTCCCACAGAACATGGTGGCGCTTCTGGATCATGCTGAACAATGGCTTCCTTTTTGCAAGATAGAGTTTTAGGTGGCATCTGTGGATGGCAAGGCGGACTGTGTTTCCAGACAGTGGTTTCTTTAAGTATTCCTGGGCCCATTTAGTAATGTCAATGACAGAATCATGTCGGTGAGTGATGCAGTGGCATCTGAGGGCCCGAAGATCACAGGCATCAAGTAAAAGTCTTCAGTCTTGTCCCTTACGCACAGAGATTTTTCCAGTTTCTCTGAATCTTTTGATGATGTTATGCACTGTCGATGATGACACCTTCAAAGACTTTGTAATTTGACGTTGAGGAACATTGTTTTTAAAGTTTTCCACAATTTTTTTTATGCAAGCCTTCTCAGGTTGTAGAGCCTCTGTCCATCTTTTCTTCTGAGAGACTCAGCCTCGCCAAGATATCCCTTTTATAGCCAATCGTGTTACACACCTGATGCCAGTTAATGTAATTTCTTGCTAAATGTTCTTTCAGCTGATTGTTTTATTTATTAATTTGTTATGACCCCAATTTGTTATGGCGTCACGGACAGCAAGGGATGACAGACAAAATCCTTTAAGTTCAACAGATTTAATTAAACAAACACATAGAACTACTCTACACCCTACACTACTGACCAAGATTGAAAAGAAAAAAAAAAAAAGAGATGTTTACAGTTCCCTGTAATGGAGATGGGCTGCTCTGTTGTGATGTCCTGGGACAGGAAAATGCTCCAACACAGGCAAAAAATCCACAAAAAAGCTTAAAAGGTCTTGAAAAGAGTGACAGGTCTGGTCAAATGTATCCTTCTTGCAATTTCTCCTCCTCCTCTACACTCCCTCGATTTTTTCTCCTTATATACTCTTTTCCAGCCCCCTCTGAGGCATGCCCGGGACATGTCCAAACCTAGCTTGAGATTGCTTAACAAAAAAAAAAAAAAGTCACTACTGCCATCTAGTGGCTTTTTACCACATTACACCTCCATTCCAAAAGGGAAAAATTTTGACTTATAAAAGCAAAATTTTTCTTTTCAATACAAAAATGGTTAAGTTGACACTTGTGTATATATATACATATATACAATATGCTAATAAACACAGGTGATATATATACACATACTCAAACACGGGATAAGCAATCGGCAATTACATTGTCAGTACCCTTTACATGCTTGATGTCCAAGTCAAACTCTTGTAAAATCAAACTCCAATTCAACAATCTCCGATTCTTGTTTTTCATCTTACTCAAAAACATTAACGGATTGTGGTCAGTATATACAGTCATTGGCTTTTGCCCTGTACAAACATAAACCTCAAAGTGTTGTAAGGAAAGAACCAGAGCCAACAGCTCCTTCTCAATTGTGGAATAGTTCTTTTGGTGGCGATTGAACTTCCTGGAGAAGTATGCCACGGGATGCTCAATGTCATCAGAGTCACTTCTCTGTAGGAGCACAGATCCACAAGCTTGGTCGCTAGCATCGACCGCTATGGAGAACGGTTTGTTGAAGTCAGGAGATTTGAGCACGGGGAAGTGACACAGCAGAGACTTCAGGCGATCGAAGGCTCTTTTGGCATGCTTCATCCCAAGTGAACTTCACGCCTTTCTTCAGTTGGTTGGTGAGACTGAGAGCAATCTCAGCAAAGTTCTTGCAGAACTTGCGGTAGTACCCGATCATTCCAAGGAAGCGGCGCAAAGCTTTTTTTTGTTGTCAGGAACTGGAAAGTCCATGATGGCTTGGACTTCAGCATTTATGGGTGCCACCTTACCCTGGCCTATGACGTAGCGAGATACGTGACAGTAGCACAACCAAAGTCACTCTTGTTCAGGTTAACAGTCAGGTTAGCCTGGGTTAAGCGCTGGAACAACGTCTCTACATCTTTCAGATGTTCTTCCCAGGAGTCACTCCATGCGATCAGGTCGTCGATGTACGCACCCGTGTGTGGCAATCCGGCGATTGTAGACTGTATCATCCTTTGGAACGTGGCTGGGGCATTTTTCATGCCAAAGGGTAGGACTTCATACTGGTATAACCCAGATGGTGTGGCAAAAGCAGAGATGCTCTTGGCCCTCTCAGTTAAAGGCACACACCAATAACCCTTCAATAAATCAATCTTGGCCAGAAACTTTGCTTGCCCTACTCTATCAATACAATCATCAATCCTAGGTATTGGAAACACATCAGTTCTAGTTACAGCATTGACTTTGCGGTAATCTGTACAGAATCTAGTACTTCCATCAGGTTTTGGAACTAGAACACAGGGTGAACTCCAATCTGAGTTAGAGGGTCTGATAATATCATGTTCTAACATGTACTCAACCTCTTTCTCAGCAATCTTTCTCTTTTCAGGATTCATCCGCACGGATGCTGTTTTATTGGTTTGGCATCACCAACATCTACATCATGAGAGGCTATAGAAACTCTCTTTGGAACATCAGGAAATAGATCTTTATATTTCTTGATCAACCTCTCAAACTGATCTTTCTGTGAGGGTTCTAAATGCTGGAGTTTTACATCAAGATTTTGCAACACTTCAGAATTTGACAATTTACATGAAAGAACTTCAGTTTTAATTCTAGGTTCATCATCTTGAAACTCCCCTCATCTTCACAAGTCTCGGCCATAGGAGGATCTGAAGTGACAGCTGCAACCCTAGCATTCCTATCATGATAAGGCTTCAGCATGTTAATGTGACACAACTGTTTTGGCTTTCTCCTATCTGGAGTCTTCACAATGTAATTGAGATCATTGAGTTTTTGTCAGAATTTCATAAGGACCATGAAATCTAGCCTGCAATGGATTGGACTGCAAAGGGAAACAACACAAGGACCTTGTCTCCTGGTTTAAACTCACGGCTTTTTAGCCTTATGATCATACCAAGTTTTCATTTTTCCCTGACTTGATTTCAAGTTCTCTTTGGCTAGGTCACAAGCTGCACGCAGTCTTTCCTTGAACTTGCTAACATAGTCTAACAGACTGATATTCGGCTCTTTCTCTTGCCATTGTTCACTCAACAATAGCAAAGGTCCTCTCACTTCATGGCCAAACACTAGCTCAAACGGACTGAATCCAGTAGACTCCTGCACTGCTTCCCTAGCTGCAAACAACAGCAAATGAACACCTTCATCCCAGTCTTTCTCATGGTCATAACAATAAGTCCTCATCATTGTCTTGAGAGTGGAATGAAACCGCTCTAAGGCACCCTGACTCTCTGGATGATAGGCACTGGAAAGAATCTGCTTCGCACCTAGTTCATACACAACCTGCTGAAACAATCCGGAAGTGAAATTGCTACCTTGATCTGACTGAATTTCCTGGGAAGGCCAAACAACGTGAAGAACTTTATCAAAGCCTTCGAAATCGCAGTTGCCTTGATGTTGCGTAGAGGGATGGCTTCAGGAATCTGGTAGATGCACACATGATTGTCAACAAGTACTGATTTCCAGATCTAGTCTTGGGTAATGGACCAACACAATCAACAATGACCTTGGAGAAGGGCTCCCCAAATGCTGGGATAGGCTGTAATGGAGCTACAGGTGGGTCTAACTGGTGTTTTCCAACTACCTGACAAGTGTGACAGGTTTTGCAAAAGTTGGAAACATCTTTCCGAAGTCCAGGCCAGAAGAAGTGTTTCATTATCTTGTCAACAGTCTTGTTAACACCAAGATGACCTCCTAAAGGCAAACTATGAGCCATTGTTAAGATCTCCTTCCTGTAGGCCTTCGAACAACAATTTGCTTGACCACTGCCCAATCTGCATTGGCAGGGATATCAGGAGGGCGCCACTTCGCATCAACACTCCATCCTTGAGATAATACCCAACTGGAACTGCGTCTATTTCTTCATCAGGAAGGGCTCTCTTCTTCAGTACAAAAATTTCAGGATCATTGGTTTGCTCCTGAATCAACCGTTTTCTGGACAGGGACAAGTCTCCAGACACATCAGAATCACCAGACCCATCTGGCTGGCTGAATAGAGAACTGATAAAAGTGTCTGATAAGTCCTCAAACGGAGAAACCATAGTAGGCTGAACAAAGTCATGAGGCGAACCACCTGAGTCATGACTATTCAAGGTGCTGGACGGCACCACATCATCTTCTTCTTGAGCCTTCTTGGCCATAGCACGAGTCACTGCACAGGAAGGATACAGAGATGGGTCTTCATCGCCATCTTCAGTGCTCGGCTGCGAAGTAAGATGAACAGGGGGAACTACATTGCCCCCAGCCAGGTCATTGCCTAGCAACAGAGAAACACCCTTGATAGGTAGACTTGACATAAGTCCCACCTTTACCTGTCCTGTAACTAAATCTGACTTCAAGAACACAGAGCGCAGGGGTACAGATACAGTCCTCCCTTCAATACCTTGTACAAGTATGAAATCCCCAGAAGCGGTCTCATCACGTAACTCCAAGGAGTCCATCAACAAAAGTGACTGAGAAGCTCCGGTATCCCTTAGGATATATATGGGGACAGGAGGAGAATGCTCATTCAGAGCCACTAATCCCTCTGACACAAATGGAAGAAATTCCTCCCTCACAAAGTCAGCAGTATCAGGCTTCTTAGCCTCACAAGGAGCAGGCAATTTAGCAGATCGGTCATCTACTACAGGGGTTTCTAACCTTGTCTTCACAAAGGCATTGGGTTTGGTATCCTTTTCTTGTTCTTTCTTAGCTTTAAGGAACCAACAGTTAGTTGTAACATGACCAGATTTCTTGCAATAATTGCAAACTAGACCACTTTTTGTCACTGTCAGCTTTCACACTTTGTTCAGACCTTTTACTGGATTTCTGAGCACCATCACCAGATTTGTCTTTGTCTTTGGGTGAGGAATCTTGGGTATCACCGTTACCTTTCTTCTGAAATTGGGACCATCTATTGTTACTGCTAGACTGAAATTTGGACTTATGTGTTAGAACATATTCGTCTGCAAACTTGGCAGCTGATTGCAAATTCAGTGCTTGCTTCTCATTAAGGTAGGTCTTAATATCATCCTTGACACAGTTCTTGAATTCTTCAACTAACACCATCTCTTTTAGTGAGTTGAAATCATCCTTGACCTCCATAGAAGTACACCAGCGCTCAAAGCAAACCTTCTTCTCGTTAGCAAATTCAACATAAGTCTGATTGTCAGATTTCTTCAGACCTCTGAATTTCTGTCGGTAAGCCTCTGGAACCAACTCATAAGCTGTCAAAATAACCTTTTGACCACCTCATAATCAGAGGAATCATCTGCAGACAAAGCCGAATAGGCTTGTTGAGCTTTTACCCTTGAGGACAGTTTGCAACATCAGAGGCCAGTGTTCCTTTAGCCACTGACAACTCTTAGCTACCTTCTCGAAGCACTGAAATACTTATCAACCTCCTTTTCTGAGAATGGAGGCACCAGCTTTACCTCCTGGCTGGCGTGAAATTTATTTTCAGCCTGAATTTTGATTTTTAGTAGCTCCATTTGGAGCCTTTCTTCTCTATCTAATTTTTCTAAATCGAAATCTCTCTGCCTCTGTCTCTCTCTTTCTGCTCTTTCCTCTTTCTCTCTCTCTTTTTCCCCTTCTCTTGCTAATTTTTCTAACTCAAACTGCCTTTGTTTTTCTTTTTCCTCCCTTTCAATCTCTAGCATTTTTAATTTAAGTTCCAATTCTACATTGGGATTTTCCAATCGAAACTGTTCTAGATCTCCTGGTGCAAACACATTTTTTCATCAATGTAATATTCAACAATCTCTCTAGCCAGTCTTGCTTTTCGCATGGCTGGTTTTACATCTGTCAGCTCTAAATGTCTGCATATTTCTAGCAGTTGTGTCTTTTTAAAAGACTTCAAAACCTCTACGGTTGGTGATGCCAAGAAATCATCCATTGCTGTTGATCTGCCAATATATATATATGAAAATTCAAAAAACAATTTCACTATTTGAAATTTTAGATTTTCAATAAATGACTCGCACAATGGTCTACCCCGGACCCGAGCCCCCAATTTGTTATGACCCCAATTTGTTATGGCGTCACGGACAGCAAGGGATGACAGACAAAATCCTTTAAGTTCAACAGATTTAATTAAACAAACACATAGAACTACTCTACACCCTACACTACTGACCAAGATTGAAAAGAAAAAAAAAAATGAGATGTTTACAGTTCCCTGTAATGGAGATGGGCTGCTCTGTTGTGATGTCCTGGGACAGGAAAATGCTCCAACACAGGCAAAAATCCACAAAAAGCTTAAAAGGTCTTGAAAAGAGTGACAGGTCTGGTCAAATGTATCCTTCTTGCAATTTCTCCTCCTCCTCTACACTCCCTCGATTTTTCTCCTTATATACTCTTTTCCAGCCCCCTCTGAGGCATGCCCGGGACATGTCCAAACCTAGCTTGAGATTGCTTAACAAAAAAAAAAAAATGTCAATACTGCCATCTAGTGGCTTTTTACCACATTACAAATTGCTTTTTCAGCCCTTTTTTGCCTGTGTCCCAACTTTTTTGAGACCCGTTGCAGCCAGAAAATTTTAAATGAGCTCATTTTGTGGATAGAAATGTTAAATGTCTCAGTTTCAACATTTGAAATGTTCTCTATGTTCTATTGTAAATAACATATTGGCTCATGTGATCTGAAAGTCATTGCATTTTGATTTTATTCACAATTTACACTTCGTCCCAACTATTTTGGAATTGGGATTATAGTACACCTGATGCAACTAGTGCAATTTAATAGGTACAGCCTCTCCCTGTTCTCTAGATGCCTTTAGAGCAGAGACAGACCCCACTCCCAACACAGGCAACAGTGGAGGCCTTACTCTGCAGGTGTTGCAAATCATCTTGACCACCCAACATCTGACCCTGCACTGTTGATGAACATGGTGTAGAATCGCCGTTTCTGACGTTGTTTGCCGATAGCCTGAACTGGACTTTCTGACCACTGTTCCAGTCCGTGCGCCTGTTACAAGTTGTCCTTGGTGTTTTCAGCTCATTGTTAACAGCCCTGCAGGCATTTTATGCTGATCTGCGCTTGTTCCTTCAGTGCAATTTGTAACAACTACTCTATCCTGACTCGCTCATTATCAAGCTTTGAATAATTTTATGGCTATGTATTTAGTGAAGGTAAAGTAAACTGAATCTAAATATAACATAAGTTTAAAAGTAATTACTTGGAAATAACAGCCTGAGATCATGCATGGCGACTGAGACAGCAGTTGTGACTTTATGGTTAGGAAACTGGTGTGCAGCATTGCAGGCTGTACTTACATGCTTTAAGTCAGTGAAAGATTTCTTGTTTTCTTCAAAGCTTGGGTCACATACGCCTTTCAATTTCTGTTCTCAAGGGATGACAGCATCACAGTCAGGAGTCCTCAGGGGAGGGACCTTCAACGTCTGCATGGATACATTTTTGTATCATTAAATGACATACTAACTTCTTGTTCAAAAACAAAACTAGCACTGTTATTCCAAGCCATTCTACCAAGCAATCTCTCTCCATCCTGAACAAAAGCTCCTTACCCAACCTTTTCTGGCTACAGAAAACTGGAGAAGACACTTCAAAAGTGCATTTATGTCCCAATTTATGATGAGCACCCCCTGAAAATGTTTACTTTCCATGATCGCTATGTATACAGACAACAGAAGAGAGAGCAGATTCCACAGATAGAGCATTTAAATACATTTTTATTCTCAATGAACAATAAAATGGCATAATACCCAACTTCTGATCACAAATCTTAAAAAAAATATATATATATATATATATATGACTTCTCAACCATTCAACCAAATTCAGCTGACAAAACTTTGAAAAATACTTTAACAGCTTCGAAATTCTCTTCAATTAATCCAGTTTCTGTTCATAAATCTTATTTACTCATTTTATTTTTACAGTTATAGCTTTCTTTCAGCAGTACAAACACATCAGATAAATCAGCTCAACTCAGTGGCCGTGCTTAATTCTTTCCACCATCTCAACTTCGTTCTCTCAGCCAAAAGCGTTGAAATCATTCATCATTAACAAACAGTTTGAAAAACTGAAGTTACCAAGTTGACTAACATTCAGGTCCTACAAATGCACAGGCGAGTGAAGACTTAATTGCACTGGAGCAACTTGGCTGGCTACTTAATCAGACAATCGCCGCCTTAACACAACCCCATAGCTAATAAGGCATATAAAAAAAAAAGTTTGGCTCCTCTTGGTAGTCAGTTGAGGTGATGGGTCGGTAGGGATTTTATTTTTTATTTTCCTTTACAGCAGCGATGGATACTCAATTTTTTAGAGTATCTATACTGAAGAAGTGGTGTATCCCCGAAAACCCCCAAGTAAACACTTGTCAATGTGAATCGTGAAATAAATTTTGGGTTATTCCTT
The DNA here is from genome assembly GCA_029692085.1 of Gymnothorax javanicus. Classification (NCBI taxonomy): domain Eukaryota; kingdom Metazoa; phylum Chordata; class Actinopteri; order Anguilliformes; family Muraenidae; genus Gymnothorax; species Gymnothorax javanicus. The sequence goes on along the minus strand of CM056200.1, from coordinate 29,385,726 downwards.
AATTTTTGCACGGTGCATAACATCAGTGCACGTAATTATATTTAAATGCATGCGGTAGAGTTGCGCAAAAATGAAGTACAGTCTACAGGCCTTTAGCAGGCCTCGGCGGGCCTTAATATCAAACGAATACAACCTTAATAAAATCCCACAGCAAAAAAAATTATACGAATATTTTGAATAGGCTACACGAATATTGAGCCTTTATTCGGAAACCTAGGCCTGGGAGGAAAATTATCTTACGAGAGCCTGTGGCTTCAGTAGAAAAGTGGAACTGTCTTTAACAAATGTCACAATACCATATCAAATATTATAGTTCACTTACCGTCAGCAAAAATGAGCCTTGGTTTGTGCTCTCTGGAAGAGAAAAGCCCACTCCCCGCGTCCGCAGGCTCTCCAGAATGTCATTTTTCAGCTCGTCTTTTTTGGTCTATTCAACTTTCGGCGGGGGCAAATGAGTAAGTTGCTGTGCACAAAACAGCATCTCGAAGGCGGACGGAGTCGGGGTACTTTGATTGATTGATTGAGTTTATTTTGTAAAATGAATATAAACCTACAGTTGATGAATACATTAAAAATACATGGATAACATAATAAAGCATAAACGCTTATTTCCATTGTGGTCCTTGTAAAACTATCACATGACCAAACAAAGGGACTAATCAGATGCAATTCGTAGATCAGACCATTACATCTTAATAATTAGCATAAATGGCAATAAATACTCCGGACTTTGAGCTGTCGAGGGCACAGGTTCTGGCTCTGGGGCACACTTCAGTGCTAAATACCTGAACTGAAATAAAGACACGACGCCACTGACAAGCGAACCAAGCTGCTGAGTGGGGGTCGACACCACCTCTCTGGCAATTTCAGTCCATTTGTCAGCTCTGTCCACTTTGCCGGCTGCTAATACGAATGTACAAGGGCACTGTTTGACTTCTTGAAGCACGTATTCAAATGATTTTAAACCCAATCTCACAATTTTGGTTGGCACGCTAGTGTTGCATGGGCAAATAATCAACACAACACACATGTCCATCATGCTCCCAGCCATTTAAAGTAAATCCGTAGCAAAAAGCACAACTGAGAAATATGCTAACTCATGAACCATACAACAAGCGCTACCGACATCCAGTAGTCTGCTTTGGCACGGAGGATTCTTGGAAATTGCTACACGCAGATCCGCACGTGAATCCGTTCAACAAAAAAGAGAGAATGCGCTCATCCCTGTACAGGATGAAGGGGTGCTGTACAAAAACGTAATTATAGTTTGTCTCAAACTTTTTATTTGTGTATTTATTTAATTTGTATTACTATTTTCCCCAAGCTCATAAAATAAATTTGGGTCGCACATAAATTGACAGGGTCGGTTGGAAACCGGAACCAAACTTTATTTTTTTTTAGGCCTGATAGAGGATGCACATGTGGGGGAATGTTTCCAATTGCTGTTACCAACTTGCCTTAAAGACCTAGTGCTCAGGAGCGTACATGACCAGATGGGACACCAAGGCATAGCGTGGACTCAGAGTTTATTGAAACCAAGGTGTTTCTGGGTAGGCATGTACAGGGACGTGGAAGAGTGGGTGAAGGGATGTCATAGATGTGTGCTGACTAAGATGTCATCGCCTACAGTTCAAGCTCCATAGAAGTCATTCCTAGCTACTTGCCCTTTGCAGGTAATTGCTGTGGACTTAACAGTCCTGGAACCAGTCTCTGATGGTCGTGAAAATGTATTAGTAGTGATTGACGTTTTTACTAAGTTCAGCCAGGCGTACCCAACTCGTGATCAGAAGGCTGACACTACAGCAAAAATACTTCTTATGGAGTGGTTCCTGAAATATGGGGTTCCAGAATGACTGCATTCCGACCAAGGTCGGAATTTTGAGAGTTCTGTTGTGTCTGAATTGTGTAAACTATACGGAGTGAAAAAGACCCGCACAACACCTCATCACCCGCAGGGTAACCCACAATGTGAGAGGTTCAATAGAACCTTACATGACCTGTTGCAAGCCTTGCCTCTGGAAAGGAAGCGCCGCTGGCCTGAACACTTACCTGAGTTACTGTATTCCTATAATGTGACCCCCCATGCAACCACAGGGTATTCGCCCTATTTCCTGCTGTTTGGGGTACATCCCCATCTCCCTGTTGACGCACTCTTAGGCCACGAGCAGGTTGGAGATAACAAATCTGATTGGTTAGCTGTACACCAGGAATGCCTTCACCAAGCACATTCCAAGGCTAGAGAGTATGCAGAAAAGGCTGCAGCTGAAAGAGTAGTGCAGCAACAGAACAAGGTGTATTGTCCACCTGTGAATGTTGGCCAATTAGTGTACCTGCGGCATCGACCTCTTGGTAGAAAAAAAATATAGGATGCCTGGTCAAGCACTGTCTACAAGGTGGTAGAGATACAGGGCACTACTTATGCTGTTGAGCCACTAGAACAGGGGCCGGTCAAGAGGGTGCATTGTGTGAACCTTCGTCAGTATGAGAACCCAGCCCCAGCCCCTAGGCAAAAGCAGCTGCCACCACAAACTGAGGGTGACCTAGTCTCCCTTCTTCATTCTGAGCCAGAATCCACAGAGCCTGAATATGTGATAGTAGAGGATGTTGGGTATCCAAACTCAGAAAAGGTTGTAAACCTAGAGCCAGATCAGCGTAACATGGTAGTTGACAGTCCTGAGAGCCATTCTGAAAGTGATGAAATTGTGAGTGAATGTGGGGATATTGTTGGGCCAGAAAATGCTTTGCTCGTTGCTGGATCAGATGTAGCGATACCTGTGCCTGCTCCTCGTAGGAGGCACGGAGGCAATGCGAGTGTTGATGTACCGGTTCCTACTCCATGCAGAAGTCTGAAAACTACGGCTGGAAAGCACACAAATCTACACAATTTACCTAGGTCGGCTTGTAATGCGGTGTCAATGAGCCCAGAGGTGTTCTCACAAGTATTGGCTGGGATGGTTTTGAATACCTCAGGTGGAATTCAGGGGGTAACTGAGGTGCAGTAAGTCAATGAGGACGTTGACTGGTGAGCAGGGGAGAATATAACCGGGTGAAGAGTTCTTTGTATTTTAACTGTTAATAGAACAACAACGAACCCTTCCATAAAGCTTTCTCCAAAATGGTACTGTTCCTTTAAATGTCGTGGCGCTAAGTGTACGAAGTGCGTTGTGGGAAATAGGCGGGTATTCACTGAATCCAAAGAAGAAAAACCAATCTTTTGGAAAATGGTAGCCTGCAAGATGGTACGTGGTCTCGCAACAATAAAGATAAATGCCAATTAATCAATTGGTTCAATGCTAGATTCGGTGCGATATTACATAGATATCATTGTGTTGAAGCAAGCAGACTTGGATGAATTGTGAATCAGTGTGTATTTGGTTGGATGTTTTCAGATTCGTTGAACATGTATTCCAGGCGAAAAACTGAATCAGCCATTGTTAGGTATTGGAAAGCGTAAGTTTCCACCATACTGTTCTGCAATATAAGTGCCGTACTTTTGTATATTTTTCGGTTGTACCGTTTGCTGAAAATGATCATACTATGCTTTTGCTGTATATAGAGGGGAGAGACTTGCTGTGCTGCGCTCCACGTATGCTGCTAATTAGCATGTCCTGCACTTAAAAGTGAGTTGCCATTTTATTTCATGTTTAACAGCGGTTTGCCTCCGTCGGCAACCGCGATAGGCATTAATGCATGTACCACGCGAGAATGTACTGTATTTTAAGTTGATTCATTGTTATCAAATGGATGTAATGTATTTTATTTAGAGACAGTGAATTTTCTTTGGAGCTAAAGCGCAGTCTGTTCAACTTTGTTCTTGTTATTCGGTCAAAGAGCAAATCTGTGAATGTACTGGATGGTGAAGCAGAACCATTGCATTCAAGTAAAACATTTTATTTTTGTTACATTGTCTAGTCGGGGAAAGTAAGCCCACTACCGTTGCCTATGTTGCCTGTAATGTTTATGCTACTACGGTGAGGATATTTTGCGTCGGTTTTTAGAGTACTACACTTATACCTAGGGCCAAGTAGTGCATGTTCAAGGGTTAAAGTGTAAGGACCCTGGTGATTACAATGTATGCCAAAGGTAGATGTAATACAAAGTGTGTAGGACCATCCACCAGAGTTGTATTTCTGTGATATTGGCAGGAAGGCTTGAATATATACTTCACAAAAATATAAACACCCCATGTCAACTATTGATGCCACATGGAGTTAACAACTCTAAGTGAGCATATGGCGACTTTTACTTGCACAATAGGGATATTTCTCTTGATTTGTGTACCATTTTTTAATCCATCTCTCTGTCAGTGAGCTTTTGCTCAGTGATGCAGTGATTTCACTCAGTACATGGGTGTGGCATTTCCAGACTGTGATCAGACAGAATGAGCAGTACCCAGACACTCCTTATACTGGGGACAATAAATGGCCACCCCAAAATGTCAAATTTTGTCATAAGTCATCATGCCTCAGATGTCTCAGGTCATGCGGGAACGTGCCATTGGCATGCTGGATGCAGGGATGTCCACTAGAGCGGTCGCTGTGCAGCTGAATGTTAACTATCTGACGATAGACCGTTTGAGAGTTTGTTTCCGACAGACGGGCAGTACAGCAAATCGACCTGATCCACGTCGGCCACGTGTGACCACACCAGCACAAGATCGCTACATCCGGCTCGTCCACCTGCGGGATCGGCTCAGATCAGCGACACGCACAGCGGATGAGACCGTTGGTCTGCACAACAGACGGATCACACCACAGACAGTCCGTAACTGCCTGCGAGAAGCCAACTTGCACGCTTGGTATCCTCACCGTGGTCAGGATCTCACCCCTGTCCAGCGTTGGAACCGACTCACATGGGCAAACACACACGTTCGATGGCCCTGTAATTGTGTATTGCTAATGCATCTTGAATTGTTTTAATATCTCAAAACTATCATTAACGCTGTTCCCAACTGGGAGCAGTCAAGGAATAAAAGATCCCAAAAGTAAAGTTTGTCTGTCCTGAGTGTCATTTAGTTGCCGGGCCACACTTTCACAATAATTTTGAAAGTTTTTAAACTTTTTAAACTTTTATATTTTTATTTTTTCACTTTTTTAAAATGTCTTTTAAAAGTGGGGTTTTATTGTCACAAGGATTTATTATTAATTGAGCGAAGTTGTATTTATTTTAAATGAAAATTAATGCATTGCCAGTATGTATATTCAAGATTGTGCCACTTATGATTATCCAGGATATGGGTCTGTCCCAGAAACTGGGTCAATCAGTGGGTACCCCTCTAGAAATACTTGTAGTTAATAAAATATTTCGTTTTGAATGGTGGTGTATGTTTTTATTTGAAATATGATAATCAAATAAATAGTAAACACAAAAGTGGGTAGTTTAAGTGAATATTACATTCCGTGATTGGAAAAAAATAAACAAAATTCATTACAAAATGGCTGCTTGTACCGTGACATGGAAGAGGATGAATTACATTTCTGTTGCCAGAAATATTTGTGGTCCACTATAACATTCACAATTTTCATATAAGTTATCTTATTTAATTACTTTACACAATGAAATATTTACGTTTCCACATAATCACGAGAGTAATGTTAAAACCTACGACGTAGCATTTGATCACTTTCGTAACGCCTTTTTTCCGACCAGTCTTACCCCACGAATGTGAGTTTATTTACTCAAACGAGAAGCCTCGATGTCATATTATATACCTCATCCAAATTGTATGAAAATCACTACACTTTATGGAATTTAAGTTATAATCATGCAATTTTGTCTTTCGTAGCAGGTGCTGAAAGTGTGTGTTCTGTGTATGTTTCCTAAGCCTTGATAAGTAACGTTTAACGACCATTAGACCTACCTATGAGTAATACGTTGATGATGTTTCTTTGTTACTTTAGTGATTACAAAGTGTATTACTCAATAATTAACATTGGCTTTGCATAATGATTTCAAATATACATGTTTATATATCAATATCGTTATGACTTAAAATCTAGTGCAAAAAAAGGTTGTACCTCTAGGACCATCTGCACACACAAAAAAATAAACCCGAGAAAAAAGATGAATATTGATGAACCTCTGAACTTATGATTAAATTTCAAGAGAATAATGATAACACTGTTAAGTATATATTTTACTTTAATGTCTGCTACCAATGAAACAAAAATATGTACAATAAAATTATATAATCGTTATTAAATAGACTTTTTCATTTCATTTTCGTTTCCATGTTACGCGAGTGATCTGTTGGCGTAACATGTCATTAATGTTTTCCACGTGGCTGGTCATATAAAACAAGATGCTATGTTTTTCTTATTAAACATGAAAGAAGACCCTAGAGGTATATATAAATACCTAAAAACATGTTTTTTTTAATTAATTTTTGAAAAATCATGTCACAATTGAGATTCCAGATTCTGAGACGGACCCATATACAATGTTCAGTCACTCAGAGACCTGAACAGCAAAAAGGGTAAAATAGCCACACAGCTCGGATCAAAAGATCACACCTGGGTTTAACCAACCACTTCATATGATTTATGCCCCACAGATGTGGACTGATATTGACATAAATTAAACAGCCATCGTGTGCCTGATGACAGAGAGAGAGCACCAACAGTGATAAGGTTGAATTTGGACTGTGAAACATGCTACATTTACATCAGTGTACTGCAATCCTGTAAAAAGTCTCCTCTCAGCTTTCAAGATATTGGTGGTGGATAAAATTTTGAAGTCCGCCTAAAAAAAGGTTTTATATTTGAAGACTCAAAACCAAATTGGGCCATTCTTTGAGAAGTGAACCAAAATGTCACACACGTGACCAGATGTCATCAAATAAAGAAATACTTTGAAAATTAATGAAAGGTATCAAATTTATTCCTTGCAATTTTCCATACCCCAAAACTATGAACACTGTAGATTTTTCACCTTCACAGAGTTTTAGAAGTCAAACAGAGTTATGAAAAACCTATTTCTATGTGAAGTCACACACGTGACCAGTTGTATTTGACCTCTGAATTTAAGTAGTTAAAGTTAATGTAACAAAAACAATTTTTTATTGATAGACTTGGATAAGTAGTACTCCTATATAAGGTCCACAATCATGAACCTCCAATGCTTTTGTAATTGGAGGAGATTTTTTCTACTATTTGTTCAATTTTTGGTCACAAGCGTGACTAAGAGTGGCCCAATTACTGATCAAGCCAGTGTCATTCCTATTTATATTAATACTGTAAGCAGTAGGGGTGTGTTTAACAGAGGACAAACCAGCAGTACTTTGCTAGATAAGTCTCAAAAGCATGATTGGGGAATAACCAATAGGGGTTAAAATTACTGGAGCCCAAATTTCGTGCGTAATTCTCAGAAATTAACAGGAAATTAATTTGGCAAGGGAACTATATCAACATTTATGGAAGTGCAAAAACCACATTTGAGATATTGTTACTGATAACCAGCAAACTACAGCTGAAGAAATTATTAAAGTATTGAATCAATTCATGTCTCAACCAGTTTTAACTAAAGCCATTTACCAGGGTGCCCTGATGGCACATCGGTCAAAGTCCGCGCACCATAAAAGCTGTGTCTTTCCCGCAGTGACCCAGGTTCGATTCTGGCTCGGGTCATTTGCCGCATGTCTTCCCCATTCTTGTCCCCAAATTTCCTGTCTGTCTCCACTGTCTAACTGTCCAATAAAGGGAAAAAAATCCCCCAAAAAATTATCTTTAAAAAAAAATAACCGTTTACCACTTGATTTTGTTTGTTTTTTGGTCAATAAATGTAAAACATACATACATAAAACATGTAAATATGATTGACATTAAAAACCAGGATAACACATGAAAGCCGAGGCTTATTTCCAGGGTGGTCCCACAGTCAACGTACAATCATGGACACAAGTGTAAAGAGGTGTAAACCAGTGACCTGTGCGGAGTACAAGATGTACACCATGTACGCTCCGCAGCGGCAGGTCGCTTCTCCACATCCGCACGGCATCCGCAGGCGTAATAGCTTAATGACTCCACATCCGCTCCGCAACTGCAAACTTGATCTCCACAGCCGCAGTTATGATACCTCACTGACTCCGCATCCACTCCGCAACCACAGATCATTAACAACATCTGAAATTGTCCGGGGTTGAAACTTAACATTACCTATCTATACAATCGATGTTTCTTAAGTGAATGGGCATCTATAGGTATGAGGTGCCGTTTAGGCCATAATTCAAACTTAACTTCTCACGTTCACTGTTTTCACCTCTCACGTTCACTCTTTTACCTCTCACGGACACTACTTTTACCTCTCACATACACTGTTTTTACCTCTCACATTCACTGTTTTACCTCTCACGTTCATTGTTTTACCTCTCACGTTCACTAATTTTACCTCTCACATACACTGTTTTTACCTCTCACATTCACTGTTTTACCTCTCACGTTCATTGTTTTATCTCTCACGTTCACTTTTTACCTCTCACATTCACTGTTTTCACCTCTCACATACACTGTTTTTACCTCTCACATTCACTTTTACCTCTCACGTTCATTGTTTTATCTCTCACGTTCACTGTTTTACCTCTCACATTCACTGTTTTACCTCTCACGTTCACTGTTTTACCTCTCACGTACACTACTTTTACCTCTCACATACACTGTTTTTACCTCTCACATTCACTGTTTTACCTCTCACGTTCATTGTTTTACCTCTCACGTTCACTACTTTTACCTCTCACATTCACTGTTTTACCTCTCACGTTCATTGTTTTATCTCTCACGTTCACTGTTTTACCTCTCACATTCACTGTTTTACCTCTCACATTCATTGTTTTATCTCTCATGTTCACTGTTTTACCTCTCACGTTCATTGTTTTCTCTCACATTCACTGTTTTACCTCACATTCACTGTTTTACCTCTCACGTTCACTGTTTTACCTCTCACGTACACTACTTTTACCTCTCACATACACTGTTTTTACCTCTCGCATTCACTGTTTTACCTCTCACGTTCATTGTTTTACCTCTCACGTTCACTACTTTTACCTCTCACATTCACTGTTTTACCTCTCACGTTCATTGTTTTATCTCTCATGTTCACTGTTTTACCTCTCACATTCACTGTTTTACCTCTCACGTTCATTGTTTTATCTCTCATGTTCACTGTTTTACCTCTCACATTCACTGTTTTACCTCTCACGTTCACTGTTTTTACCTTCACATTTACTGTTTTTACCTCTCACATTCACTGTTTTTACATCTCACATACAGTGGAAACGGAAGATGATCTGTTAGAAATGGAAGGTGATTTGTTAGAAACGGAAGGTGGTTTGATGGAAACGGAAAGTCGTTGAATGGGAAGAAAGCGCACGCTCTCTTTCTACTCCCGTCCAGGCAGGGATGCGTTTCCCATAAGCATAGCTGCTAACATAGTTAGCAACAGACATAGTTTGTGTACTGTCTATGGTTCGTCCATTCACAGTGAGAGTCTCCAACCATGTAAGTTAGCATCAGTGCTTGGAGAATCTCAGTGGAGATGAGCACTGCCCATATAAAATTTCACATTCAGGCCAGATAAACTGCATTTGCTGAACCATAGCTTGAGAGTTCATTATTACAGTGCGCTTTCTTCCCATTCAACGACCTTCCGTTTCCATCAAACCACCTTCCGTTTCTAACAAATCACCTTCCGTTTCTAACAGATCACCTTCCGTTTCCACTGTATGTGAGAGGTAGAAAGAGTGAATGTGCAAGGTAAAAACAGAGAACATAAGAGGTAAAACAGTGAATGTGCGAGGTGAAAACAGTGAATGTGCAAGGTAAAACAGCGACCGTGAGAGGTAAAGCAGTGTATGTGAGAGGTAAAAGTAGTGAATGTGAGAGGTAAAACAGTGTACGTGAGAGGTATTAGTAGTGAACATGAGAGGTAAAAACAGTGAATGTGCGAGGTAAAAACAGTGTATGTGAGAGGTAAAAGTAGTGAACGTGAGAGGTAAAAACAGTGAATGTGCGAGGTAAAACTGCATGTGAGAGGTAAAACAATGAACGTGAGAGGTAAAACTGAATGTGAGAGGTAAAAACAGTGTATGTGAGAGGTAAAAGTAGTGTACGTGAGGTAAAACAGTGAATGTGAGTGGTAAAACAGTGAATGTGAGAGGTGAAAACAGTGAACGTGAGAGGTAAAGTTTGAATTATGGCCTAAACGGCACCTCATATATAGGTAGCAGCTTGGATGTTATTTGTCTTTTTACCTTCAGACTTACTTATAAATGGAGATTGATGTTGTTATGGAAGATTCATTTCTGGGTAATATTAATACAACCAATTAGTTTCTTATATGTCGAGTATCCAAAACTATCATAGTTTAACAAAGAACAACAGACACATGTATCAGTATATATGTTTATTCTACGCTATTCTACAAAGTTAAACAAGACAAGATCAACAACAACAATCAAATAAGATAAATAATCAAAATTGAATGGCACATATATAAATCATGTTTCCACAAGCTACTTCTAATTCTTACCATTTCACAAATACTAACAAATACTAAATCAAATCTCAAATAATCAATCAAATTAGTTTGATAATCAAAATTGAATAACACTTAAATGATGTTTTCACAAGCTACATATCATTCTGTACCATTTCACAAATAACAATGAATATGAAATCAAATATGAAATAATCAAATAAGTTTGATAATCAAATTTCAATATCACTTGAATAAATCATATTTACACAAGCTACATATAGTAATGTACAATTCTCAAATACCAATAAATACAAAATCAAATCACAACTCCATCACACCTCCACTTCATCTAGTCCATGAAAATAATGATCCAAAAACCTAAGAACTGTTCTTCAAGACAGAATTCATGAAGAGAATATTGTCTACATTTGATGGCAATAGACAATTCCTCCTGGAACTCACAACGTGTCCAGCAAGTGAAAATATCCGATCACTTGCAGCACTGCTGGCCATCACACACAGTGTTCTCTTGGCCACAACACTCAGAGCTGGAAATTTGGACGAGTTCTGTTTCCACCATGACAGAATTGTGGTAGTCTTATTTGGTGGTGGGGACTTTTGGTAGTCCTCAAATTCACTCAGTTGAGCGACGGGTTCTGGTTCATCATCGAACTCGCTAATGTCGAACTTGGCCTTCTTTGCTGGGGGTGCAGGTGATAGATCAGTGGATGTTGATGGGCGAATGCGAAGAGGCATGCTGATCATTGATGTAGTCGATCACAGCAGTTTTCTCTGCTGTGCAGAGAGGAGGCGCATGGCTTTGGTCTTGGGGTTGAGGAAGTACGCCACATGATGAAGGATGTGCGGCTTGAACTTCTGCTGCAGATAGGTTGAACAATGATCTTTCAGCATCTGTATAGCCTCAGAATCATCGTCCGATATCTGAAAACATAGAATAGGGGAACAATGAGCAATTCATGAGTTTTTTACCTACCTAGGAAAGCTATGCTTAAGTTTTTGTTTTTCAACTTAGCTAGGATATTATATATTATTGTACGTAGGATAACTTTTTATTACAACTTTTTTCCCAAAACTTTCATATTTACACATTCTGCCCAGAGTGATTGTCATTCCATATGATATTACATATACATAAGCAGAAAATGTCTAAAAAGCAGACAAACTATATACAAAAACTTGATAACGTTCATATTGTTGGAGAGGTGACATCTTTTGTTCATATAAATTCTTATCATATAGGAAATGGATTTTGATTTTACCTGACAGTTGTTCTTCAACATCTGGATCCAGGGGATAACCAGGTGCAGAGTGGGTTCTGAGGATGATTCAAACTCTTGGGTGGCTGCCTTAAACACCTCCAGGAAATCCACCAGTTCACAGAGAAGATCCAAATCCAGAGTAGAAGAGCGATGAAGTTCACCAGGCCTGTGTTCTTGCAGAATCTTGTAAAGGTTGTCATAGCAGTCAAGCATGGAGCGCAGCATGTCATGAGTGGAACACTAACGGGTGTCTTGAGACTGCTTGAGAGACTTGTCTAGTAGATCCTGTAGTGACAACTGCTTGATGTACTGTACTGCCGACTTCACTGCACTGAAGAGCTGCCTTGCAGGTTCCTCTGTGACTTTGTCCAGGGCCTGCTGTATCACTCTGTTGAGCACATGGTCTGTGCAGTCGAGGCGCTGCTCGTCCTTCAGTGCCAGGATGACATTACCGCCCTTGCCTGTAGTGAAGACTGACTTGCGGATGGTAGCTGAATCGATGCCAAATCTTTCCAATCCCTCCATTATGGCAGCTTTGACGTTGACACCAGTCTTCGGCAGGGTTGCTGGGAACTCCTCTGTTGGAGTTCCCAGGTGGCTGCGCAGGTCCCAGGTGTCTGTAATCCAGTGTGCTGTGATACCTGTGTATGATCTCTTACGAAAATCATCAGTCCACATATCTGTTCTAAACGCAATGCCTCCAGACTTCACAGCATGTTGAAGTGTTGTAGAAAGCTGGTCTCTTGCAGCAGCAGCTTGGTTGGCAAGGTGTCTAGTGACAGTGGTAGGATGGGGCAGTATGTCATCTGCAGTGAGCTGGGTAGCCGTCTGGTGCTGGATCTTGCATATCTAAAAGAATAGAATATCAAAATTATTTACAACAAGTAATAATAGCCTAAACTAACACCTTTCATACAAAAATTGTTTCATCTCATAGAATGAATTATAAGAATTAAAAAAAAAAGGCAGTCTCACAATTCAAAAAATTAACCAGTGGGGAACGATCATAATATTTATCATCTCCAATAACACTAAATAATGCCTTAAGGGAGATTATGGCTATTTGACCACTGCTATGATACTTCATAGATGACATTACATGACCCTTTAAATGAGGATCTCTTACACTGTAGTGCTACTTATTGGTAATAATAGATTTCATTCACTTATCTATCTACAAGAGTAAGTAAGTATCTACTGTGTTTATTTTTAGGTGTTACCTTAAGAGGTGACAAAGTAATGCATAGTGTAATAACTGATACAACTTCAGCTGAAGAGTAAAGTCATCAGTGATATGCCTTTATAACTAGGTATGGTACTAGTATAGTAATGCCAAAGACTTACCTCTGTGATGAAGGCTTTAAATCCCTCTCCTTTGAGAGATTCAAAGGGTCTTAGGTCCCTTGCTACAAAGTTAGCAGCAGACTTGGTGACTTTCTCCTTGGTAGCTTGAGAGACAGTAGTTGTCTTTGGTTTGACTGGTTGAGAAATGGATAACAGTGATGTCTGTGTATCAAATTTTCACTTGTGGCTATTCAGTGAACTAGTGCCTGACTGCCTGCCTTTATAACGCAATCCATGCTTGCAATCCCTACATGCAACAAAGTCTAAATGTGAACTATTTGTAACATCTACTACAATGCCAAACGTCTTCCAGCATACTGACTTTCCTGCACTAACATTCCTAATGTTAAAGTCACCTTGAATTAGTTTTCTCTTTACAGTACTTGTATCCATATTGAGTTGAGTATCCACAATAATGATATCATGCACAATGTAAACAAAACTTGGAATGATGGTTGCCATACTTAGACAGAGGTTTTATATGGTCATCAATTGGGTGATTGCAATTGTTCAAGCAAATGAACTTCTCATATTTCTAACACAGAATCATCACAATGCAGTTGTAACAAGGGAAGCCATATCCAACTGGGCTCATACAGGTGTCATTAGCCACAACAATATCTGCTCATGTCTTGCCTCATGCAAACAATGCGGGGAGATAATCACTTCTTCTGTTGGTACAAGCTGAGGCTAATAATTAACTTCAATACTCCTTGTGATTATAAGTAAAGAAGCCATATTTACATGTAAATAATTGCAATCATTAAATACAATTACTGTCTTTTCTAAAGAAGTGTCATCCGTTTCATGGTAAAAGCAAACAAATCAGGCATGTGATTTTTCCACTAATTCGCGGAATTCTGCTTTTTTTAATCTCCAAAAATAAAAAAAAATTTAAAACTCCGATTTTTCAGTCATGAAAATCCGATTTCGTATCCACAGCATTCCGACTTTTAGTATTTCCGTAACTGAATTGACCTTATGCACGATGCGTTCTACAGAACTTCGTTTTCAAATTAGCTAGCTACGGCTCCTTCCAGTCAAACTTCATGCTGTGTGGGCGGTGCCGCTGCAGCAAGTTTCAACACTGCGGAAAACAAACGACTGAGATATTGCATATATTCGAGACGACAGATAGCTTGTAGTATAGTATAGTAATAATAATTAATAGTCAGTATACTGTATTATATTTTGTGTAGCCCACTAGGCTAGTGGAGTGAGGATGAAGCAGTCTTGTAGCCTAGGTTTCAGCAGCCTGAGTGGTCGACGGCTGAACACTGCTGCATCCCTTTATGTACCTCGTCGAGACATAGATGTACACCGCTGGGAAGTTGCGCGGTTGGCTCAATGTTTGTCCACCAAGTGCGAGCGGGTGCTCGTCTAAGCTCTTTGACGCACCTTCGCCCGCTCCCATTAACAGTAGTATGGCCAGTCAAACCATAAAATTGCATTACGTAAGCTTACAAGCAAATCTGATGGACCTTTATTTCCCTACCTCATTCTGGCACATTTTGATATGAAACATTATCACCCTACATTTTGACTTTGGTGAATGCTGAATTAATTGGTTACTGTGGCCTGCATACCAGTGACCTGCGCGGAGTACAAGATGTACACCATGTCCGCACCGCAGCCGCAGGTTGCTTCTCCACATCCGCACTGCATCCGCAGGAATTAGATCAAAATCCACACCGCTCTGCGGTGCGGTCGCGGAGTTTTGCCCGTCAGCAATCCGAGGTTTTAAAACGTGATTTTATTGCTCTTTTTAAACTTCTCGAGGACTGCGGAAAAATTGTTTTTATTTCTGGGCCGATTCCCTCTTATCGTCGGGGTGTAGGACGTTTTAGCAGGTTGCTCAGCCTCAATGCCTGGTTGCAGTCAGAGTGCTTCTCGCGTAACTTTGCTTTTATTGATCATTTTAATCTTTTCTGGCAACGTGCAGCCTTTTTTAAAAGAGATGGTATTCACCCCAGCCCACAGGGAGCCCGTGCTCTAGCAGCAAACATTTCGTACCCTATCTCCATCTCAGTCAAACTATCAGCTAATCAAAGCACCTGTACATCGTCGACACTTGACGATTCATGCAACCAGTGACTTTCCCTGGGTCCTAGTGCCAGTCCTGTAAAGTCCTCATGCCTCCCTAGCATTGCCCGTATGGTGCCAGGACCCAAATTTTCTATCCCGACCCAAATTTCTTTAAGATTTCCTTTCCATAATTCAAACCGCAATGTTACCGTCTCAAATCTTGTAAAAATTCCTCTGCAGCCGTATTTTACCACATCTCCCTCTACCCATCAGCGAAGCTCTCTCTCCACTATAATCCACGGTAGCCCCCCTGTTGTTCACCGCCGATACACCAATATAATATATCTTCCAACACTGCATCTACTATTCCAGTGATTATAAACAATCGACATTGCAATGTCATTACCAGGCATTCCAGAAATCTTCAAACTAAAACTCCAATTTCTATTTTAAAGGTCACAGCTATTGGGTCTAATTTAATTTAAATCCCTTTTAAAATCTTTTACCAATCCCCAAATCCAGGCTCAGCTCTCTAGTATTAATTCTTCCACTTTTAAAGATAGAACTGGAATGGGAATAATTCACCTAAATGTAAGAAGCCTATATCAAAAGTTAGATCAGGTTGAAATATTTGTGGCACAGACTGCCCCAGACATTCTTGTTTTGAGTGAATCATGGCTCAAAAAAAGTATAACCAACTCTGATATTGCCTCGGGGGGCTATAATGTTTTTAGGGTGGATAGGGTTGGGAGGGGTGGGGGGTAGTAATTTATATAAAAACTAATATTTCAGTCACTGTATTGCACTCTGTAACCAAGCCTAAATATTTCGAATTTATTAGTCTGAGAGTTCACCTTGGGCCTACCTCTTTTGTTATTGCTGGTGTCTACAGACCTCCATCTGCTGGCAAGGATTCTGTTGATGCACTAGGGAATCTATTTGCACAATATGCAAATGATGAACGTATTATAACAGGTGATTTTAACTTAAACTGGTTTAATTCAAATTCAGATTATCTTAAAGAGATCAGTGGGAACCTAAACCTGACTCAATTGTTAGTTGATCCCACTAGGCCTGATTTAAGGATTGTTCAAAGTCCACATTGATTGATCTTATTTTTTCCAATAGAACTGAAAAAATTGTTGCCAGTGGAGTGTTTGAATTAGGTTTCAGTGATCATTGCCCCACTGCATGTATCAGAAGCACTCATGTGGAAAAGAACAAATCTTATGTGGCCCTGAGAAGAAATTTTAAACATTTTAATGAACAATCCTTTTTAGCAGATATTGCTAATAGTGACATTAGTTCCGCATTAAATTTCTATGATGCTCAGTTGGCACTGGACTTCTTCACTGAGACATTCAACTCAGTTGTTAATGCTCATGCTCCACTCAAAAAGATTAGAATTAAAGACAGAATAACTCCTTGGTTTACCCCAGAGTTGTTTAAATTGATAAACTCAGCCTGGGCTCTAGCTAGAAAATCTGGTGACCCTCGTCACTGGCTCTCTTTCAGACGAGCTCGTAATAGATGCACTGCAGCTGTAAGAAAGGCTAAATCTACCTACTATCTGAATCGAATAACTAATTCATGTTCTAATCCAGCCAAGTTTTGGAAAGCAGTAAACTCCATAAATGGAAAATCTAGTGCCTCACTTCCTTCGCATATTAAATTAAATGACTGTAAAGTTGCTGATCAAAAAGAGATTTGTTCAATCTTTAATGAGCACTTCATACGTGCCGGCCACTTATTTGAAAAAATCTACTCCGATCGTCCCAGTGCTCCTGATACATATGTGGGTAAAATGGATTCCACTTCCTCTTTCACCTTCCGACCCTTCTCATCTATTGACGTTCTGGATGCTATGCAAGCCAGAAATGCCAGATGTCCGACTGGAGAGGATAATCTTGATGCTTACTTGATAAAATTGGCAGCTCCATCCATCATTGAACTATTAACTCATGTTTTTAATCTCTGTATTGCCTCAGGTTTTTTACCTATGGCCTGGAAGACTGCCCATGTAAATCCATTACATAAAGGTGGCACCACTAATGAGTTAAATAATTACCGGCCAATTTCTAAGCTACCATATTTGGCAAAAATTTTAGAAACCTTAGTTAACACTCAACTCAAATCCTACCTCTCGTCTTATTCAATTCTCAGTCCTCTTCAATCTGGGTTTAGATCAAATCACAGTACAATCACTGCTGTCACTTTCGTTACAAATGACATATTAACTGTGTTAGATAGAAATAAGCATTGTGCTGCCCTTTTTGAAGACCTTTCTAAGGCATTTGATACCGTAGACCATCATTTGCTCCTACAAACACTTTCAAATATTGGTATGGATATTACTGCTTGTAAATTCTTTCAGAACTATCTGCATGAGAGGCGTCAGTGCGTGAAGGCAGGAAATTTCCAATCAGAGCTGTTACCCATCTCATAAGGTATACTGCAGGGCTCGATTTTGGGTCCTGTCCTTTTTACTTTGTACATAAATGATATTGCCTCTACACTAAAAAACTGCCAAGCCCATTTTTATGCTGATGATACGATTGTCTATTGTATAGCAGATTCTGTACAACTGGCAACTGAAAGACTCCAGATAGCATTTAATGCCCTGCAAGAGGCACTCTGAAGCCTTAAACTCGTTTTAAATGCAAGTAAGACTAAATTTATGCTTTTTACAAATGCAAAAAATATTGACCCTGATAGTCTATGCATCACCACGGCAAATGGCTCCTCCATTGAGAGAGTCTCAGAGTACAAGTATCTTGGAATATGGATTGATCATAAATTCAATTTCAAATATCATATTGGTAACCTTGTCACTAAACTCCATCAGAAAGTTGGCTTCTTGTACAGAAACAAATCTTGCTTTCCCATGTCTTGCAGGAAAAGAATTGTGGAAGCAACTTTCTTGTCTGTTCTGGATTATGGAGATGTCATTTATAGACATGCTGCCGCTACAACATCAAAGCCACTGGATTCAGTTTATCATTCCGCCCTTAGATTTGTCACAGGTGCAAGTTATAATACTCACCACTGTCTTTTATATGATATGGTTGGTTGGTCATCTCTTTAGATGAGGTGAAATAGGCACTGGTTGTTGTTTATACTGAAAGCACCTCTTGGTAAATTGCCGCCTTACATTTCCATGTTACTAACGCAGTATGATAACCCTTATCCTACTCGTTCAAATGACTGGCTTATGCTTGAGGTCCCTTGCGCTCGGACTGAGCTTGGCAAGACCGCCTTCCAATTCTCTGCTCCATATTCCTGGAATTTTCTACAAAGCACTTTAAAACTGGACTCTCTTCCACCATTCAATCAGTTTAAAGCCAAGATCCAAGACTTATTGGTATCATCATGTGTGTGTTTTGATTAATATTTAATTAATTAATTAATTTTCTATTCATTGTTTTGTATTCCCTTCTTTTCTTTGTATGATTTGTCGTTTTTATAATTGTACATTTGTGCATTCGGCCCACCGGAAATAAGGGTCTCCCTCAGAGGGTTCCGAGTTTAAATAAAGGCTAAAAAAAAAAAGTTTGCGGCTCCACCGCATTATCCGCTCACCGCACAACTCTTGCGCGGCGAGTGGGTAGTGGTGGAGCCGCGAACTCCGCAACCGCACCGCAGAGCGGTGTGGATTTCGATCTAATTCCTGCGGATGCGGTGCGGATGTGGAGAAGCAACCTGCGGCTGCGGTGCGGACATGGTGTACATCTTGTACTTGTGCATACCCGCGGATTATCAGTGCTAACGCAGCTGGGCATCTAGCTAGATCATGGTTATTTCATCAGCTGCCCAGCTAATCCATGACCTTTAGCAATATTAGCCAACGATACCACTACGCAACTTTTCTATCGCGTCGTTTAATTAAAGGTGCTTCAGGGCCTCGTCAAGGAGCCCTTCCTCATAGTTTCACTTTTGTTTTTCGTGAAAATGGAGCGTCACTGGACACCGAATATAGCCGAACATGGCTAGTTAGTGACACTGTTTTCCGTTGCCGTTTGCCTTATTAATTGGGTTGATATGTAATGCATAATATGTAATGCATATTTCCAGGAGTTCCATCAGGATTGTGTTTTTAGTTGATAATTGGAAGCTGAAAATACTCACAGAACTCATGGATGGTTTCTACAGATGATTGGATTAAAAAAAGATTTATTGTTGTTGCGTATCTACAGTGATTATGTTCTTATTTGTTCATTTTTGCTATTACACAGTACATTTAGGGAAGTCTAAATTCATAAAATCCCATGAGCATGTGACTTTCTGATATGATTTTGGAGTTGACCAAGAAGTTAATGATTTCATTGATATATTGGCGATATTCACTGAATGTTATTTTACTTTTATCTGAGTGCAACAGTGGCAGATTAAATTCTTTAAAACCTTGGAGCTTGTGACTAATTTTGACTTGACCTAGAAATCAAAGATTGCATGTGTTTGTTGGCTTGAATATACATTGGATAATAATTCTGTTTTTTATTATTGTATTGAATTCTTAGTACACTTATGGCAGTAAAATCACTAAAACCCTGGAGCTTCGGGGGGCTTTGCCCCCCTTGCCAGACCCACCAGGGTGCTGCCCTCGACCCAGATGGGGGCCAGTGGCCCCCAGATCCCCGGCAACATTTTCAGATAATTTCACTTCACCCAAATCACATCCCTGAATGATGCATGTGATTAGAGTAAGCTTCTCAATGAATTGCGATTATCAAGCTGTAACAATATCCCTTTTTGATTTGAGGATAAATACTAGACGGTAATTACAAATAGTCCTGATTTTGAATTTGGCATCACTGTATTATCCAGTTAACTTTATTACTAGTTAGATTTCAAATGATTTGTATTACATTCATTACAAAGTTTCATTATACAATCATAGCTACACTTCTTTACATAAGTAGATACAATATGTAGCTTTTTCATGTGATATAAATGTAAAATCTCATCAGATTCTGCGTGATATCTTCTTTATACAAAATAGTCAGTTAATTTCAGTATATTGATTAATCAAGTGATATCAAAGGTCATTACATGCTAGCATAGAAATAATTATTGCAAAAATGAAGCTAAAACATAATGTTCTTGACAGTGATAGACACCATGATGGCATTGTGTAAATGTATATGAATTAAAGAAATATGAATTCAGAAATGAAGAATATTCATCAAACATGTAAAAAAAACAAATCAATAAAAAATCAACAGAAATCAATGGATACTCCGCAAACACTCCGCGAGAATGAAAACATCTGAGTCCGCCTCTGCAACGCATCCATTTACTGTATATGAACTCTGCATCCGATCCGCGACCGCAGACAAATCTTGTCTTGATATCCGCATCCGCACCGCATCCACAGGAATTAGATCAAAATCCACACTGCTCTGCAGTGCGGTCGCGGAGTTCGCGGCTCCACCGCATTATCCACTCACCGCACAAGACACTGGTGTAAACAAACTAGACTCAATTACATAATAAATAAAATGAGGTAAGCACAGAACGGTAAGTATGTAAATAAATAAATAAATACCAAACTAAATGCTGAATTAAATAAGTGCAAATAGAGACGTAGAATGGCCATAGATAAAAAGAATATAATACTAATATACAGGTTACATATACAGCAAGTAATAATAATAATAATAATGTTAAACAAATAATACCAAAACAACTATAAATAAATTGGCCTAACCTAAAAACCTTAACAATTAGTAATATATGAAGGACTGTGCTTCCTGGTAGACCAGTTGACTAAAAAGATAATATACTATTCAAAAAAAGTAGGGGATATTGGATTTACAAGTACCATGAAATGCAGATCATGAGGTCAGGAAGGAAACAAATGACATAAAAACATTAAGGAAACATTTGTCAATTTATTCGAAACCCTGTGTACAGTCAGTAAAGGACAGATTCTCCAGAATAAGGGTCGACACAAACACAGGATCACACAGCAAATTTACCACCATTGTGAAACAGAGTCAGTAGCGGGTAAAACCCCTCGGTTGGCTAGACAAGCTCGAATTCAAGCGTGGCATACTCCTAACGAGACGTCCCAGGTCATTTTGGGGAACGTTATTCCATTCCTGTTGCAATGCTGCAGCAAGTTCTTGGACATTGGCAGGAGGTTGTTGACGTTAGGCGTAGCCGCTGTCCAAGCATGTCCCAGACATGCTCGATGGGGGAAAGGTCCGGACTGAGTGCTGGCCATGGTAATGTGGTGATATTCTGCTGCTGGAGGTAATCTGTAACGATCCTGGCCCTATGACATCTGGCATTGTCTTCTTGGAAAATGAACGCGGCCATAACGGCGTTAAACGGCACAACATGGGGTGCCAAGATGTTGCCCAGTAGTACTGCCCTGTGACACGTCCAGCAACAACATGCAAGTCTGTTCTGCGGCAGCAGTGATGCCTCCCCACACCATTACAGATCCACCCCCATACGGATCATGTCTAATGACGTTAACGTCATGGAAACGTTAATTACGTCGGCGCCAAACCCTCCTGCGTCTGTCAAGGAAGTCCACAGTGAACCTCGACTCATCTGAGAACATTACGTTGTTCCATCGGGCGATTATCCCAGCGTTGATGATGCGACACCATTGAGTCTGACCCTAATGTGACGATCCCTCAAACAGGGAATGACACGAGGGCGTCGGGCGTGTAAGTGAAATCTGTGCAGGCGATTCCTGATGGTCTGGCCACTCACTACCAAGCCAGTATCCCTTTGAAGTTGAGACCTAATCTGATTTGCTGTTACCATACGATTTCTCAAGACAATAGTGCGGATGAATCTGTCCTGAGCCTGAGTTGTTGCCCTTGGTCGACCGGATCGTGGTCTATCCTGAACAGACCCTGTAGCATGATGTCTGGACCATAATCTGCTGATGACAGACTGGGAAACATTCATTGCCCTTGCCACAACGACCTGTCTTGTGCCAACCTGTAGCATGCCAAGGGCACGTAACCTCTCCTCCTGTGTTAGACGGCGTATGGTCTCTGTTTAATTAACGACTTCAACCACTGATAATCTGATGCTTTCTCTTCAAAATCTTCCTTTACAGTGGCTCTAACCTTCCAATTCAGAGTCATGCAAATTTGTGGCACAACCCCCTTGATCATCAATAGCATACCGTGCAGATCGTGAGAGTGTCATTGATGTGTTTGGGTGATGAATTTCTTTGGAAATGCTTCCTCAGTAAGGAACTATACAACATGGTTTCGTATCCCTTTGTATATGTGAAAATTTTGATCTCAAAATAAAATATCCCCTACTTTTTTTGAATAGTATACTTTACATCTGATTTAAAACTGGCTAGGCTTTCCAATGATTTAATAGCATTTGGTAATGAGTTGAACTCTGTTATGGCTGTATAACAGAAGGATGATTTTCCGAAAGATTTTACATTATAGAAACAAAGTTGCCCTTGTTTCTGATGACAAACCCCAGTGCTTCCCTTTGTACCCCAGAGCAGTAACGAACAGCTAAACTCATACCAAAGTGCAGGATTCTTCTGATTTCAGAGAGTGAGGTTAGTATATGATAGGTGATGGACACTTTTCTTCTTGGTTGACCTTGAAAATGTTAGAGAGGAATTACTGAAGTGCTTTACATTTAATTTCAATTCTTTTTGTGTCTTTTCTGTTATATTTCGCGTTGTTTCATGTTAAATGCGTTTTATCATTTTGTGCACTAAAATACTTTGAATGTGATACTCGCTCATTAACTGTCCGCATGAAGCACAGGAATAGTCAAAACAATCCATTTTATTTGCGTATATGGTGTGCTCCCAGAAAATTTGCGGTTATTGTCAGTTTTTCCTGGGAAAAACTAAATTGCATGCTGGCATAATGAAATGAAATGGATATAATAAAATAAACTTGGAAGTTTGGAGATAAATATCAAATACACATTACATAAAAATATTTGTCTCTTTGATTGATTGATCATACATTCCCATTTTTAATCAAAAACTGTTTAATTTGCGTCATATGAAATCATGGTGATAGAGGCATGTGGGTGATGCAAATAGTTTTCGCATTTTAATCAATGCATGATGGTTGTGGTTGTGTTAATTATCATCTCTATCCTAATTACAGTCAAACCAAAGATAATGTATTTGCCTAAAACTCAGATAACATTCTTGCTTTGTTTCATGAACTCATTTTCATGAATTTATGTAGAGAGTAAATGCAACGTAACAGACAATCACAAGCATACATCTCATGTGCTTACATTATGTCACTCAGGGGAAGGGCTTCGGCAGCAGATGCAGAGCAAGTTTTTCAGCCATGGCAGCTGCTTAATCAGGGAGATGTAGAGAAGGGGTGCAGTGATGGTACTGAGGTACATAATGGAGTACATAATCAAATCAATGTCACAGAATTGTTTGAAATCAGGTATATACATAACGGGCCTGAAAAGAACTACAGGCAGGTAATGAAACACTATGATGCCCAGATAGATTCGCACAGTTCTGAGGGCTTTCTTTTTCATGGGGTGCATCTTCTCTTTGCCCAAGACCGACTTCCTCAGACTCCACATGATAGAAACATTGCAGAAAACCATGATGGCGAAGGCGGCCAGGATCAGCCCAGTGAAGATGTTAGCTGCGAGGATCAACCAAAATGTCCAGCAGAGGGCATAGGCTATTATGAGCCCCCAAACAAGCATAGAAATAGTCACTCTGATCTTTTCATCCTTGATGCTGGTGAACACGATGGGGTGGACCACGGCCACGTAGCGGTCCAGGCAAATGCAGGTGAGAAAGAGTGGGGAGCTGTTTTTGATCCCATTGGTAAACCACAGTATATAATTGAAATATCTGATTCTGAGCCAAGTGAAGCCATAGAAGCTGATGGGAGTCATTGCACAGAGCCATGCATCGGCGATGGCCAGGTTAAAGATAAAGATATTGGAGGTGGAAGAGTCACTCTTCTCTCTGGCCACCAGCCACATCACCATGATGTTGGCAGGGTAGCCCACTATGAGGTTGATGCTTCTTTCAATAAACAGAAACGAATACCCAAGAAGTGAATAATAGCACACTTTAAATATGTATGGGAGTTGGAGACTGGATCCTGAAGAGGAGTGGTTGAAGGGTAGGCTAGAATTGATGACAGAGCTGTTCATTTTGGTTTTATTGTATCTCGCAGGTTTGAGGGTTGATGATCCTTAGAAAAGAGAGTGGATGTAAGTTACATGGTCAAGCCTAACTGAACTCACCACTTAAACTGACTGAAAGGCTAAATTATGTTCTAAAGCTGATTCCAGCATTATTTTACATTATTCTTTTCTCCAAAGTATTCCTCATCATAACACATGAACTGCATAAGAGAGATAGAGAAAGACTTATCCTGGCCTATTTTTCACAAAGTTAAGCTCTCTCTTTTGAGAAATTATTCTTGTCAAGGGAGCCTCACACAATTTTATTGCATAGTTCCACCGAAGGATAGTTTTTGTTTTCTGGTAAGATTACCTCCATCCAGAGAAAACCACCTCTCCTCTGAGACACCAGCTTTACTCTTTGAAACTGCACTGGAGCTCCCTGAGATTGGAGACAGTATTCCCAGAAGGCAAGGTTTGCCCTTTGGGTCTATTTTTTTTAAATGCCTGCAATAGTCTCTCACTCAAGCACAACATAAGAAATGAAAGAGTTTTTATCAGATTGAGAAAATGAATAACTTACCTGAGAAACTGTAATAGCTCAACATAACACTCCTCAAGGTCAAACAGCCCAGAAGGCCCCTGTATCCTGATCACTTGTATCCAGGAGGGTAATGTTTTTATTCAAGATAGTTCCAGTTCAGTAAGTGTATAAATTTGAGTGGTAAGTAAGCTGAGCAGATGATAGCCAGTCACAAATCCATTGAGGGAACAACAGCATTTGGAGTGACTGTACAATACCCTGTCACCACAGGATTATATTTAAGGATGGGTGGGTGTGCAAGAGGACTCACATATAGGGGGGTTGGGTTTGCAGAGTGAGTTTGTGATGTAACAGACAGATCTGCAGTAAAACAGAGGAGGAGCTAAAAGGAGGGGTAGATGAGTGCCCCCTATCCCTGTTCTAACAATATATTATTTGTCAGTGATGCAATCCAAGAAGCGCATCCCAGACAAACAAGTGACGCAATGCAGTCGGCCTACTGGAGCACAGGTGAGACTGTAACCTGGTGTAAGGTCTTACACATGAAACCACAAGGTTCATCAAAGCAGACTCACACAATTCTCTTTCATCCTCACAAAGAAAAGAAATTGAGCAATGAGATACACTAAATCTATTTCCGCAGATAATAATCGGTGCATTCATGATGTTTTGACTTTCATATCTGTGTTAGGCAATAAGGAAGTTGCAGTTTACAAGTGCTTTTCTCTGCTTTTGCTACATAGACTTCACTAAAGCTGGGCATCTGTTCCAGGAGATCTATTGTCCTGAAGGTTTTTCATGTCAATCCTTAGAGAGGAGAACACAATCAAAGGTGTGAGATCTCACAGAGCTGCTGATGAGTAGAGTCAGGTGTATTGGGGTTGAATTGAGAACTTACAGGATGGTAAATCTCCAACCCTGATCTAAAGCAACACACACAATTAAGCAGTTTACTGCAGGGAGCAGAAATCAAGCATAACAGAGGCTTGTGCTGTTGCTGAAAACGACAGCAGTTTGGAGTTAACAAACCAAGCCTCTCGGTTCCATGTCAATCAACTATGTTTAGTTTTTGTCCTAAAATTATTCCCTAGCATAGCGGTCAGCATATGTATAAGTTTACTGATAATCCACAATCGGTAAGTAATGACTTCATCACTGCCTGATATGTGATTAGTTCAGGGCTCCCCTGCTGGAAAAACCAGCACCAAAACACAACATATGCTGGTATGCTGGGGGCTGCTGCACAAAAGCAGAATTCAGAAATCAAGGATGATTGAGAAAGCAAGGCTTGACCTATTCTACTCAGTGCATCCTGGCTTAAGCCGTTGCACATTTGCTAAGCCTGGCTGAGGAGGAGCGGCTACGTCAAGCCAGATGTAACAAATTCGGGTAAGTGCGCATTCACGGCTTTCTTCAATTGACCGCGTGGTTGATCACAGATTTACTGATGCAGAAAGTTATAGAAGGGGGGCCGCGTACCTCTCCTCAAGTGAGCATGAACTTATAATGCAAAGCTACAAGAAATTTAAACGTATGATATTAAAAAAAAAAGGCAGTACGGCTGCTATAATTATACAAGGAGCGAAAGCCTTGCAGACAATTGCGGACCGGCTGAATGCCTAAGTCATCCAAAAATATACACTTTCTAACCAATGTTCCACTGAAACCGTATAATTCAGACCGTTACTTGTGATTTGTACATACAGTTGGGCACTTTGCCTATAAAGTGAGCAGAGGAAGTTAATGTTACTCTGGAAATTTATCATGAAGACTAACTATAAACATCCAAAATGCAGAAAAAAAAGTACAACCCCAATTCCGAAATAGTTGGGACAAAGTGTAAATTGTGAATAAAATCAAAACGCAATGACTTTCAAATCACACCAGCCAGTATTTTATTCACATTAGAACAGAGATAACATAGCAAATGTTGAAACAGAAATTTTTTGCAATTTTATCCACAAAATGAGCTCATTTCAAATTTGAAGGCTGCTACATGTAAGCCGCGCTGGGAAGGCAGGGAGGACTGTGTGCACCCTGTCTCAGACACATGACGTTGGTGAACTTCTCTCCATGGCCCATCCATCCTGACAGAAACACTTCTGGGCCATGAAACGCAGAGATAACCAAACTCAAGCGTTTCTCACACACTCTGTAGGACTCTGGTAAATCTACCCCCTATTGTCTTAAAGGCACCTGCATCCTGCAGAGATATACTATTCAAAAAAAGTAGGGGATATTGGATTTACAAGTACCATGAAATGCAGATCATGAGGTCAGGAAGGAAAGAAATGACATAACAACATTAAGGAAACATTTGTCAATTTATTCGAAACCCTGTGTACAGTCAGTAAAGGACAGATTCTCCAGAATAAGGGTCGACACAAAACAGGGTCACACAGCAAATTTACCACCATTGTGAAACAGAGTCAGTAGCGGTAAAACCCCCTCGGTTGGCTAGACAAGCTCGACCGGGCGTGGCATACTCCTAACGAGACGTTCCAGGTCATTTTGGGGAACGTTATTCCATTCCTGTTGCAATGCTGCAGCAAGTTCTTGGACATTGGCAGGAGGTTGTTGACGTTTGGCGTAGCCGCTGTCCAAGCATGTCCCCAGACATGCTCGATGGGGAAAGGTCCGGACTGAGTGCTGGCCATGGTAATGTGGTGATATTCTGCTGCTGGAGGTAATCTGTAACGATCCTGGCCCTATGACATCTGGCATTGTCATCTTGAAAATGAAATGGCGGCCATAACGACGCAAACGGCACAACATGGGGTGCCAAGATGTTGTCCCGGTAGTACTGCCCTGTGACACGTCCAGCAACAACATGCAAGTCTGTTCTGCCGGCAGCAGTGATGCCTCCCCACACCATTACAGATCCACCCCCATACGGATCATGTCTAATGACGTTAACGTCATGGAAACGTTCGATTACGTCGGCGCCAAACCCTCCTGCGTCTGTCAAGGAAGTCCACAGTGAACCTTGACTCATCTGAGAACATTACGTTGTTCCATCGGGCGATTATCCCAGCGTTGATGATGGCGACACCATTGAGTCTGGCCCTAATGTGACGATCCCTCAAACAGGGAATGAGGGCGAGGACGCCGGTCGTAAGTGAAATCTGTGCAGACGATTCCTGATGGTCTGGCCACTCACTACCAAGCCAGTATCCCTTTGAAGTTGAGACCTTATCTGATTTGCTGTTACCATACGATTTCTCAAGACAATAGTGCGGATGAATCTGTCCTGAGCCTGAGTTGTTGCCCTTGGTCGACCGGATCGTGGTCTATCCTGAACAGACCCTGTAGCACGATGTCTGGACCATAATCTGCTGATGACAGACTGGGAAACATTCATTGCCCTTGCCACGACGACCTGTCTTGTGCCAACCTGTAGCATGCCAAGGGCACGTAACCACTCCTCCTGTGTTAGACGGCGCATGGTCTCTGTTTAATTAACGACTTCAACCACTGATAATCTGATGCTTTCTCTTCAAAATCTTCCTTTACAGTGGCTCTAACCTTCCAATTCAGAGTCATGCAAATTTGTGGCACAACCCCTTGATCATCAATAGCATCCCGTGCAGATCGTGAGAGTGTCATTGATGTGTTTGGGTGATGAATTTCTTTGGAAATGCTTCCTCAGTAAGGAACTATACAACATGGTTTCGTATCCCTTTGTATATGTGAAAATTTTGATCTCAAAATAAAATATCCCCTACTTTTTTTGAATAGTATATTTCAGGACCGTAGGAGCATATCGATTAGGGTGTCCCCCAATTCACCCGAAAACGGCCTTCCTGAACTTACCCTGTGCCGGACAATGCCACAGGGTCATCAACCAGACATCTACAGAACTGCACCCTGGGAATGGGAGATTCGAAGGAACAAAGTGTGAAAATACTAATTTCACCCACAATGTTACAAATAGATTTATTTGTTATATTGTATGATTAGAGCTGATTGTTAGTATTAATACAAAATATTTTTGTAATTATGTACTGTACCGGACGTTTCATGGCAAACTGCAGTGCTAACATACCGTGTTTGGTATCATTCTACACCTTTAAATTTCCGTAATTGCATGGGGCATATTTTGAAGGGATCAGAATTGTATCAAGCCCTCATTTAATAACGGAGAAAAATATATCTTTGTTGAATTTCCCCTCTGGCAAAGTCTCTGCCCAAATTCCCTTTGAGGAGGGGTTGCCTTCCTGATTACCCAAATGATTTATGATCCTGCTATAGGAAGCGCATCTTGAGTCTGGGCATAAAAGGTTGGAAAACAAACTATTAGGGGAAGATCGTAGACGACTTCCCACA
The DNA here is from genome assembly GCA_029692085.1 of Gymnothorax javanicus. Classification (NCBI taxonomy): domain Eukaryota; kingdom Metazoa; phylum Chordata; class Actinopteri; order Anguilliformes; family Muraenidae; genus Gymnothorax; species Gymnothorax javanicus. Next base: position 29,356,614 of record CM056200.1, on the reverse strand, counting down.
CATGCATCTGTATATGTGTAGCCGTAATCACAATGGAAGATTGTATTCAACTTCCCCCACGCGCGTCTCTATGCCGTGGGTAGCTTTCATCTAGTCATGGAAGATCTTAGGCGATTTCCCACACATGCTCTTGCAGCCGTGCGCAGACGTGATATAGCTATGGAAGCTTGTATTCATTCTTCCCGCATTGTACACTTTGTGTATATGTGCAGTTGTGAGCTGCGCCAGGTATGATTTGACTTCTTTACAATTTCTGTAACGGTGTGATTGGTTCTTGTGATTTAAGCTTGTGTCTGCCTGGCAAAATAAATTGGTAATTGCATTCTGTTGTGTGTTTCAACCAACTTATTTCCTTCCAGCCCGGAGTCCTGTCTCCTAATTGAGTAACGTAGACTGTAATCGCGTGCGTGATCAACACCCTTGGTTTCTGCGTTATAAGGCAGATTTTACATGCTGTGTTTGCTGTTATTTTGATTGGCTTCGAGTAGATTCCGTTTATACACCGGGTCGTCTCGGTCTCTGGGTGGACAAAGGCACAAGGTCACTGAACGATGAGAATACCGTCATATCTTGGAGCTACTCGCTTTAGGCCCCAGTAATCCCTAGTCATAGCTATTTTCTATGTCAAATTACTGTGCTTAATTGTGACGGTGCGTTCAGGAACCACAAGCGAGAGAGGGAAATCCAAAAAACATATGCCTTTATTGAATGCGGGGTCCAGACCAATAGACACAAGAATTGCCAAGCCACAAAACGAAATCCAAAAACAAAGTTGACTAGACAGGCCGGGGTCAGAACCAGAAAAACAGAGGTGAGACGGTACATAGACAGTAGGCAAAATGTCGTTGTCGATTTCCAAAGCAGTGGGTCATACACAGGGCATCCAAACACAGAAGACATGGTCATATAAAAATGGGTCAAAAATCCAGAAAGGAAAAACAAGACAAAAAGGGCTACGGCTAGATTCTTGGTCGGATGAAACAGTCGAAGAGAAGCAATAATCAATGGCATACATGAGACTCTGCACAAAGAAATATTGATCAATGTTCTGACAAAGTCAGAACAGCAGTGAGGACTCTAAATAGCATGTGACTTTCCTTCTGTCTATGCAGGGAACAGGTGAATGGGATGAGAGCTAATTACAAAGGAAGGTACGCATGGGGAAATCCTAAACCACAACAATTGGCGAAAGCCAAGACACGGACGGGATTCACGCAGACATCCTATGACAATTAAACAGCTCCGGTCAGGGAGTTCTAAGTGCACAGACAATGAGTGCAGGAAAGCAATTAAGAACGTGCGAGAGATCTCGCAGAAACGTAGAGAGAGACAGGGAAAGCCAAGCAAGAGGCGGAGACTAGAACAGGGCGATTGCTGAGACTGAATTAGTAGCGGTGCAACTTTACAGAGTAACTAAAGTGCTCGTTAGTAATATATACATGGATTAGTAGACTATGATACAATATAAATATTAATCTTGTTAGTAATCTAGAACAGCAAGGCGAAGGAAGTAAACGAGAATTGAAGTAATAATGTGAAACACCAGAAACCATTGAAATCACCCAAAGCAGGTAGGGACACAGACTGGGGAGATGGACTGAACCAACTAGATCACAAGACAGGGGAGACAAGTGCAATGAAACTGAAAATGGCATAAACTGAAAACCTGAGAATACAATAACCAAAAAGAATCAAGAAAAGACATAATCATGAACAAAACATGAACACAAAAACCAGAACCATGACAGTACCCCCCCCCTCAAGGAAACGCCTCCTGGCGTTTAAAGGCTGGGTCTGGGATGTTGGGCATGAAAGTCTCTGATCAGCTGTTTATCCAAGACGAAGCGTGAAGGAATCCAACTCCTATGCTCGGGACCGTAGCCCTCCCAGTCGATGAGGTACTGAAGGCCACGGCCCCGACGACGACAGTCCAGGATGGCGCGAACCGTGTAGGTTTCGCCACCATCAATAACACAGGGGGGTGGAAGGGGATCAGGACCAGAACACAGGGGGTGGGTAACAGGCTTAACTTGAGAGACATGGAAAGTAGGATGAATTCTACGCATAGACAATGGTAACCTAAGGTGAACAGCAGTAGGGCTAATGACACAATCAATGGTGAAAGGGCCAATAAATTTAGGAAACAGTTTACAGTTACCCCCCCTTACAGGAATGTCTTTAGAGGACAACCATACCCTCTGTCCCGCCCGGTAGTTTGGGGCCGGAGTACGCCTTCTGTCCGCCAGTCGCTTCATTCTGGCCGCTGATTTCAGCAGGGCGATGCGTGAGATTCTCCAGGTGCGTTTGCATCGGCGGATGAAAGCCTGGGCAGACAGGACGGCCACCTCTTCCTGACTGGGGAACAGAGGCGGTTCGTTTCCCATGCAGCACTCGAATGGAGACAACTTTGAGGAGGAAGTGGTGTGGCTGTTGATGGCGTACTCGGCCCACAGTAATTAGTGACTCCAGGAAGCTGGATTCTTGGAACAGAGACATCTGAGTACAGTTTCAATGCATTGATTTGCCCGCTCACTCTGGCCATTAGATTTGGGATGGAAACCTGATGTGAGACTGACTGAAATGCCAAGTGAGGTGCAGAAGGCTTTCCAAAAATCTGGCAATGAACTGTGGACCACGATCAGAAACTGTCAGTGGGGATGCCATGGAGACGGATGACGTGTTGAATGAGTAAAGTAGCGGTTTCTTGTGCAGTGGGGAGTTTGGTGAGGGGAATGAAATGAACAGCTTTGGAAAATCGATCAATAGTGAGGATGGTGTTATAGTGATTGGAGGAGGGTAAGCCGGTGATGAAATCTAATGAAATGTGTGACCAAGGGCGATGGGGTGTGTGCAAGGGTTGAAGTAGGCCTTGAGGGGGGGTGGTGAGAAACTTTAGACTGGGCACAGACCGAGCAGGCAGAGATGTAGTCCCGGATATCCTTCTGCATATCTGGCCACCAGAAACGACGTGCAATGAAGTCTAGGGTTCGGTTGACTCCTGGGTGACAGGCCAGATTAGAGGCATGTCCCTATTCCAAAACTTGGGGACGTTTGGAGATGGGGACGAACAGGCAATTGGTGGGGCAAGAACTGGGAGCGGCAGAGTCATTCAGAGCATCTCACCTCTTTTTCGATGTCCATGGCAATGGCATTAGCAAAAATCTCTGCAGGGGAGGGAACATGAACATGAACGTGAGCATTAACAAGGCATGACTGAACAGTTAAGGATCCAGCCCTTAATCTCGTGGTTAGCCCAATCAATTTCGGGGTTGTGTTTGGCCATCCAAGGATGGCCCAGGATAACATGGGAGTGAGGGGAGTCAATGAGATTTAATTTGATGGTTTCCTGGTGGTTGCCAGAAACACGTAACTTGATGGGGGCAGTGGAGTGGGTGATACGGCCGATCCTCTGACTGTTAACGGAGTTAGCCACACGTGAGCAAGAAACTTCTTCCAGCGGAATTCCCCAATTCCGCGCCGTTTCTGCATCCATGAAACGGACCTCAGCTCCGGAATCCACCAGGGCTGTGGTTTGCTTGAACCACCCTTCCCACTCCAAACTGATGGGCAGACAGGTACAACTGCTTCAGGAGGTTTCCACTGGAATGACGCCCACTAGTGCTCCTCGTCTCACTAGTGGGCGTTGGCCTTTTACTGGGCATTGGAAGACGATATGCCCAGCTTTGCCGCAGAAGAAACAGGCCCGTTCCTTGAATCTGCGTTCCCGCTCCTCTCTGGTTAGCCTGGTACGGTCCATCTGCATGGGTTCCCCCTCAGGTGCAGTTTTGGGTACCGCAGGGGGTTGGGGATGAGGCTGCCGTCTCACCTGGGTCAAGATGGGGAGATCGGAGGGAACACTGGATTGCTTCGATCGTCTTTGCTCCTCTAGTCGTGCATCTACATGAATGACCAGGTCAATAAGGGCCTCCAGCTCCTCAGGCGGCTCGCGGGTAAGGAGTTCATCCTTAATCCTCTCTGCCAGACCATTCAGAAATGCGTCATATAGAGCCCTCTTCTGCCACCCGCTGTTGGTAGCTAGGGTCTGAAAGTCGATGGCATAATCAGAAACTGAATGGCTACCTTGGCGGATGCGCAGGAGCTCTCGGCCAGCCTCGTGCCCGTGTCTGGACCGGTCAAAAATGCGTCTCATCTCCTCCTCCAGCAGGGTGGATGACTGCACACAGGGCAGACCAGCTTCCCAGGCAGAAGTCGCCCACTGCTTGGCTCTTCCGGTGAGCTGGGTGATGATGTAAGCCACTTGGGCTTGCTCAGTGGGGAAGGTGGCTGGTTGGAGGCTAAAGATTAGCTTGCATTGGGTTAGAAAAGCACGACATGTGCCGGGCTCACCGTCGTACTTCTCTGGGGTGGAAGGCGTGGCTCATGGACAGGAGCAGTAGTGGGTACGGCGGGTGCAGATGCAGGAGCAGGGACAGCTGAAGAGCAGGTGACGAGTGTGGGCTGACTAGCTCTCACAGCGGAAGCCAGGTCCGACATCTGGTGCGTCATGGTTTGCAGGTGTTGCATGACGGCTAACAGTTGTTGCTGTTGGGATTCCAGCATGACGGCCTGGTTCGCCACCTTATCTTGCAGCTTGGTATCTCTCGCTGGTTCCATGGTGGTCAGAACGTACTGTGACGGTGCGTTCAGGAACCACAAGCGAGAGAGGGAAATCCAAAAAAAACATATGCCTTTATTGAATGCCGGGTCAAGACCAATAGACACAAGAATTTCCAAGCCACAAAACGAAATCCAAAAACAAAGTCGAATAGACAGGCCGGGGTCAGAACCAGAAAAACAGAGGAGCAATGGTACCTAGACAGTAGGCAAAAAGTCATAGTCGAATTCCAAAGCAGTGGGTCATACACAGGGTATCCAAACACTGAAGACGTGGTCATACATAAATGGATCAAAAATCCAGAATGGCAAAACAAGACAAAAAGGGCTATGGCTAGATTCTTGGTCGGACGAAACAGTCGAAGAGAAGCAATAATCAATGGCATACACGAGACTCTGCACAAAGAAATATTGATCAACGTTCTGACAAAGTCAAAACAGCAGTGAGGACTCTAAATAGATAGAAGGGAAGTCACATGCTATGCAGGGAACAGGTGAATGGGATGAGAGCTAATTACAAAGGAAGGTACACATGGGGAAATCCTAAACCACAACAATTGGCTAAAGCCAGGACACGGACGGATTCACGCAGACATCCTATGACAATTAAACAGCTCCGGTCAGGGGAGTTCTAAGTTCACAGACAATGAGTGCAGGAAAGCAATTAAGCACGTAGAGATCTCTCAGAGAAACGAGAGAGAGACAGGGAAAGCCAAGCAAGAGGCGGAGACTAGAACAGGCGATTGCTGAGACTGAATTAGTACTAATTAGTAGCGGTGCAACTTTACAGAGTAACTAAAGTGCTCAAGTTAGTAAGTTAGTAATATATACGTTGATTAGTTGGGTTAGTAGACTATGATACAAAATATAAATGTTAATCTTGTTAGTAATCTAGAACAGCAAGGCAAAGGAAGTAAACGAGAATTGAAGTTATAATATGAAACACCAAAAACCATTGAAATCACCCGAAGCAGGTAGGCACACAGACTGGGGAGACGGATGGACTGATTGTTGGCAGTTCTTCCCTGGCAATTTAGGCAAACACGCTAAGACCTTCTGCCTCATCTAGGACCCTCCTTGGCTTAGATGCACAGTGTTTACATACATGTCTCAAAAAAGTTGGGACAGGGGCCTGTTTACCATGGTGTAGCATCCCCTCTTCTTTTTAACACAGAGTGGAGGCGTCTGGGCATTGAGGAGACAAGTTTCTTGAGTTTAGCCATTGGAATTTGATCCCACTCTTGTTTAATACAGGCTTCCAGCTGCTGGAGAGTTTTAGGTCTCCTTTGACGGACTTTTCGTTTTATTATGCGCCTAATGTTCTCAATCGGTGAAAGATCAGGACTGCAGGAAACCAGTTCAGCACACAGACTCTTCTGTTACGAAGCCATGCTGTTGTAATAGCTGCAGTATGTGGTTTTGCATTGTCCTGCTGAAATACACGAGGCCTTCCCTGGAATAGATGTTGTCTGGAGGGGAGCATATGTTGTTCAAAAACTTTTATATACCTTTCAGCATTCATGGTGCTTTTTAAAACATGCAAGTGTCCCACACCATATGCACTAATGCATCCCCATACCATCAGAGATGCTGGCTTTTGAACTGAACGCTGATAACAGGAGGGGTGGTCTTTCTCCTCTTTAGCCCGGAGGACACGATGCCCATGATTTTCAACAAGAATGTCAAATTTGGACTCATCTGACCACAGGACACTTTGCTACAGTCCACTTTAAATGAGCCTTGGCCCACAGAACACGGCGATGCTTTTGGATCATGCTCAACAATGGCTTCCTTTTTGCATGATAGAGTTTTAGGAGGCATCTGTGGATGGCACGGCGGACTGTGGTTACAGACAGTGGTTTCTTGAAGTATTCCTGGGCCCATTTAGTAATGTTAATGACAGAATAATGCTGGTGAGTGATGCAGTGGCGTCTGAGGGCCCGAAGCTCACGGGCATCCAGTAAAGGTCTTCGGCCTTATCTCTTACACACAGAGATTTTTCTAGTTTCTCTGAATCTTTTGATGATGTTATGCACTGTCGCTGATGACACCTTCAAAGCCTTTGCAATTTGATGTTGAGGAACATTGTTTTTAAAGTATTCCACAATTTTTTTTACGCAAGCCTTCACAGGTTGGAGAGCCTCTGGCCATCTTTACTTCTGAGAGGCTAAGCCTCTCTAAGACATCCCTTTTATAGCCAATTATGTTACACACCTGATGCCAGTTAACTTAATTACTTGCTAAATGTTCTTTCAGCTGATTCTCTTACATATTAACTGCTTTTTCAGCCCTTTTTTGCCTGTGTCCCAACTTTTTTGAGACCTGTTGCAGCCAGAAAATTTGAAATCAGCTCATTTTGTGGATCAAAATGTAAAATCTCTCAGTTTCAACATTTGAAATGTTATCTATGTTCCATTGTAAATAACATATTGGCTCGTGATCTGAAAGTGATTGCATTTTGATTTTATTCACAATTTACATTTTGTCCCAACTATTTCGGAATTGGGGTTGTGTAACAAAGTGTAAGTTTCTTCTAAGAGCTTCACGTGTTCCTCTACTTCATGTGTTTACATAAGGTTTACATTAAGAATTACTGTCTGTTGTTTCGACTGCCGCAATGCACTTAGAATTCCCGTATGGAAGAAAGACTTTATCTGTCGCGTTGACACCATCGCGTAGTACCGCTAGATGGCGACACAGACCATGTAATAAGTGTATTCGGGGACAATGACGTTCTCCTTTGTTAACCTAAGGGAATTGCTGTGTGCCTTTCCCGTGTTTGAGATCAAAGTCAACATGCATATGATATACATTTATATTAAAAAAAAAAAAAAATTTGTATGTAGATTTGGCTACTTCCTGTACTTAAGTTAGATGGATTTAACTGTTATGAAATTAGATCCTTACTGTATTTTTTTTTTTTAATTTTATCTTTCAGATTCAATCAATCTGTACACCTCTTTGTACTACCACTGAATAACAATACTGGAAAATACAAGTTTCAAACCCATCTCTCCTTTGTATATTCTGGCCGATATCCCATCTTGTAGTGTAACTACCCAATCCGATCAAGCGCAACCCTGTCACCTCCCTAACAATTGGAGCATATGCCCTTTTGAACTGTTCCAGGTGCTTAGAAAGTTCAAATTTAATCATCATTTCCCCCATCTGAGTCTTCCAGTAATGCTGCAAACGTGGCAGTCTTTGGCAGGGGCGCAACTGCCTACTTTCTGAAGGGTATGCAGACACATCACTGTGCGCGCACCCCCCCTCGAAAAAAAACCAAAATTGAACATTTAAGTGTATAAATCTTATTTATTCAAGGACTTTCAATGATGTAGTCATCATCAAGTATGGGCTTTAAAGACTTATATATACTTTAAAATAAACATTTAACACTGTGGCCACATATTCCAAAATAGTTGGGACAAAGTGTAAACTGTGAATAAGATCAAAACGCAATCACACCAGCCAGTATTTTATTCACAATAGAACAGAGATAACATAGCAAATGTTGAAACTGAGAAATTTTACAATTTTATCCACAAAATGAGGGGATGCTACACCATGGTAAACAGGACCCTGTGCTTTTGAGACCTGTAGCAGCCAGAAAATTTGAAATAAGCTCATTTTGTGGATACAATTGTAAAATGTCTCAGTTTCAACATTTGAAATGTTATCTATGTTCTATTGTAAATTACATATTGGCTCATGTGATCTGGAAGTCATTGCATTTTGATTTTCTTCACAATTTACACTTCATTCCAACTATTTCGGAATTGGGGTTGTACACAAATACCAAATTAAACTAAATTTCCAAAAATTCCACTAAATTCTGCAACAGTTTTACAGTTCAGCATTTTTTAATCAACAAAATCACTTCCATCCTAAAAATGTCCATGTTTTCGGGAATAATTCTTGAGGTTTGTAGTATCTACACTCAACTGTTTTCATTTTGAAACAAGTCATTAATTACAAAATGTATTATTTGCAGCTTCAAATCCATCCTGTCACACTTTGATCTAGCTCCCAGAAGAAAACTGGGACTGGCGATGACAAGATCTCATACTGCATAAAAACAACAAAACAGCACAGTAGGTGATCTACTCAATCAAAAACAAAAAATAAGTCAAGTAACATGTACCAGCAGTGGCACCCAGTGGTCAATATATTCTCTGTTGTGGAAATATGAAATTATGACACCTGAACAACTGTTAGTACGTAATGTAACAGTGGTCTGGGTCCAAGTCCAGATTTCCTACATTGCACATGCGCATACAGAAGCTCGTAAGAATAGCAAATTGGAGTAAGATTACGACTGGTGTAAAAATAGCCACTGCCTTTTTTTTTTTTTTTTCGCTTTGGATTATGCCGCCTTCAGACTTTTCCAGCGATGCTTAACTTGGTTGGCAGTTCTCACAAAACCAGCCTCTCTCCACTTTTCGCATTTTTTCTTAAAGATATCGTTGTTACGGTGCTTCAATTCGCCCATCGATATATTCCATTATATTCATGTCTTTCATTATCTGAATGCACACAGTCGTCTCCTCTTCGCTCCAAAAATGCTAATTCCTTGCGAATTGAACAGGCGCAGACGTAATTGAATATTCTTTTCAGGGGCATTTTCCGATTACGGTGTATACATGACCCAATATTCCGATTAAAACAGGCATATGACGGGTCTTATTCAGAATATTTTGATTCGGAAAATGACCTTAATCGGGTTATTGCACGTGTTTACATGACAGGTACGCAATCAGAATATACTCATATTCCAATTGATACAGGAATTATGGTGTGCATGTAAACGTAGTCATAGACTGATTTATACAGTCTATGCTTATGCCACGGCATTAGCTATAATGTGACATTAGCTAGCGGGACGGCTGTAACATTACTATGTTTTCTAGCTAGTTGCTTAACTTAGCTAACGGGTTTGGTAGTTATGAGAGTGTAATTTTAGGTTTAACGTTTGCTCGCTAATATTTTGGGAACAGTCAGGTCGTCACTCTCTACCATCAATAGTCAGTAGTGATTTGTGTCATGTAGAAGAGCTGATTAGCTACACAAAGTTTGTCCTTGCAAGAAATTTTAGAGTACAAGTTGGCTAATGAGTTAGGTGGCAAGCTGGCAAAGTTAGCTGACTAATAACAAAACTTACCTACCTAACCTGAGAAGAGGACATCCTGACTGTAACTTAAAGTAAGTAAGCCGGCTAGCCGGTCTAGTAATGTTAACCACAAAGCTCGCAGCGAAAGAGGAATTTTTTCAACCCAGTTGAATAGCAATTTTTTTTTCCAAAGCCGAATTTCCTATTGTGCATGCGGATACGGAAGTTCGTATGAATAGCAAATTACAGTAAGTTTTCGACTGGCGTAAAAATAACCACTTCCAAAAACAAAACACTACCAGCGGCCCTAATCCGGCCAGTTTCATTTATTTCGCGGTCATGGATGAAATTCTGGGACAGAGACCGCTGGCGATGGCAGTGACCAAGAGAGTGGAGTCGTTGTCGGCTTTGAAGCTCTAACTGAAGGCAACCAAAGCCAAAGCTGAAACCCGATGTTGAGATTGGGTCAAAGTGGTGGATATGCTAATTAACCCATTTAAACCTGGACAGCATGTGCGCATTTCAAGAACATGTTGTTGCCGACACAGATATGCGCGTAATTTTGAAAGTACCGTAATTACTGTAAGTTTTGGGCAATAGAAAAAAAATCCAACTGTTCCTGAAAGCAGAGAAGCTGTGCTTCAGCCCAAATACAGGTTACTATCTGCTGGGATTTTTGCATTAGGCCTCAAAGAGTTAACATGTAAATGGGAATATTCCCATCGCTCAGGGCATATAAACAGGTTATTCGGAATATTACCTCAACCCGAATATGGACCTTAATCGGAATATGGTGTGCATGTAAACTTAGTCAGTGTTTCCACTAAATAGTTACATGTCGTGCCTTTGCACTCGCCCATTTGTCAAGAATGGCGTCAAATGAAATGGGGGGGTGGAGCTAATCAGTAATGTGCCTCTGTTATTGATGATCATATCATTTACAAATGCACAAAAGCTGTTAAATACAGAAAATGCACACTTGAAATAATTTTTCTCCCATCGCTTTGGCGCCCCCCCTGGTGCAGCGCCCCTATGCGCCGCATTTAGTGCGTACCCACTTTTTGCACCACTGGTCTTTGGTGAAAATTACCAAAAATGGTCCCAGAAATTTATATTTTGGTACCATCATTGAGTGTTACAAATCAACAGATTTCAAAAAATGGTCATACAAAAATAACTAAAATAGCACATTCTTAATGACATAAGTCTCCAGCACCATATTACATTTTATAGTAATTCATATTTATTATCAAACTTCATGTGCATCTTTTGTGTATGCGTGTGTTTGTGTGTGTGTGTGTGTGTGTGTCATTCAAAGTGTAAAAAACAATAAAAACAACAAATGTTGATAGGAAAACTTCAGACATCTTTCATAATGGATAAAATTTTAGTGAACGAGAACATTAAAATGCTCATCAGGGAGTGTGAATAGAGACATTTCAAAGCTTACACTCCAGGAGCTTCTGGGGGCGCTGTCCCCTGGACCCTACCAGGGACCCAAAGGCAGGCTGTTGGACCCCACCCGTGAAACAAGCTCGTGCTGTGTCCTCAGTTTGTCTTGCCACGATAAATCCTCCCTGATTACACTTTTCAAAAGTTGGCATCTCTGTTGTTCCTGTGAAAGCTCTTACATTAGCTATGCAAATATTCCTTGGAGGTTTAGCTAATCTTAATGGTAACGTTGGCGAACAGATACTGTTGAATTTGCGAGCCTGCATTATAATGAATGAGGACATAACATTTGCTAATAACCGTCGCGTTAGACAAACACTAGTTTTGCCGAACAGTAGCCTACTTTCATTTTAGGTAGACTGCACACAGTGGCATATCGCATTGATTAACACGTTTCTATTTTTAACGTTGTATTTCAAGGGAACGTTTCTTTGCCTTGATGGTATGACACAGAAAGCAACATTTTAAAATAGCGGTGAATTAGCTTAGACCTGCCTGCAAAAATAAACAGCCAGGAGAATTAGCTAGGTTCAGAGCCATGTCGAGAAAGAGTCGCGTCAACGGAAGTCCAAAATTCTCGATCGTCACGTGGTTCATGGAGACTGTGAATAGTTCCAGGAAGTTGCTGGCGGGCAATTTAAAAGCGTCTGTCAAATAGGCTGCAGAGAGACATACCTGTGATTCTCGGTAATTACTAGTCAATAAATAGCGTTATTTCTGCCTTGTTTACATATTTTAGGCTTGAGTGAACGTTCGCCGTCTCACTAAAGTGACCCCAACGTTAAACAACCGAGAAAAAGCTACATTTAATGGCAGAATGTTGAACATTTGCACTCAATATATGCAGTATTCGAGCGGTTTTAGTGCCTTAGAATTATTAAAATAATTAAGAAGACTAAAACGAGATTTAGTCATTTTAAAGAGCGTGTTCCTGTTGTCGATTGCTTTGAATTCTTGGTTTTTGCTTTTAACTACAATGCTTGTTTAATCCCATCCTAATGTTTATTATGCAGAGGGAGGCGAAGGAACGTTTCAAAATTCTTTTTAATTTTCTACCATTTCTTTATTTGCTTGGGGTTTTAATAATCCCATCGAAATGGAGGATCTAAGTTAACAATTCAGTAATGACTAATGTAATCGTCATGACTTTTAGAAAGGACAGAGGACTGACAGGTGACTATCAATGAGTATCAACTGACAGCACAAATAGTCCCTGCATCATTAAAAGCAGCATAATGTTCAGTGTGGCATCTTAGAAAATCCACTGGAAATAATTACAATTTATCTGTTCATAATTTTTATGCACATCTACACTTATCACTAAACACCAATACATAAGTTCAAAACATCTTTTTCATTGACTTTTTGCATGCAGAAGGTATAAATTTATCTAGGCTTGCATGTACAGTAATATTTTTAGAAAGGGATAATTAAACACTATACATCCAGACAGAACAAGACACATTAACACACAAACTTATATCGTTATATCCATGCAAACACATACATTTTATGTATATCTTTTTATTTTGCCTTTTTGTACTGTAATGACTTCATGAAAAAGAAATCTTGAATAAACTCAGAAACATGAATAGCATGTGAAGCAGTTTGTCTGTGCCCTCTCCTCCATGTTGTCCTTGTATATAATCTCTACCATGGTTTGCTGAGCTGCGTGGGGATGCTCCAATCGCTGGGGGGTTGAGTACAAATGTACAGTTTGTAGGCTCAATTCAGCAGGAGAAATCTAACAATCATTAAAAATTACAACAACAAAAATGTGAGGTGATCATATTCAAACACTACACATGCATTTTTTCACAACCAAAGACCACACGATTTGGAAGCTTATTGTCCAGTTTACGAAAAGTAAGGAACAGGGAATGGCTTGCACAACTTAGGGAGTTAAAGGAATAGTTCACCCAAAAATGAAATTCTGTCATTATCGACTTACCCTCATGCTGACGAGAAGTCCGGTGTAGTTTTTTATTCCTCAAAGTGCAGCCGGAGCTTGGGGTTTTTCTCCTGCACAAATCCATATAACGGCGTCTTATGGTTACCGAAAATAAAAGGTCCATAAAACTACACAAAAACTTTGCAATATTCCTCCATACTGCTCGTCCGCTGCAATCAAAGTGTCCTGAAGGGGTAACGTCCAGAGTTTACCCGAAACGATGTCATTTTGTACAGTTTTACAGCCTATTATTGTCTCCAGTATGTTTGCCTGGAGGCGCGCTCGCGCGTTCACGCGGTTCTCCTGAGCAGCTGCGGTAGCCGCGCCAGACAACATCCAACGGGAATCGCGGAAGACACAACCCTGTGTTTACATCCTGCTGAGAGCGACACGAGAGCCAATAAGGCAGAGCGAAGTCAACTGCTCCCCGAGTTGGAAGTAAAAAGACATTTTTGGTCTTTGTCACTCAGAAATTTACTTTATTATTTACTTTATTTACTTTATTACTTATTTTTTCCAACTGCACCGGTAAATTAGTATGAAAAGGTGGTTGTAGTGTGTTCCTTTCCTGGTTGTGTAACAATAGGATTGTAATGGGAAAAGGTTCCTAGTTTTTCATATATTCTAGTAGGACCGATTTAAGTGAGACACGAAGTGTAATTGCACCTGGCCGGAATGAGATGCATGTGTGCCTGCTGGAGAAGTTATAATAAAGTTCAAGTGAGCAACGATACTGCTCTAACCGTCCACTCTTTAAGGTTACGACGATAACGGACTAGAGTGAAACCGGTTGCTTCAACCAAATGAAGCGTGTGCGTTCAGGAGATCCGCGACTTTCCACAAATTTCCAGTTCAGGACCCTGAAAGACTACAGCTATGGCTGATAGCTCTTCGTTGCGATATCAAGACCGTAGTGCCCGCAGCTGCTCGGGAGAACCGCGTGAACGCGCGAGCGCACCTCCAGGCAAACATACTAGAGTGAATAATAGGCTATAAAACAGTACAAAATGAAGTCGTTTCGGGTGAACTCTGGATGTTACCCCTTCAGAACACTTGGATTGCAGCGGACGAGCAGTATGGAGGAATATTGCAAAGTTTTTGTGTAGTTTTATGGACCTTTTATTTTCGGTAACCATAGACGCCCGTTATATGGATTTGCGGTGCAGGAGGAAAACCCCCCGAAGCTCCGGCTGCACTTTGAGGCATAAAAAACTACACCGGACTTCTCATCAGCATGAGGGTAAGTCGATAATGACAGAATTTCATTTTTGGGTGAACTATTCCTTTAAGACTCAGGGTGCAGGGTGAGTGTCGTCTGTCTCATTGCAGGGAGCTCTCTGGCTCTTATTGAATCGCCTGCAGTTCTTCTGCTGAAAGAGAGAGGGGGAGGAGAGAAAGGCAGGAGAAAGGGTTAGACACACCTATATGGGCTTGAATGGCAAATGGTGCTGAGAGATGAGGCGTGGTCTTTGTTTCCCAACTTAGCTTATGGAACTTAAGTAGTTGTGATCAGCTTTTGTTGCTGATTTTTAAGAAAGTGTGGCAAGTGGCATCAGTAACAAGAGATAAGAGATACACTTTATTGAACCCCGCGGGGTATTTTGTCCTCTGCATTTGACCCATCCTATAGTTAGGAGCAGTGGGCAGCCACAGAGCAGCGCCCGGGGACCAACTCCAGTTCTAAAGTCAGTTCCTTGGTCAGGGGTACTGGTTGGAGCGTTCCTGTGATGCATGTTTTTGTGGGTGGGGGAAACCGGAGTACCCGGAGAAAACCCACGCGAACACGGGGAGAACATGCAAACTCCACACAGAAAGGCCCCAGGCCGGAATCGAGCCCACGACCTTCTTGCTGTGAGGCAACAGTGCTAACCACTATGCCAATACTTTGAAGCTCAATATTTTTAGTATTCAGTATGATTCCCCACTTAGTCTTCTATGCTTAATTTTCCAAATTGTTTGGCCTATTTGGCCAGTACTTTCTATTTTCAATCTTCTATTTGGTCCTCCAGCTTCCCTCTCCCTTAATCATCAATCAAAAATTAGCAAAATGAGCAGCAACATAATATTGACAAGTAATGGTCAATAGAATCTCAAATCCTAAAAACTCTAACTAGAGATAACGTTTTAGTTCATTGAATAGCGGTAAAAAAATAGCTCTAACAATCAATATTAATAGCAATGTATCACTGCAACCGAATGCTCTCTTCTTTATTGTTGTGTAACGTTAACTTAATTTTAATAGCTAACGTTAGCCACCTTGTATTCAAAGAGAACCTCACTTCACCACCTCCACTACTATAGCCAGTCTGATGTTATATTTACGTTAATTCTCTAACATCTCACTCCTCCACCCCACTCCGCAAAAAAATCACTTTAAGAAGCCCTTTTCTCTAAAATCGCGTTGTTGGATGAAATGACACTGAGAGAACGGAGTTTTCAATTATGCTGCTGCTCATGGTTAGTGCTAGTAACTGTGTCGCTAACTGTCTCTAGCTAGTATCCTAGCCTAATTTTTTGCCCATAAAAGTTCAATATATCTCAAATTGTTCAGGGGATAATCCAGGAAAATGCTTTACTGCACGTATTAATTTAATTCAGATGTGCTGACAATATACCGTTTAATTCTTTAAACGTCTTACCTTTGAAAGATCATCACGAACGGTCCATTCTGCTTCAACACAGCTGCTAGACTAGTCTTCGTCGCTAACTTCCGGGAACTATTGGGAGACTCCACGACCCGCCATTGCTGTAAAAAAAGTGGTCCATTGGAGTGAACAGAGTTGACGCGACTCTCTCTCTACATGGCTCTGGCTAGGTTACCTTTTTAAAATTGGGTAACAATAGCTACAGAAGAAAACATTAAACTGCCTAAACCTGCAACCGTTAACAAAATAGTTCTAATAAATACTGATATGCAAATCGTAAAACGTGTGGTAGTCCGTTGTTTGAAGATCAGAAAAGCCGTAGGACCATTATACTCCACATTATCCACTCGTTTCTTGAACAGCCGAGTTGTTCCCCGCACTTTTGTGCAGAAAACTGAAAAATAAATAAATTGAAACAATTTTTATACTGTGGCTGTTTTTAACGATCTATAATATTGATATAATATAGCTCGTTGGGTACAGAGGATAGTATGTGAGCAGCGCATATCAGTAATTCCGTGCGGCCGAAGGTATTACAGCAATCGAGTTTCTCGAGGTTTTCAAGGTTTATTACTAACAAAAAAAAAATGGACTATGATGTATTTATTAATCATTTTTATTTTTTCCGACACTATAATACCATAATTACGAGACATTATTTTTCATATTTATGGATACGATACGAGTTATGATGACTTTGTTAAATGACGCATGGAAAGTAGTCATAGGGAAATACATCGAAATGACTTGTTGATCTCAACCTAACTGCGTGGCACAGTCGGTAGCGAGTATGGTACAGTAACAGTAATCGGTGGTTTGATTCCCCTTATTACGGCAAGTGTTTGCAAATGTGTGCACTGCTCGTTTCAAGATAACGAATGTTCCTTGTAGCTACTCAAGAGCGACTTCCAAGGATTAGTAAAACAGTTGGAGACATAAGTGAGAGATAAGGAAGGAGGTAGGTAGATGGAGCTTGAGGAGAGAATTTTTTTTATTATCCCCCCTCCACTTTTTAGAGATATCCCTAAAAATTTTGGTATGCCCTTCACGTCTTTTCAACGTCAAGTATCTCTAAAATGAGTGTGCTGTTCATGTTGAACAGACGTCCAGAATGAGGACATTTGAACCAATTTTTAACCTTGCGCAAGTCTGACTGACATTAATACGGGATGTTGATAAGACATCGTAAAACAGGTAATAAAAACTTTCATTCTGGCTCCACAGGGGACGTCATTTAGAGGTATGTGGAAGACCTCAAAAAGACGTCTTTTGGATGTATCTTTGCTAGGTGGGTACGCTTTGATTTAAGACCGCAAGGATGGAAATCTTAAGAGACATTCCATGAGAAAATGGCACTTTTTGAAGAAGTTGAGGAGTTGACCCCTCTGGAATTGAATGAAACTTGGCACATAGGTAGGTATGGTAGTGTAACGGAAAAAAGCCAAATTTTTAGGTCCGTATCTCACTTAGTCTGCCTGTGGTGCCACCTGGAAGCCACTAAAGTAGCTCAGTTTTGCTTTTGACACCACGTTTTACATAAATTATTATGACTTAAGGGAACACAGTACCAGATGTGTTATACTTTTATCATGACCTGTGGCACTTCAAGTCTGGATAGACATCAGCACCACATCAGCGCCAAGCTGGATAACTATGTTATTGAGCCTGAATTATTTGACAAATCACAGTAAAAATTGAAAATGGGAATGGGAATAAAATAATATCCCAGACATATACCAATCAAGAATGCTTTATTAGGCTATGTGTTTACTCACAACAAAACTATCATTTTCAGTTAATAGTACCTTGGTATCTTACTGGGTTAGTGCAATGGACGACCAGAAAGATGGTCGAAATTGATTTTCGGTGCATGTTTGCGGTATATTTTCTCTGTAACCCATATATGTTCCATGGTGATAAATGCCATTTGCTGTGCTTCTGGAACTCCATTTTCAGGAATATGAAGAATTTCTTTGGTAGTATCTGCACTTCTAAGCTAGACGGAGCCAAAGTTGGAGGAAAACTCAAAACGGACCATTTCATAGCAGATTGTGCCTATGTTTAGACGGCATTATTGTGTTTACCCAGCAAGATAGAGATCTGAAATTCTCTGGATACCTAGTCCCTTTGGGATACATTACAGCATTAGTAAAATCTCAGTGGTAGTATTTTCAGTGTAAATGATATTAAACATCAAAAGTTGGAAAAATTCACCTCCAGGGGGCACTGTAGGCTGGATGCAAGTACTAGCCATCCCCAGCAATGTACCAAAGAAATTGTTTTTGAATTATAATGCACACAGCTAGTTTTCCCTGAAAATGACGGGTTTAGCTTTGTTCTATTCTGGATGGACAGCTATCTGACCAAAGGTGGTGCTCTAAAGAGCTAATGTTCTACCGACCTAATATTCCATATTCCCAGACATATACCAAAGTTCTATCTTTTGAAATATATGAAGTACATGCACAGTTATACATAAAATTTGTAATCCCTTTGGTATAAAGTTCGTTTGGTTGTAAACTGGTGATGACTGTAAGTGTTACAAACGCACAATACATGGGATATTACCAAGTACGGGTATAGCACAGTCAGAATTGTACAGCATGTTATAAAACGTCACCAGTCCAAAATTTTTAAATGCCATAAAAGAACTAATATAAAAGGTATACCACCATAGGTACGAATGCAGACATACATCAACAGTATACGTACACTTACATCAAATAACAGTCCATAATTTGAACTCTAAAAAAGAATCTTCGTCACACAACCGTGTACATTGAAGACAGAATGTATAGTACAAAAGTTAAAACTGTGTTATACTTTTCATGTTTTCCAAAGTGAAATGATGTCAACACAGCATGTGACTAGCTCTCTCCATCAGTCTGTTTTTGGAATTGGATTGTGGGTTGGCGGCACCTGGTGGTACGCACCAGAGGTGCTCCTTGGCCTTGGCCCTGAGCAGCCATCCATGGCCTTCTTCGTTCGATCTGGGTCGATGTTACCAGCAGAGCCAGTCGAGCCCGAGGCAAGCCCTACTACACTGCATCCTGGGTCTCTACAGGGCTGCTTACAGGCCGTTGACAGTGAGCTTGTCTGTCTCTGAATTAAATAGCGGGCTGCAGCCTATATGGCGCAGTAGTTGCGCCAACACCCATGGCTTGGTACGCAAGGAAATGGGAAGTCTGTAAAAGAAACCCCGCCCTCCCAACCATCGGGTGTCCCATAGGCTGGACATCATGAGCAGGTGTTAGGAATGAAGGCATGCAAGTTACCACTACAAATGAACTGCCCTTTTCATGGCAGGGTGCTGCTTGCTTGCTAGGACCTCTGTGCCCTTTATCAGGACTACCACTCACTAGACGCGACTGCTGTGCCCTTTTTCATACCCAAGCACCATACCTTAGGGAAATTCTAGAATTAACACTGAAGCGTGCTCTCCAGTTCTAATAGTAAAGTAAAAATGCAGAGAATTTGTTATTTTCTGAAAATGCACCAACACCACAAAACTGTGCACTGTACTGACTACTGGTAAATGTCTTGCATGTTGACACAAGGCTACAATCACCACCAACATTCTTTTCCAATTTACAACTAACCCAGCTTTATACCAAAGAGGTTACAACTTTTATGTGTAACTGTGCATGTACTTTATATATTTCAAAAGACAGAACTTTGGAATATGTCTGGGAATATGGAATATTAGGTTTGTGGAACATTAGCTCTTTAGAGCACCACCTTTGGTCAGATAGCTGTCCATCCAGAATAGTACCAAGCTAAACTCTTCATTTTCAGAGAAAACTAGCTGTGTGCATCACAATTCAAAAATAATTTATTTGGTACATTGCTGGGGATGGCCAGTATTTGCATCCAGCCTACAACGCCCCTGTTTTACAAAATTTTACAATGTTTGATGACGAATATCGTCTACACTGAAAATACTACCACTGAGATTTTACTAATGCTGTAATAAACCCCAAAGGGACTATGTTTCCAGAGAATTTCAGATCTCCGTCTTGCTGGGTAAACAAAATGATGCCACCTAAACATAGGCACAATCTGCTATGAAATGGTCAATTTCGAGTTTTCCTCCAACTTTGGCTCCGTCTAGCTTGAAAGTGTAGATACTACCAAAGAAATGCTTGGCATTCCCAAAAATAGAGCTCCAAATGCACAACAAACAGCATCTACCCTCACAGTACAAACCTGGGTTACAGAGAAAATATACCGCAAACATACACCAAAAATTAATTTCGACCATCTTTCTAGCTGCCCATTGCAAAAACACAGCAAGATACTAAGGTACTTTTCACTGAAAATGATAGTCTTGTTGTGAGTAAACACATAACAAAGCATTCTAGTTTGGTATATGTCTGGGATATTATTTTATTCCCATTCCCATTTTCAATTTTTATTGTTATCCCTCAAATAATTCAGGCTTGATAGCGTAGTTACCCAGCTTGGTGCTGATGTGGTGCTGAAGTCTAACCGGACTTGAAGTGTCACAGGTGATGATAAAAGTATAACATACTTGGTACTATGTACCCTTAAGTCATGATAGTTGATGTAAAATGTGGTGTCAACAGCAAAACTGAGTTAAAGAGGCTTCCAGGTGGCGTTATCGACAGGCAAAGTGAGATACGGACCTAAAAATTTGGGTTTTTCAGTGAGACACCCATATCTATCTATGTGCCAAGTTTCATTCAATTCCAGGGGGGTCAACTGCGCACCGAATGTCAATTTCTCATGGAATGGCTCTTAATAATTAGGAGTGCCTTTTTCTAAGATCAGCCCAAGGTTGCCAACTCACTATCTCCAAATCTCTTCATACTTCATCATTATTGAGTTTGGAGCTGGGAATAGGGAAATCAGTCATGACCTTGGCAATTAACCCCTCCCCTGCTGAGCAGGCCACGCCCACTTTTCTGTGCCATATTGAGCAGTAAAAAATTTTACTGCTCCAAATTTCAACCTACATGGATGTCCCAAGTTTTTATCAATTATTCTTGAAATTAGAGTTGGTGGGATGCAACTTGAAGTGAAAAAAATCTTGGGACCTCCATGTAGGTTGACGCTAGCGTAACCTGAAGTCATAAGCGATGCCATTTCCGACACACATTCCCGGAAATTGGGTCCTAGTTCCATCCTACATAAAGGTCCCAAACAAATTACAACTGTTTTCCAATCTTTGCATGCCAGACATCAATAATCAGCAATAAGTTTTGGGACCTTTGCGCAAGAAGGAGAATAAGGGACCGAAAGTGGGGTAGATGGGCGCAGTCACCCAACTTTGAGCCACACCCTCTAAAACCTTCATGGCCCCTCAGGCGGACCTTCAGCAGTATCTGCTTCATACACATATGAACTTTCAATTTTGCCAATAAAAATCTTGGGACCTTTTAATTCCACGCAGATATTAACCCTTTTATTTGTCGTATTTGAGTATTTAAAGGTAACCAATCTGTTCATTTTTTTAATATAATTTAGTAGATATGACAAAAACAGGAATAAATGAATCTTTTCTCCGAGAACGCTTGCAATTCCCCAAATATTGAATGTGAAAATAGTTTTTGCGACCCGCAAAAACCCCCCACGCCATTTGTAATACTCATTAGTATTCATGAGTATGCAAAAATTATGTCACACGAAAGTGCTAGAAAAGGCCAGGAAGAACAGTGATTGAAGACAAGGAATAATATAAAAGGCTAAATTAATCAAATTCATTGACTTTTCGTCCGAATTGCTCATGCATATTAAGTAGTAGGCAGGTCCAAATGTCCACGGTCCAGCAGCCACAATGGCTGATCATAATGGTTGAGTGATTACTTTCCTTCGGAATTTATCCTTGTGTCATGACTGCCTGGCTCAAAGCATATGTGACATTAAATGGGAGACCACACAGTAGCTAAAGGTTCAGTAATATAAATATATTTATTTTAACATTAAAAAGATGAAGTCCTCAGGTTGTATGAAAAAGGAAAAGGTAGTACAAGGTATGTCTAGAGGTAAACAAACAACAGGTTTAAAACGCAACGTGTGTGAGGAGTGGCGAGCAACGGGCTGGAAAGCAGAGAGGGCTCTCCCCAGCAGAGTAGCCACCAAGCCATTGGGAGCAGTGAGTTGAGAGGCGAGAGACAGAATCCATTAACCAGGAGGTCTTTATAGGAACACCCATTACTCCGGCACCAATGGGCACACTCCATGCTCTGCAGATTAAAACATGCAGCATACAACAAAGGGGGCGGAGCCCCAACAGGCATTAGAAGAATTATAATACTGGGAATGACCAGCAGGGCCTTAACATTTGTTACGGGTCGAGGACGACATTAAAGCTTACACACAAATCTTTTTCTTGGTACCGCCCGGCAAATTATGCAAAAAAAATTGAGGATAAGGGACAAATTAGTTACCTTTAATCAGTATCAGTGTACACACAAATTGTGTACATTTTGTGCGTGTACATGTATCTTTCAAGCCAAGTTCCATTTCATACTTCTCCTTTTAAATCAGAATTCAAAAATCCTCAAAAGGCCATTTTACCTCCAATAAATTTTGATATTAACCCTTTCTTTTTAAACATTTCGGTTAAAATCTGGGCACACGTCTGGGCTTCTGCCTCACAAGGTTTTTCAGCTATATCTTTTGGCCCACATACTGTTTCACACTTCTCTAATCAGATATCGAGTTATTTATAAATAGGCCATTCCTAATCTTCCTTTGGAGTTGCCAACAGGAATGACCTACATAGCCTGGCTTAAATCCATCAGCACTGGTCTCTTTTACACATCATCACTTGTTGAGGCTAGCAGGGGCCTGTTGTTCATGGCAGTACACGTCATACATGATTTGGTTAAAGAAGAAACTACATGGTGTGTAACTCTCGTTCCGAGTGCTTTTTGCCAGTTTTATGATGACGGTTTACTTTTGCACGCATGATACAATGCATGTTTCAATTTCAAGTTTCTTTTTCACCAAACAGAGGCTTCATAAATTCAAAATACTTTGTTGACGTATTGAAACGCCAACCTCCTGAAACTACTGTTCTCATTAGTCTTCAAAAGATGGCCCATAATAATTAATTTTTTGTGGTGCAGCAAAAATTGTTTTGGCATTCATCACCTCTGTCTTGTGCAGATTTGACACATAGGGCTCTATTTTTCACACTGCCCTACTCGTTGCCACTACCCGCTACCCGTGAATTACGCATTTAGCAGCTTCCTCTATCCCTAAACGGTATCTTGCGGCCACACTACCAGCTATGCATTATGCCGACTCCCTTATTTGCGCCTGGAGGTGCGCCCGTGGGCGTGTTTATGCGCTTTCCCTACAATTGCTATCTTGACCACACACGTTAGGGAAAGCGTATAGCGGGTCCTCAAACCACCCGCTACCTATTTGGGCTTTTACAAGAGCGCGCCCAGGCCCTTACCTTTCAGGTAAGTCTATATTGTTTGTATTTTGTATCAATCATTTTTTCCGCTTTTACAATAGTATATAATTATTATATATAAAATATATTAATGATATATATTATATATAATATCAGGCCGGCGCTTAGACCTGAAAATTTGGGGGAAAATATCCATCCTTTATTGACTACAATTAGTCCTGGCTAATTCTAGATGGTTTTCCTTTATTAGCACGTTTTCCAATTCAAGAATAATCAAGTGGCAATTGAAGACACAGCTTCTCTCGCCCATGCGATCTAACAACGACAAAATAATGGGCTACATTCAGTACAGAAAAATAATTTAATTATGAATAGGTCTATGCACTGGCACTCAGCAACGGTAATTTTTTTCCAGCGAGTGCGGCATTTCAGAACTCTTTTGCGAATGAAGGGCTAATTTCAGTGTGACAAAACGCACACCTGTTTTTGCAGCGGTCACGCAACTTGCTGTAAAAAATAGATAGCTGTCCGACTGGAAAATGTAAACGGACGAAACCATGTACTTGTCACCAGAATTACTTTCATTCGCTGAAGAGTTCTGAAATGCCGCTCTCGCTGGAAAAAGTTACGTCGCTGAGTGCCAGTGCATAGACTTAATTTTATTCTTCTAAAATGGGATTTTGTTCTAAGCTTCATTTCAGACGGGAGAGGGACTTGGAAGTGCATGGCTAAACGATTTTTTTTTTCTTTTTTTTTTTTTTTTTTTTTTTTTTGAAGTTTCCATCACAAAAGGCGTAGGCTTGATGTTTTTTTTTTTTAATTACATACAAAACAGTAAACAATATGTCAATGTCAAATAATAGGCTAATAATAATAATAATAATAATAAGTTAATCATGAATTGTATTTTATTAACAAAAACAGATCCTCCCCTGTCTGGATTTGACCTCATGCACGAGCAATTTAACTTTGTCAATGTAGAAACGTGGCGACCTTCCTCTCTCCATCACGGGTTTCGGTTTGAGGATTTGGGATAGCGCAGCCTGCTCCTAAAGGCAATGGCACCTGGCACACTGATTGGTTTAACTGGCGTAACGCCCAAACCACGCCTATGCATAATATAACGGGTAGTGCAGGTGTTTTAGGGATATCGGCAGGTGTGCAAGATAGCAACTTTCACGGGGGAACGCCTCTTACGCAATGCTAAATCCCCAAATAACAGGTTTAGGGACTCTGGCGTAAGATAGGGCCCTTAGTTCCTGTTGAAATCCTTGTAAAGAAATCTACACAAGTATTTATTTCCTAGGCATCACTTAGTGTAGTGGTTCTCAGACTCGGTCCTGGCCACCCACTGTGTAAGCTGGTTATTGTTCCAACCACAATTGCAGTCGTAGTAATTTAACAAGCTGTTTATTTGCCTTAATTACGTGCAGTTATTTTTAGAGCAGTTATTTATTCTCTGAAGCCACATCTGAAAAACCTATAAATGGCATGAAGAATAAAAATTTCATATCCACATTGAGATATAGTCAAAAATTGTATAAATAACTGCGGAGGAAAACATTCATTCATTCATTCATCTTCTATACCCGCTTATTCCTCACTAGGGTCGCGGGGGAACTGGAGCCTATCCCAGCTGACTACGGGCGAACGGAGGAAAACAATTTAACGGAACTTTTAATCAACATACAATCGATAGGTTCCTCATTGGTGAAACTGTTGGCACATGGTTGCAAAAACTAACAATTAATTGGGCAAACAATTGAGTCACACCTGTTTTGTTTCATGTTTATTTTATTAAGTTCAGGCAAATTATTTTGAGAGAAAGCAAAACACCTGTGGTCAACTACCAAATATGGAGCTTACTGATTTTCTCAGAGTTGATCTGTTTAGAAATGTTTTTGACTGAAAATCTGGACAATTTAGAAAAATAAGAACAATATTTTTGAGGGTTTTTATTCTTCATGGCACAAAGGGTAAAGGGTTAAAATGTATGTATAAATAGAGTTATAATTAGAAGGCTTGAATGGAACTCCTAGAAATATCAACCAACTCACCCTGACAAAAGAATTTTGAATTGTGAATCAAACTTACATTGAAATAAACAGGAATGTATTTTCTATGTACATAATGTACACAATTTGCATGTGCACAGATACTGATGAAATACTCAAATATGACAAATAAAAGGGTTAATATCTGCATGGAATGAAAAGGTCCAAAGCTTTTTATTGGCAAAATTGAAAGTTCATATGTGGATGTAGTACATACTGGTGATGGTCTACCTGGGGGGCATGTAGATTTTAGTGGGCGTGGCTCAAAGTTGGGTGACCATGCCCATCGACCCCACTTTTGGTCCCTTATCCTCCCTCCTGCACAAAGGTCCCAAAACTTTTATTGCTGATTATTGATGTCTGGCATGAAAAGATTGGAAAACAGTTGTAATTTGTTTGGGACCTTTATGTAGGTTGGAACTAGGACCCAAATTCCATGTGTCTGAGATGGCATCGCTTATGACTTCAGGTGGCGCTAGCATCAACCTACATGGAGGTCCCAGGACTTTTTTCATTTTAAGTTGCAGTCCACTAATTCTAGTTTCGAGAATACTTGATATAAATTTGGTACCTCCTTGTAAGTTGAAATTTGTTACCACTCAATACGGCACAGAAAATCAGGCGTGGCCTGCTCAGCAGGGAAGGGATTAATTATCTGGGTCATGACTGATTTCCCTATTTCCAGCCCCAAACTCAATAATTATGAAGTATGAAAAGGTTTGGAGATGGTGAGTTGGCCACTTTTGCCAGTATTGGGCTGATCTTAGAAAAAAAGCACTCTTAATTTGAAAAAAATCTCAACTTTCTCGGGAATTCTGTGTATTGTTTTAACCTTTTGTTTATCAGATGATGAAGGAAGACTGAAAATAATCTCCCTATTTATTGAACGGCATTAAAAAGTATGCATTTAAGGGGAAAACATTATTGTAAACATATTGACCATGCATTGAACACGGTATAAGAATAATATTTGTTAACCCTTTCAGCACCGTGGGCAACAATAGTTGCCTAATGGTGTAAGATATCAAAATCAGATGCTATTGAAAACCTATCATGTGGCAATTTGTTTAGGGAGCTCTTTTAAACAAGTTGCCACATGACAGGTTTTCAACAGCTCAGGATAACTAAATTTTTAATTCCTTGAAAATGTATTCAACGCTCAAAGGGTTAATGGCATTGCGTTAGCTTCCTAAGCAAATTTTCTGTCATGTGAGCATTTCAAGTTCGATGCACTGAGCAATAATGCCGTGGAAACTGCGGATAATCATAGCGAACACACAGTGCGCAGAAATGAATAAGGAGCCATGAATAATATCACAACATGTGTTAACCATATCTCGCAGCTTGCTATTATTAACTGGTTAGTTTGTGAACAGACAGTGCACAGAAATGAATAGAGCCGTGAATAGAATCATTTCACACCCAGCTGGCCATCAACGTCAGAAAACGTTGATATTTGGTTGAATATAGGTTGCAACGTCAGGTGACCAAAATTCAATATCAGACTAACAACAAGTGCGAACATGAACTTGACCTAGAATATTGACAACATCTGACGTTGACATGTTGTTGGTTTCAAGTCATGTTGTTGACTGACCAAAATGCAATGTCTGGATGATGTCTCATGCCAATGTCAATTTGACATAGAAATCCAACATTAGTTTTGTGGTGAAGTAGCCAAAGTCCAACGTCAGCTCAACCTTGTAATAATCACGTTAAAATAACATCAGAGTTTGACGTCATGAGACGTTGATAATTTGTTTCTTTTTGGTTATGGTGATAAGCAACCAAAGTCCAACATCATATTAATGTATCACATCAACATCACTTTGCCGTTGAATACCGACATAAGTTATGAGGTGAAGTAACCAAAACCCAATGTTGGATAAATGTTAAAACATAAACATCAAGTGTACGTTAAATTCTAACATCATTAGACGTTGATATGTTGTTAGTTTCAGGTCGTGTCGTTGAGCCACTTAAATTTAATATCTGGACCACGTCTCATGCCAACGTCAATTTGACGTGGAATACAAACATTAGTTTTGTGGTGAAGTAACTAAAGTCCAACGTCAGCTGAACATCGTAGTAATTACGTTCAAATAACATCAGAGTCTGAGGTCACGAGATGTTGATATTTTGTTTGTTTTTGGTTATGGTGATAAGCAACCAAAGTCCAATGTTATCTTAATGTATCACACCAACGTCAGTTTGCCGTAGAATACCAACATAAGTTATGAGGTGAAGGAACCAAAACCCAACATTGGTTCAATGTCAAAACATAAACGTTGAGTTAAATTCTAAAATCATTAGATGTTGATATGTTGTTGATTTCAGGTCATGTCGTTGAGCCACCAAAATTTAATATCTGGACCACGTCTCATGCCAACGCCAATTTGACGTGGAATACAAACATTAGTTTTGTCTAACTGATAAACCCCCTCAAAATATATTTGTGCTCCCTTTTAAAATCGTTCTGCCAAATCAAAAGCCGAAAAAAGTGGAGGTTTGATGTGGAACTCTTTACCCCGCGCCCATTTAATGAATTTGCATGCGCATTTATTCCTATTTCATGTGCACGTTTAGTACCAAGATGACTTTTTTAACTGGGAAATCCCCTGTGAAAAAGTGGGGGATCATGTCAGTTTGAAGGTGCACTGCTTTACAGTTACAAAATATTATATGTGTGTTAACACAGTATCAGTAATTGAGTTTTATTGTCAGAGTTATAGTCAGTATTGAGTTACTGTGACAGCCAAAAAGTTTATCCGTGTCTGATGCCCCCAACAGTATTAGAGTTACCTTGGAATTCTTGAGATGTTTTACAGATTATGCACTTGAAACCAGTAAAGCTGCTGGCAGTCACGTTTATTTGCTACAAAATAATCAACTGTAGTCAACAGCATCCACACCAAAAATTAATATTCCTAGCAGCTTTGTTGGCAGTTTTTTAATGTAACCACAACACACAATTTTCAAAGACAAGCAAAATGGCCTAAGTATCTTATTTTGGCCACAAATCTTCAAATTAATGTTATGTTCTTTTGGGCTAAGTAAAAGGATCAAAAGCTTTGCATTTTCAAATCTCTTACAGAGAGCATCCGAAAAACTACGGACGAAACGGAGGCAAACATCTCTGCAGCTGTTGCCCCAGACAGGGTCAGTGGAGGTGGCAGGAAGAAAATGTAAAGAACTGTTCTGCTGTTGGTCATCTTCTGTTTTCAAGCAAAATTGAGTTTTAGGCAATTTATTTATAATGCAACTGTAAGACAGGAGATCAAACTGAGATGCAGCAAAGGGCTGACAAACTGGGGGAGCCCAGGAACTGAGGCTCATCATAAACTTCATAGGACTCATGTGGCCTGCAGTATGACAATAAGCTTCCTTCGGACGAGCGGGCCGGTTACTCTCCAGGATGTTTGCTGAGCGGTGTCTTTGGGAAATTGGGTGTTTATGGTTGTGTCTGTGGAAGACTGGGGGGGTTTATGACGGCCCGGGACAATAAGCAGGACTCTGGCGAAGTGAGGGGGGTAACTATCACAGTTCTCCCCCTGTGAACATCATCCCCGGCCCTGGTCATTCCTTTATGAAACTGGACCTTAACTCATCTGTTTAGATTTTCTGACACTATAGAAATGTCAAACCTTTCTCTTATATTCCATATATTACGATGAAATAATTTATGTGCTCATAACCAAATTGCCTTTACAATAATCCAGTTTAAGAGCTTTTCATGACAACTGCATCATATTAATACATATGCATATTGTGTTTGGTATTGATGACCTTAGTAAAAGCCAAAGAGTTGGATGGAGTATGTTTCATACCAAATGAAATTATGGTTTAATCACTATTAGAAACTCCCTAAAATTTGGTCAAAGCAGAATATCCTCTTGGGTAATCATTTGGTTTTTTCCTCGCTATGCAAAATTTTTTTATCACCTCCTGCAAGTGGCGAAACCCAAAATCCAGAATCGACCCCCTGCTCCAGGTAATTTATGGCCATGCCGCCTGGATCAAAGACGTGATTTGGCTTAAAGCAAAGGGAGACAATCCATTCTTAGAAGATCGCAGATGACTTCCCACAAGTGAATCTCCATGCCGTGTGTAGCCGGTAGCCTATAGTTATGGAAGATCGTAAACGACTTCCCACACGAGTCTCTGTGAGTTGTGTGTAGCCAAAACAGGTTGGGTAAGATACTTTTACATTCAATTATTCTTTAAATTCTAAATTATGTAACGGACTAATTAAATTTAAATTTACTATGTGGACCTACCTTCCTGTTTAATAAAATTTTCCTTCGTATTAATTATTTGTCTTGTCATAATTTGTGTAGCTTTTATGATTTTAAATCCATCGTGGTTCCTTTTAGCCAAAATTACGGTTAAATACTTAGGGGAAACAGGTGCTGACTGAGACCTACTGTCAGAGGCCAGTTGCAGACAAAGTTTTTAGGGAGCTTTGGCAAGTTAGAACGGGGGCCTCGTTCAACTGCTAACGGGATTGGTGAGGTATTGGTTCTGGAGGTTTGGCTTAAGAGGACCCATGGGCGTAATACGCTGGTTCTTGTCAAGTTCTCCTTAAGGAGCCCGATAGATACATGCTGACTCGGGTCCCTAACTGTCGCGAGCGTATTATGGTGGCTGCTGGCTATCCAATGCAGGGCTCCCCGAACTAAGATTTTGCGATTGTGCGGGTCCAGAAGCGCATACGTGTAAAATTGGCAAAAGACCGAGTATGGTATTATTATTCTAAACTCAACACATTTAAAACGAAAATTTAACATTCTTTATTAATAATATGGAGTCAGATCAAATTGTTACCATTGTGCTTTTGTGCCCTGTTCCAACGAACAGAGATGCTGATCAATGTTTCCTTTTTGGTCACACCAGTTAAAAAGTTTGCGCTGAGCCTTCGCCTTCGGCAATTTCCGTCGTTGGTATTGCTGTGGGGTTTTACAGTCGGTGACCCTGACGTTATTCGGTTTTCCGATGTGATCGGGAGTGTTTCTACATTGTCCTGGCTGGTGTGTAAATCTCAACATCCAACATGATCCGGAGTGTCACCATTGTGCTGGCTGACGTGACTCAACAGCCGACGTGATGCCTTTAATCAGGAGTGCGAGTGATCCTCTTCTCGGGAGTGTCAGCCTTGCCCTTTTGGGAGTTCTGACCCCAACGGCCAACACGACACCCCTTGCAGAGAGGATCTGTGTTACCCTCCTGGGTTTCTGAACTTTGGTGGTGAGTAGGGGAGAGCGGGGGCAAACGGATCACTTTTTTGTATTTCCCTCTTTGCACAGAGACGTTTTTTTTTTCAGGTAACCATTTTTTTTGTGAACAACAAACATATGTCCTCTACAAATCCCAACCAAGTCTGCTAAGACTGGATGAACGAGTATGACGTAATCGGACAGGAAAATGCAGCTGCACGTTGATTCGTTTGCCCCTGTCTGTGGGGACAAACAGATCATGTGACGGGGTCGACCGGATCGGCTGCATAAATCGACCACAAAACAAGCAAGTAGCCAACTTAATATTATTTGCATATAACGCTCATTTAACCTTCAGTTGAGTCCTCTGAACAAATGAAGATGTTGAATTCATATCATACCAGTTTAGCTATCATGTGACTAGTCTACATTCTGCATTTTCCTCGCCTTCACCGGCATTTACCGCACGTCCCTCCTTCAATTAACAGCAAGGCAAGTCATCCAGCTGCTTTAGTTGAGGTAAGTTGTTTCAGATAATGTTTTTCTGTTCTTATCAGCCCTTTCCACAAGATATTTTCTCTTGTCTTTAAGGGGAAATAACCATTTATTTATGAATATTTTGTTATGTGAACATGGGAATAGAATAGTCTGGTAACCCGTTTAAACCAATTTATGACTGCCATCTACTGGCTTTATGGGCCTTATGCACAGCTCCACTACTTCCTGAACTTAAACCAGCTCCTTTATTTCCTGTCTTTCATTATAGGACAAAATGATTAATCCAGGTGTGCCTGACCCCACAATAACAATGGTCAGGCACACCTGGATTAATCAGTTTGTCCAGTAATGAAAGACAGGAAATAAAGGAGCTGGTTTAAGTTCAGCAAGTAGTGGAGCTGTGCATAAAGCCTATTCAAAAATTCAAGAACAAATTTGCACATCAACTTGATAAGCCATGTGCAAGACAAACATGAGTCACCACGCTGGAAGAAGACTTGCTCTCATGACTTTATTTTAATGTTTTGAGGCAGTGGGATTGAATAAGTTTCCAGTTATTTCATATGAAACCTCTTAAAAATAGGCCTATTTGTGCCACACATTCAACCACCAAAACTCAAGGATCCTGAAATGTTTCAGAAATGATTTTGATCCATAAATATTGAACAAAACATAAAACAAGAGCAACATTTTTGTTAAATTTAGAAAATGCAGAACATGTTATGAAATGCACAACACTTTCGTAACATAAAGTGCAGAACATGTGAAATAAACAACATTTTTGTTAAATTCATAAAGTGCAGAACATGTTGTGAAACGGGAACAACAGTTTTATAACATTTAGAAAGTGCAGAACGTGTTATGAAACAGCAATAACATTTTTTAACATTTAGAAAAAGCAAAACATGGAAAATAAACACCTTAGAAAAAATAGTCTATGCATCCCCACTATGTAGGCCTACTCATTCTCACAGTTGTGGCAGATGAAGATGCAGTCTCCCTCTGTGCAGGCCTCATGCGACCACTCCTCACAAGACATGCGCCGTACCCAAACTTCACCAGGCTTAGAGGAGGCAAAGTTCTCGCCACAGAGAAGGCATTCTGTTGTGTCCTCCTGCAGACCGTTTCCCTGATCAGACTCGGCAGATTTAGTTGGCTTGGCAGGCTTAGCAGGCTCTTTCTGCTGGCACACAAGAAGCCTTCTTTTTGCCTTGGACATTTGCTGTGCCTTTTCTTCCTCCAAGGCTTCCTTTACAGGGGTGTCGGTGAGGATGGCCATTGACCTTTTTCTCCCCCTCCTCTTCTCCTCTTGGGGTGGACTGGCGGTGGATGATGCCATGGGTGCTGACTGATCCACGGCAGCCGGTAGGTCTACTGGCTTCACAGGAGTTGGCGGTGGTGCAGGTCCGTCAGTCACATATGCTGGGGAGAAATCCCTCTCTGTGAAAATGTTGGGGTTGAATGGCCAAATCCCTGTGCACCTGAAGTCGGCTGTAATGTTTGATGGTGTGGCAGTGGATGGAAGGGCTGTTGCCACAGTACCTGGGACAATAGATGACAATGACCCTGATGTAAATCTCACATATTTACATTGGATTTTAAAAGTTATTTAATGTGTACTGTCCCTATTTAAATATGTAGAGCATCCAATTTGTGGGCCTACCTGGCAAGTCATAAATTGACATGGTTTTTCCTGGATTTCCCATCATCCATCGATCCATGGCTGTATTGATGAATCTCTTCAGAGGGCTAAAAACACTGCGGTCCAGGGGCCGGAGCTTGCGGGAGCAGTGAGGCGGGAAGGAGAGGAGCACCACACCGTTGGCTCTGCAGTAATCTATGCCTTCCACTGAGAGGTGAGACACGTGATTATCCAGAAGCGAAAGAACTTTGGATTCAGGGGATGCTTTAGTGTACGCCACAAAGTGTTTCAGGAATATTAGGAAGTCATTTTCCTGCATCCACCCTGACCCGCTGCAAGAACCAATGCAGCCTGTGGGCCCATCTCGGACAGGACAAGCGAGGTGGGATGGAGTTACCCATGGCATTGACAGCCAATGCCATTGTCACTAATGTCCCTCTCTCCGCAGACGTCATGGCTTCAATCTGTTTTGTGCCTCGGCTGGCGAGGATTTTGTTCAGCACCTGGACAGTGGCCATGCTGGTCTCATCAACATTCCATATGTCCTTGGCGTGGAAGTGGTACTGCTGCAGGACTTTGGACAGGTTGGAAAAGAAGTTTCCTACATTAGTGGGATTAAAAATTGTTGCCCAGGAAAGGCTGGTGGCCTGAGGACGTCGAATCGACAGCTGTGGATTTCGCTGAAGGAAAGCGGTAAACCAGTCCTTCCCGCCTTGCTCACTGGCATCCCAGGCTGGGGGTACGCACATTTGTGGTTCTTGGCCAGCTGGTAGGCTAGCCTACGGACCTGATGAAATTAAAGGAAACAATTAAAAATCATTTTTAACCAATGAACAAACTTTTTAAAAACCTGATTATCTTTTAACTTATTTATGATTTTATAACCCATAAATTATTTAAATTATTTTTTTAACCCATGAATTGAAGTCTATATGGGTCATTCCATACTAAACTGTACAATTCACTGTGTTGCATAAGAATGATCAATAAAATTTTTTCGAAGAGAATTAAATGATTTGCATTGTTCATATTTATTCACTCCCGGATTGAAGATATACACAAGAAAAAATCAGAGTCATCGGTCCAGCAACACAGCAGAAAAAGTAGTGTCCCGATGTCAGCCAAGGCATTGTGAAAGCCATATTTTGTTCCAAAATTTGGCAGCCAACTTCATGAAATGCTCATGACATGTCTGTTGATACTTTGAAACAAAGTAAAATGAAATATTGCAGACAAATACCCATAATAACGGTTTCAATCGTCTGCACTAAATTACCGGGACTCGTCTGATCAGAAATGCGATTTGAAATGACCGTCGTGGGTGTAACCAGTCGCGTCCTCAGGTGTTACGTCCAGACCTGTGGGTTAATTTGCATAATGTATACGAATGGTGTAAAGATGACCGCGGCAAACTAAGGTACTCACTTCCTGCATCAAAATTTCACAAGGCGTCAGACAATCATATATACCATGCTTTTAAAAATAATGATTGAAAAAAGAAAATTTTTCCATGTCCTAATATCTAGTTACGTCCGTAACAACATCAAGAAATATGCGTAGATCGTGTCCTGCGCGTAGACTGTATAAAAAGATGGACGCAGCACCCGGATCTAAAAAGTGAGGCCGATGCGGAAATCTCAAAAATTTGCATTATATTTAATGGCCAGCAGATGGCGACGTCAGTGGTTGCAGAAAGAAGTTCAATGTTACTGAAGTCTATGAGAAAATGACCCTACTTTGCCTCCTGATTTATTATTTCATTCTTGTTCTTTGGAATGCCTTCTTGTGAATAAAATAATATATTCCTTTGGTGATTCAGAGCAACAGGTAATCAGTTACAAAA
This sequence comes from Gymnothorax javanicus, assembly GCA_029692085.1. Taxonomy (NCBI): domain Eukaryota; kingdom Metazoa; phylum Chordata; class Actinopteri; order Anguilliformes; family Muraenidae; genus Gymnothorax; species Gymnothorax javanicus. The sequence goes on along the minus strand of CM056200.1, from coordinate 29,322,202 downwards.
TTTTAACAATGCTTTGCACTGAAGCCAGGTGAACGGAATACAAACATTGAGGACAATAGACATGAAAAACATTGACTGGCCGTAATTGTCCATAAATGTTACTGATAGACTGAGGCCATTTATCATACAAAAGAATTGACTTTGAAATGTATCTGATTTTCAGGAATTCAAAATCTGTTTTGTGTCCTCGTTACACCCACAATGCCTGCCACCTTAGTACATCATGGGGTCAGTGAAATGAATTGATCACTCGGTTTATTTTCTTGCTTGCTTCTTTGTGATGCCCATGGATGGGGTTTCACCACTGCAACGAAAAACTTTGGAAAAGGTGTATTTGAATTTTCATCACCATTGTAACACATTTGTACAGTTTAGTATGGAATGACGCATATATTTTTTATTAACATAAATATGAATTTTTAGTCTACTAAATGTTATGTCTATATGTATATTTAACCCTTTAAACCCTCGGGTCCCCCCTGAGAACACACCAGAAGAAACTGCAAAAAATGAAGCACTACCCATGTAACAGTATAGTCATGCTGCATATCAAATTAAATAGAAGAACCTCAGCTACAAGAACATATAAGCCATTTTTACATGCAATTCCGACACCAGCGAAATGAATTACCAAAAACCAAAATCCCTACAGCGCCACCAAGTTAACCCACTTGCCGCAATGTCGATGCTATCGCTCTGCTGCTTTATGCCACATGCACAGCCAATCGCTCAAATGAAACCAGAGACTCCACAGATTCCAATGATCAGCCCCCTTTACTCTAAAGCATCTGCAAGATATCAGCAAAAGAAGAGCAACAACAGAAACAGAAACATAAAAAACAAGAGTATGTACACATCTGAACAAATCTCACAAGTGTCCCCTTCATTTTGAGACCAAATTATTCAAATAGACCTTATGGTTGCAGAGATATGCCCTTTTCTATTTGGGTATGCAATTTTTGGCCTTAAAAACAGGCTAGGATATCTATGAATGTTTGTTTGTTTAACCTATGAATTTTAATGACTATGTATTTTTTCCCCATATTTATGAATTTTCCTCATTAAACCCATGAATTTTAATCTGTTTTTAACTTATTTATAATTTTTTTAATATTTTCAACCCATGAACTGTAGCCTAATGTCCATATATATTATTTCTTATTTATGAATTTGTCACCATTTGTAATCCACAAGGTTATGTGTTTGTATTATTTAACTTATTTATGCATTTGTCATTTTTAATCCATGAACTCTAATATCACTTTTTAAATAAAACACATTTCTATTCAGGAATCTGCATGAAATTCTCTCAATTCTCTGAGCTTGCCTCATGAGGACTGAGCCCATAACAGATCTCTGCTGCCCTGAGAAAATAATCCCTAAAGCTTGCCTCCTGCTCTGCAGAGAACACCTAATTATGAGGCTTGTATCCTGGCGCTGGTGCATTGCTGTCCTTGTTTTTATTTTTAATAAATCTGTTCAAGGTGGTGTACGGCACCCCAAACAACTTGGCAGCACCTCTGACTGTCTCTCACAAACAGCCCGATAGGCCCTGGGAAAAATGTCAGGACTGCTGTACAGACCGTTGGTGGTCTTTCTGACCCTAAATCTCAGCATTTTCTGCAAAAAGAGAGCTAAGAAAAGCATTTTTAATAACAGAGAACGTGCAGGGATGAACGGATCGCATTGATCTGTTTGACCCGGACAGCATTTTCTCTACATGGGTTAGGCTGGGCATAAAAACTCTGAAAGAGCTGTATGTTGATTCTATTTTTTCTTCTTTTCAACAATTAGTAGATAAATTTTCACTTCCTAAGGGACATTTTTTCAGGTACCTTCTAGTTCGAAATTTTGTCCGTAGCTCATTCTCAGAATTCCCTGCTCTTCCAAATCCTTCTGATTTTGAGATATTTCTGAAGCCTCTCTCTTCATTAAAGGGGGCAATATCCTCTATTTATTTAAATATTTATTACCTTTCTCCAGGCTCTTCTACTGTACTTAAGACTGTTTTGGAGACAGATTTGGGAGAGATGATTCTGGATGATGTCTGGGAGGAGATTTTAAAGAGGGTACACAGTTCTTCAGTTTGTGCTTATGCAATGTCAAATCCTTCATCGAGCTCACTATGCTAAAGCTCGGCTTGCAAAAATATTTGATACAGTGTCTCCCTTATGTGAGCGATGCCAACAAGCCACAGAAAATGACTCACATATGTTTTGGAGCTGCCCCTCTCTGACTGGATTCTGGACTGAGATCTTTAATACATTATCCAAGGTAACTGGACGGGAGGTGGTTCCTGATGCCTTAACTGCCCTGTTTGGTGTATGGCCTGTTCCACTTACCCTTTCCCATGCTAAAAAGGACTTGATAGCATTCACAACTCTGCTGGCCAGAAGGTTGATACTGTTAAAATGGAAATCCTCTGTTCCGCCTTCCTATACAAACTGGATTAAGGAGGCACTTTATTTTCTTAAATTGGAAAAAATTAGGCTGACCTTGATTGGTAAAGCAGTCTCATTTGAGAAGACCTGGAATCCCTTCCTGACTTATGTTAATAGCACAAGATGTCTGATCACTGTGAACTGAGCAATGCAAGGCTGAGTTTGTGTTTTTATTTATTATTATTATTTATTTATTTATTTTTTCTGTCTCCCCTTGATTATTATTTGTTTACCTATTTATGTTTACATTCTCTGAAAATTTAGAAATCCATGTTCCTTTTTTGGTCTGGATTTAGGCATTGTCTTTTTTATTAGTATTACTATTATTACTATTATCATCATTACCTATTACTTTATATATATATATGTACTTACTTGTTTGACTTATGCACTATATTATTATTATAATGATTCCATTCCATTCCATTCCATCTTCTTCCGCTTATCCGGGGCCGGGTCGCGGGGGCAGCAGTCTAAGCAAGGATGCCCAGACTTCCCTCTCCTGGACACTTCCTCCAGCTCTTCCGGGGTATATCGAGGCGTTCCCAGGCCAGCCGAGCGACATAGTCTCTCCAGCGTGTCCTGGGTCTTCCCCGGGGCCTCCTTTCGGTGGGGCATGCCCGGAACACCCTCCCAGGAAGGTGTCCAGGGGCATCCGATATAGATGCCCAAGCCACCCCAGCTGGCTCCTCTCGGCGTGGAGGAGCAGCGGCTCTACTCTGAGCTCCTCCCGGGTGACAGAGCTTCTCACCCTATCTCTAAGGGGCGCCCGGCACCCTGCGGAGGAAACCCATTTCAGCCGCTTGTATCCGAGATCTCGTCTTTTCGGGTCATGAACCAAAGTTCCTGACCATAGGTGAGGTAGGAACGAGATTGACTGGTAAATTGAGAGCTTCGCCTTCGGCTCAGCTCCTTCTTCACCACAACAGATCGGGTACAATGACCGCATTACTGCTGCCGCTGCACCGATCCGTCTGTCAATCTCATGCCCCATCCTTCCCTCACTCGTGAACAAGACCCCAAGATACTTAAACTCCTCCACTTGAGGCAAGAGCTCTCCTCCAACCCCGAGGGGCTAGCCACCTTTTCCGGTCGAGAACCATGGCCTCGGACTTGGAGGTGCTGATTCTCATCCCAGCTGCTTCACTTTTCGGCTGCAAACCGCCCCAGTACATGCTGAAGGTCCTGGTTCGAAGGAGCCAACAGGACGACATCATCCGCAAAAAAGCAGAGATGAGATCCTCTGGTCCCCAAACCGGACTCCCTCCCGCCCCTGGCTCTTGGCTAGAAATTCTGTCCATAAAAATAATGAACAGAACCGGTGACAAGGGCAGCCCTGCCGGAGTCCAACATGCACCGGAAACAGGTCTGACTTACTGCCGGCAATGCGAACCAAGCTCCTGCTCCAGTCATACAGAGATCGCACGGCCCTTAGTAGAGGGCCCCGGACTCCATACTCCCGAAGCACCTCCCACAGAATGCCACGAGGACACGGTCAAATGCCTTCTCCAAGTCCACAAAACACATGTGAACTGGTTGGGCAAACTCCCATGAACCCTCAAGCACCCTGCGGAGGGTATAGAGCTGGTCCAGTGTTCCACGACCAGGACGAAACCGCATTGTTCCTCCTGAATCCAAGGTTCGACTATCGGCCGAATTCTCCTCTCCAGGACCCTGGAATAGACTTTACCCGGGAGGCTGAGGAGTGTGATCCCCCTGTAGTTGGAGCACACCCTCCGGTCCCCCAGCAAAAAAAAGAGGACCACCACCCCGGTCTGCCAATCCAGAGGCACTGTCCCCGACTGCCATGCGATGTTGCAGAGGCGTGTCAACCAAGACAGCCCCACAACATCCAGAGACTTGAGGTACTCAGGGCGGATCTCATCCACCGGGTGCCTTGCCACCGAGGTTTCCAACTACCTCAGTGACTTCAGCCCGAGTGATGGATGAATCAGCCTCTGGGTCCCCAGAGGCTGATTCATTATATAATATATATATTATATATATGACAGTGTTATCAATATCCCCAGTCGAAGTCAACAGCTCCCCACCTCCACTGTAAACAGTGTTGGCAGGGCACTGCTTTTCCCCTTCTGAGGCGCCGGACGGTTTGCCAGAATCTCTTCGGGCCGACCGATAATCCTCCTCCATGGCCTCCCTGAACTTTTCCCATACCCAAGTTTTTGCTTCCGCCACCGCCCGGGCTGCAGCACGCTTAGCCTGCCAGTACCTGTCAGCTGCCTCAGGAGTCCCATGAGCCAACCAAGCCCAATAGGACTCCTTCTTCAGCTTGACGGCATCCCTTACTTCGATGTCCACCACGGGTTCGGGGTTGCCGCCATGACAGGCGCCGGGAAACCTTCTTGGCCACAGCTCCGAGCGGCGCATCAACAATGGAGGTGGAGAACATGGTCCATTCAGACTCAATGTTTCCAGCCTCCCTTGGGATCTGGTCAAAGCTCTCCGGAGGTGAGAGTTGAAAACCCCTCTGACAGAGGGTTCTGCCAGACGTTCCCAACAGACCCTCACAACACGTTTGGGCCTGCCAAGTCTGTCCAGCTTCCTCCTCCGCCAGCGGATCCAACTCACCACCAGGTGGTGATCAGTGGACAGCTCAGCCCCTCTCTTCACCCGAAAGTGTCCAAAACATACGGCCGAAGGTCAGATGACACGACCACAAAGTCGATCATTGACCTCCGGCCCACGAAAGTGTCCTCGTGCCACGTGCACTGATGGACGTCCTTATGCTTGAACATGGTGTTTGTTATGGACAAACTGTGACTAACACTGAAGTCCAATAACAGAACACCACTCGGGTTCAGATCGGGGAGGCCGTTCCTCCCAATCACGCCCCTCCAGGTAACACTGTCATTATATCACTGTCATTATAACACTGTCATATATATTATAATGATAATTATTATAATTATTAATTTCTTTCTGCCTCTTCTTTATATGTTTATTTGTCAGGCTAGGTGCCGGTGGTGGGATGGGGGTGAGGGGTGGTATCTGTTCTGTGAGTTTTTGTTTGTTGGATTTATATTACTTATGCAATTACTATTGTATGAAGAGCTAATGTTTCTGTAATGCAAAATCAATAAACAATGTTAAAAAAACAGACTAAAAAGGTTAAAATAATAAAATAAATGAAATTCAGTTAAAAGCCAGACTAAAAAGGTAGGTCTTGAGTTTGCTTTTAGAAATGTCCGTGTTCTCTGTTCTCCTCAGGTCCTCAGGCAGACTGTTCCACAAACGTGGGCTGTAATGGTAAAAGGAGGCCTCACCATATGTTTTGGTAAAAACTTTTGGAATAATTAAAAGGCTGCTGCCTGAAGACCTGAGAGTTCTAGAGGGCTCATATGTTAAAAGCAAATCAGAGAAATAATTAGGACCAAGACCATTAAGAGCTTTAAAAACCAATGAGAGGATCTTAAAATCGATTCTGAAGCAGGCAGGTAGCCAGTGCAGAAACTTTAAAATTGGTGTAATATGTGCTCTCTTTCAGGTCCTCGTCAGACCTCGTGCAGCTGAGTTCTGAAGAAGCTGTAGTGGAGCAATGCTTTTCTTAGGGAGACCAGAAACCAAGTATACCAGACCATTCAGCAGCATCACACAGCAACACCAACAGCACGGTCACGCAACTTGCTGTAAAAAACACAGCTGTCTGACTGGAAAATGTAAACGGACTAAACCACGTACTGGTCACCAAAATTACCTTCATTCGCTGAAGAGCTTTGAAATGCCATCGCCGAGTGCCGGTGCATAGACCTAATTATAATAAAATTTTTCTGTACTGAATGTAGCCCATTATTTTGTCACTTTTAGATCGCATGGGGGAGAGAAGCCATGTCTTCAATTGCCACTTGATTATTCTTGAATTGGAAAAAGGGTTAATAAAGAAAAACCATCTAGAATTAACCAGGACGAATTAAAGGGATAAAGTCAATAAAGGGATGGATATTAGCCTCTGAATTTTCAGGTCTAACGCCGCCCCTGCTTCCTTTTCTGAGCTTATACATACCTCAAGTTGCCTTTTGGAACAGACATGCATACATTCGTACATACCATACTTCGTCCCATGAATAAGAAAAGGTCGCAAGTGGTATTCCTGATGAAACCAGCAGCTGTTGTACTTTGTGGTGCAGAAAAACAGGTTCATCAGGAATGTCACTTGCGACCTGTTCTTTTTCATGGGATGACTTGTCTGTAGAGAGGAGTTTATTACAGCCTCATATAAAATCAACAATAATGACGGAAAAGTCCCCACAGATGTGGACTGATATTTACATAAATTAAACAGCCATCGTGTGCCTAACGACAGAGAGAGAGCACCAACTGTGATAAGGTTGAATTTGGACTGTGAAACATGCTACATTTACATCAGTGTACAGTGCAGTGTACTGCAATCCTGTGAGAAGTCCCCTCTCAGCTTTTAACTGCAGATATTGGGGGTGGATAAAATTTTGAAGTCCCCCTGAAAAACGTTTTAAATTTTAAGGCTCAAAACCAAATTGGGCCATTCTTTGAGAAGTGAACCAAAATGTCAGACACGTGACCAGATGTCATCAAATCAAGAAATACTTTGAAAATTAATGAAAGGTATCAAATTTATTCCTTGCTATTTTCCATATCCCAAAACTATGAACATTCTAGATTTTTCACCTTCACAGAGTTTTAGAGGTGAAATAGAGTTAAGTAGTGTTAGGACTGTTTTCTGTCGTGGAGTCAAGTCGGGGCCGATGAAGTGACACACCAATGACCACTTTCCGATTGAAAAGGCTTTTATTACAATGCGCGTCAGACATAGCATTCGCAGAGAATCCTAACACCCTGTTCACATCTCGGGGTTTAAGTACAAGATCAGTGGTAGAGCAAGTGGTGGATGTAACACCTTCCCTTAGACATCCAGCCAAACTTACAGGATGTTGATATTACCTTTGATCATGTACCTTCCTTCTGAGCACAATACAGCTTTACCAAGTGTGAGCAGGTGCCAGGCGCCCTTCACTGTGGGAGGATATTGATGTGAGTGTGTATGAGTGAGGGGAGGGGGCTGGGAATGAGTGTGTGTATGTGTGTGTGTGTGTGTGTGGTAAGCGAGGGGAGGGGGGTGGGAATGGGTGCGTGTGTGTATTTGTGTGGGGGGGGGGGCTGGGGTAAGCGAGGGGAGAGGGCTGGGAATGGGTGCGTGTGTGGATCTGTGTGTGCTGAGAGAAAAACCTTAAACCAGTAGCTGAATCCTTTCAGTAGTTAAAGTTAATGTAACAAAAACAATTTTTACTTGATAGACTTGGATAAGTAGTACTCCTATATAAGGTCCACAATTATGAACCTCCAAGGCTTTTGTAATTTGAGGAGATTTTTTCTACTATTTGTTACATTTTTGGTCACAAGCGTGACTGACCTAATTACTGATCCAGCCATTGTCATTCCTATTATTATAAATACTGTAAGCAGAAGTGGTGTGTTTAACAAAGGACAAACCAGCAGTACTTTGCTAGATACGTCTCAAAAGCATGATTGGGGTACTAACCAATAGGGGTTAAAATTGCTGGAGCCCAAATTTCCTGTGCTTAATTCTCAGAAACAGAAAATTAATTTGGCAAGGGAACTACATCAACAATTATGGAAGCGCAAAAAAACACATTTGAGATATTGTTGCTGATAACCAGCAAATTACTGCTGAAGAAATCACTAAAGTATTGAATCAATTCGTGTCTCAACCATTTTCAACACAAAAACATTTACCAGGGCGCCCCGGTGGCACATCGGTCTAAGCGCGCACGCGATAAAGGCTGTGTCCTTCCCGCGGCGACCCGGGTTCGACTCCTACTCGGGTCATTTGCCGCATGTCTTTCCCATTCTTCTCCCCAACCTTCCTGTCTGTCTCCACTGTCTAACTGTCCAATAAAGGGAAAAAATCCCCCCAAAAATAATTTAAAAAAAAAACAACCGTTTACCATTTGATTTGATTTCTTTATTTGGTAAATGAATATAAAACATACATACATAAAACATGTAAATATGATTGACATTAAAAACGAGGAAAACACATGAAAGTTGAAGCTTATTTCCAATGTGGTCCCACAGTCAATGTACAATCATGAATACAAGTGTAAAGAAGTGTAAAAAAAAAACTAGATTCAATTACATAATAAATAAAATGAGGTAAGCACAGAACGGTAAGTATGGAAATAAATAAATAAATAAATAAATACCAAACTAAATACTGAATTAAATAAGTGCAAATATAGACGTATAATGGCTATAGATAAAAAGCATATATTAGTAACATACAGGTTACATATACAGCAAGTAAAATAATAATAATGATAATAATGTAAAACAAATAATACCAAAACAACTATGATTAAATAAATAAATTGGCCTAACCTAAAAACCATAACAATTAGTAATACATGAAGGACTGTGCTTCCTGGTAGACCAGTTGACTAAAAAGATGATATTTTACATCTGGTTTAAAGCTGGCTAGGCTTTCCCATGATTTAATAGCATTTGGGAATGAGTTGAATTCTGTTATGGATGTATAACGGAAGGATAATTTTCTAAAAGATTTTACATTATCGAAACAAAGTTGGCCTTGTTTCTGATGACAAACCCCAGTGCTTCCCTTTGTTCCCCAGAGCTGCAACGAACAGTTAAACTCATACCAAAGTGCACTATTCTTCTGAATTCAGAGAGTTAGGTTCGTATATGAGAGGTGATGGACACTTTTCTTCTTGGTTCTCCTTGAAAATGTTAGAGAGGAATAACTGAAGTACTTTACATTTAATTTCAATTCTTTTTGTGTCTTTTCTGTTATATTTTGCATTGTTTCATGTTAAATGCGTTTTATCATTTTGTGGACTAAAATACTTTGAATGTGATACTCGCTCACTAACTGTCTGCATGAAGCACAGGAATAGTTAAAACAATCCATTTTATTTGCGTATATGGTGTGCTCCCAGAAAATCTGTAGTTATTGACAATTTTTCCTCGGAAAAATTAGATCACATGCTGGCATAATGAAATGAAATGGATATAATAAAACAAACTTGGAAGTTTGGAGATAAATATCAAATACACATTACATAAATAAATTGGTCTTTTTGACTGATTGATCATACATTCCCATTTTTAATCAAAAACTGTTTAATTTGCGTCATATGAAATCATGGTGATAGAGGCATGTGGGTGATGCAAATAGTTTTCCCATTTTAATCAATGCATAATGGTTATAGTTGTGTTAATTATCATCTTTATCCTCATTACAGTCAAACCAAAGATAATATATTTGCCTACAACTCAGATAACATTCTTGCTTTGTTTCATGAACTCATTTTCATGAATTTATGTAGAGTAAACACAACGTAACAACAATCGCAAGCATACATCTCATGTGCTTACATTATGTCACTCAGGGGAAGGGCTTCGGCAGCAGATGCAGAGCAAGTTTTTCAGCCATGGCAGCTGCTTAATCCTGAAGATGTAGAGGAAGGGTGCAGTAATGGAACTGAGGTACATAATGGAGGACATAATCAATTGAATGTCACAGAATTGTTTGAAATCAGGTATATACGTAATGGGCATGATAACAACAACAGGCAGGTAATGAAACACTATGATGGCCAGATAGATTTGCACGGTCCTGAGGGCTTTCTTTTTCATGGGGTGCATCTTCTCTTTGCCCAAGACTGACTTCCTCAGACTCCACATTATGGAAACGTTGGAGAAAACCATGATGACAAAGGCGGCCAGGATCAGCCCAATGACGATGTGAACTGAGAGCTCCAACCACAATAACCTGCAGAGGGCAAAGGCTATAATGAGCCCCCAAACAAGCATGGAAATAGCCACTCTGATCTTCTTATCCTTGATGCTGGTGAACACAATGGGGTGGACCACGGCCACGTAGCGGTCCAGGCAAATGCAGGTGAGAGAGAGTGGGGAGCTGTTTTTGATCCCAGTGATAAACCACAGTAAATTATCGAAATATGCGATTCTGAGCCAAGAGAAGCCATAGAAGCAGATGGGGGTCATCACGCAGAGCAATGCATCAGCGATGGCCACGTTAAAGATAAAGATATTGGAGGTAGAAGAGTCACTCTTCTCTCTGGCCACCAGCCACATCACCATGATGTTGGCAGGGTAGCCCACTAATAGGTTGATGCTTCTTTCAATAAACAGAAACGAATTCCCAAGAATTGAATGATAGCACAATTGTAATGTGTACGGGAGTGGGAGACTGGATCCTGAAGAGGAGTGGTTGAAGGGGAGGCTAAAATTGATGACAGAGCTGTTCATTTTGGTTTTATTTTATCTCGCAGGTTTGAGGGTTGATGATCCTTAGAAAAGAGAGTGAATGTAAGTTACATGGTCAAGCCTAACTGAACTCACCACTTAAACTGACTGCAAGGCTACATTATATTCTTAAACTGATTCTAGCATTATTTTACATTATTCTTTTCTCCAAAGTATTCCTCATCATAACACATGAACTGTATGAGAGAGAAAGAGAAAGACTTGTACTGGCCTATTCTGCACAACGTTAAGCTCTCTCTTTTGAGAAACTATTCTTGTCAAGGGAGCCTCATACAATTTTAATGCATTGTTCCACCAAAGGATAGTTTTTGTTTTCTGGGAAGACGACCTCCATCCAGGGAAAACTACCTCTCCTCTGGGACACCAGCTTTACTCTTTGAAACTGCACTGGAGCTCCCTGAGACTGGAGACAGTGAGTCTCATTCATGAAACGTTAGTAAATTTGTGCGTAGATTTGCACATAGAAGCCTACGCTACTAAAACCCTACTCCGGATTCATGAACGCCGCGAGAAACTCAGATCTGATCGTAAACTCGTGTGTATGATCATGAATGCCAATCCATCGTAAACTGACAGCGCAATCCCAGTAATCAGCTACTTAGCATAAATCCCCGCCCATTAATTGCCAATGACCACCATATAAGGAGGTGTAGATGAATCCAGTGGACCTGTCAGTCATGGCGCAAACAGAGAAAGCGAGAGAAAAAAAAAATTATTCCGAAGCGGAGATTGAAATAATTTTGGGTGGAGTTAAAAAAAAACATTTTATTTTCATCTGTTAGCAGTGGTGTGACAGGGACAGGCAAAGTGAAGGCCTGGAAGGACGTGACAGATGCCGTTAATGTTGTCTCTGTAGTCCAAAGAACCTTGTCCGAGGTGAAGCGTAAATGGTTAGACATGAAACTGGAGGCAAAGAAATGCTTTAGCGTTTCTAAAGTTCCAAGAGGACTTGGCAGCAAGTTAAAACAAAGCATGAGAACATTTTTCGAAGCGGTACGCCCTATGCTGCTTTGCTTTCATAATTATTTAAATTATTTTAATGGCATGCTGTGTAAAATGTATAGCGCGGCATGCAATATTCTTGCACAGATTTTCTGCATCATCACCTGAATGTTGTCGGTTCCCGTGGCAAATAAACAGCGCAACGTTATGCATAGCCTGCTGTTCGTGCAACTGTAAGTGCCTCTCTTTGCTACATTGCAAATAGATCCAGTAGATCGCATAAGTAACAAATTCCCTCAGCTGAGAATCTGTAGCGTTCATAGAGAATATCGTCAGAAAAAGCGAACAGGTCATGCCAGTCTCCCTCTAAAGAGAACCGTGTACATTTCGGGCACCAAAATCCACAGGATTATTCAAGAAAGGGGACGCCAACTTCAAAGGAGGCACTTAGTCATAAGGCAGCACATGTATTGCCGATTTAAGCCGAAACTTGGCACATAACCTGCTCCCGACCAGGTTAAGTTTGCAGCGTAAGTTACCATGGTAATCTAGCTACGTTATAAGAGAGGCACCTTCGCGTCATTGAAAAGCCTAGGCTCGACATACCTCGCTATTCCACTTATCTTGCTTCGTAATATACCCCCCAGGTTTGTTTTGCCAAAATGCCAGATAGTTAGCAAACGTAACAACGATGTTGCGTATTTAATTGCACAGTTGGGCCAGTCAGAGATTTAATTTTAAAATCCGCCCCGCCCTCTGATCTTTCGCGCTGAACCGCCGCAGGGCGAATAGGCTAACCTCTTCCTTTATTTTTATTTTTTTTTATTACCATCATTCAACATGTAGAAAGAACGTGTATCTATTGAGTCGATTCACATAGATAATTCACAATCATGAACCTAATCTGGATCTTAAACCTGCCAATTGCCAACTAATTTAACTCAATGTGTTATATTTTTAATCGTTTGTTATGTTTAGGCTATATTACGTGTTTCAAAGGCATCTGCGTATTGTGTACATAACAGCGCAAAATGAATGAAAATTGTAATTTCCAATAGTGACAAGCATTATTAATGTGCATTCTTAAATTTACACAAGCACTACCCGTGGTCAGCAGCATGTGTACATTTTGTTAGTTGCTACGAAAAGATCGGAGCTACTAAAATATTGATGAATGCGGAGATGCACGTAAATTTCCGTCTGTGAACAGTTTACACACAAATTCGTTCTGCTCACGTTTCATTAATGAGACCCAGTGTTCCCAGAAGACAAGGTTTGCCCTTTGGGTCTATTTTTTTAATTGCCTGCAAAAGTCTCTCACTCAACCACAGCTTAAGAAATTAAAGAGTTTTTATCAGATGAATAACTTTTGAATAAAATGAAATAACTTACCTGAGAAACTGCAATAGCTCGACATAACACTCCTCAAGGTCAGACAGCCCAGAAGGCCCCTGTATCCTGATCACTTCTGTCCAGGAGGGTTATGTTTTTATTCAATATAGTTCCAATTCAGTAAGTGTATAAATTTGAGTGGTAAGTAAGCTGTGCAGATGATAGCCAGTCACAAATCCATTGAGGGAACAACAGCATTTGCAGTGACTGTACAATACCCTGTCACCACAGGATTATATTTAAGGATGGGTGTGTGTGCAAGAGGACTCACAAATAGGGGGGTTGGGTTTGCAGAGTGTGTTTGTGATGTAACAAACAGATCTGCAGTAAAACAGAGGAGGGGCTAAAAGGAGGGGTAGATGAGTACCCCCCTATCCCTGTTCTAGCAATAAATTATTTGTCTGTGATGCAATCCAAGAAGTGCATCCTAGACAAACAAGTGACGCAATGCAGTCGGCCTATTGGAGCACAGGTGAGACTGTAACCTGGTGTAAGGTCTTACACATGAAACCACAAGGTTCATCAAAGCAGACTCAAACAATTCTTTCATCCTCACAAAGAAAACAAATTGAGTAATGAGATGCATTAAATCTATTTCCGCAGATAATAATCGGTGCATTCAAGATGGTTTGACTTTCATATCTGTGTTAGGCAATAAGGAAGTTGCAGTTTTCAAGTACTTTTCTCTGCTTTCGCTACATAGACTTCACTAAAGCCTGGCATCTGTTCCAGGAGATCTATTGTCCTGAAGGTTTTTCATGCCAATCCTTAGAGAGGAGAACACAATCAAAGGTGTGATATCTCACAGAGCTGCTGATGAGTAGAGTCAGGTGTATTGGGGCTGAATTGAGAACTTACAGGATGGTAAATCTCCAACCCTGATCTAAAGCAACACACACAATTAAGCAGTTTACTGTAGGGAGCAGAAATCAAGCATAACAGGGGCTTGTTCTGTTGCTGAAAATGACAGCAGTTTGGAGTTACAAACCAAGCCTCTCGGTTCCATGTCAATCAACTGTTTTCAGTTTCTGTCCTAAAATTATTCCCTAGCATAGCGGTCAGCATATGTATAAGTTTACTTGATAGTAGTGACCTTGGTAATTTTAGGCCTATATCCAATCTACCTTTTTTCAGCAAACTTTTGGAGAAGATTGTATTTAAGCAGTTAATTGATCATTTGCACATAAATAATATATTGGATAAGTTCCAGTCCGGCTTTCGAACTAACCATAGCACTGAAACTGCTTTACTTTAGGTTATAAACGATTTAAGAATACCAAATGATTCAAATAATGTCGCACTCCTCTTTTTGTTAGACTTGAGCTCTGCTTTTGACGCAATTGATCATAACATTTTAGTGAAACGGCTTGAGAAATGGGTGGGTCTATCTGACATGGTTCTTGATTGGTTTCGCTCGTACTTGTCAGAAAGAAAATTTTTTGTTAGTTTAGGTAACAATGTGTCACAAACATTTGATATTGAATATGGTGTTCCTCAGGGAAGCATTCTTGGCCCTGTTCTTTTTTCTTTGTGTATGCTTCCTTTGGGCAACATAATTAGTCATCATAATGTTAAATATCAGTGTTATGCTGATGACACACAATTATACATATCTGTCTCACCTCATATCCCAACTTCTTTAAACAATCTTTTCGACTGTCTCACAGATGTCAACGATTGGATGAGCAGGAATTTTTTAAAAAGAAATGAGGAAAAAACAGAGATATTACTTGTAGGCTCAAAGGATAAAAGGCAAAAACTAGAACCAATGTTTTTAAATCTGTCTCAGCAAATAAAAACCCAAGTGACAAATTGGGGTGTGATTTTAGACTCTGATCTTAACTTTATTAGTCATTTTAACAAAATTGCTCGAACATCATTTTATCATCTTAGGAATATAGCCAAAATTAGACCATTTTTAACTCAGAATCACGCTGAAATGCTGATTCATGCTTTTATCACAAGCCGACTGGACTACTGTAATTCTCTTTTTACTAGCTTGCCCAAAAAGTCTCTCAGGAAGTTACAGTTGATTCAAAATGCTGCAGCCAGGATTTTAACTAATACAAAAAAAAAGTGAGCACATTACTCCTCTGCTTGCATCGCTGCACTGGCTGCCGGTTTCTTTTAGAATAGATTTTAAAGTCCTTTTAATTATTTATAAAGCCCTACATAAGCAAGCACCAGCATACATCAGCGATTGCCTTTCATTTTATGTGCCCCCAAGAGTTCTTAGATCTTCAACTGCCCGTTTTTTAGAGATTTCAAGGGTCTCCCACAAAAAATCTGGGAAGGCTGCTTTCTGCTTTTATGGTCCTACACGGTGGAACAGCCTCCCTCTGGATCTTAGAACAGTTGACTCCCTTGGAATATAAAGACCTATCTTTTTAATTTAGCATTTAATATGGATTAATTCTGTATATAGGTGCCATTGCATTGTCATGTATTTTAATGCATTTGTTTTAATTTATTTGTTTTATGTTTTATGTCTATTAACTTGCTGTTTGTTAAGCACTTTGGGTTGCATCTCTGCATGAAAAGCGCTATACAAATAAAATTTATTATTATTATTATTATTATTACTGATAATCCACAATCGGTAAGTAATGACTTCATCACTGCCTGATATGTGATTAGTTCAGGGCTCCCCTGCTGGAAAAACCAGCACCAAAATACAACATATGCTAGTATGCTGGGGGCTGCTGCACAAAAGCAGAATTCAGAAATCGACGATGATTGAGAAAGTGAGGCTTGACCTATTCTACTCAGTGCATCCTGGCTTAAGCCATTGCACATTTGCCAAGCCTGGCTGAGGAGGAGCGGTTATGTCAAGCCAGGTGTAACAAATTCAGGTAAGTGCACATTCACGGCTTTCTTCAATTGACCGCGAGTTCGATCACAGATTTACTGATGCAGAAAGGGATAGAAGTGGGGACGCGTACCTCTCCTCAAGTGAGCATGAACTTATAATGCAAAGCTACAAGAAAGTTAAACGTATAATATTTTTAAAAAAAAGCAGTACGGCCGCTATAATTATACAAAGAGCAAAAGCCTTGCAGACAATTGCAGACCGGATGAATGCCTAAGTCATTGAAAAATATGCTCTTTCTAACCACTGTTCCACTGAAACCGTATTATTCAGACCATTACCAGAGATGCCAACATTTGCAAATGACAAAGAGGAGTATGTGACCACATAGTGGTCACTTGCAAAGCGCGCAGAATTTTGGTCTCAAATAAGCTATTTTGTGGCATTTTTTGTCTTTATTCACTTAATTTTCCCCCCTCTCAAACAACCATTTTGAAAGTCAGATTATTCTTTTCCTATTGTTGGTATCAAACTCATTCATATCAACAATGACCAAAATCACAGGTTCATTTTAAACTTTTAATTGACCTCCAAAATTGAATCTCTTGAATCAATGTATAGTTCACTTATACTTTTTTTGCACAAATAGTCTTGAGGTCTCAAAGAAAGTAATGGACAGTGCAGTTAAGCATTTCCAAAAGATCATGTTTCAAAAAGAATGCTGATTGGCATGCAAATACAGTATTAACAATACAAGATAATGTTGACTTGATGATCATGAATCAGTATACTTTCACAACTTTTCACAAAAATGTAACATCTTTCCAAAATATAAAATATTTCAAAAAGTGCTGTGGAACAACACACTTGTACATGTTTTCAAAAAAAAAAAAAAAAATCAAATCCCTGAAATAGGATTTTCAAGTTAGTATCAACAACACAAAATAATGTTGACTTTAACAGTTCATCTTTATATTGTTTTCCCTCAAGTATCCTAGATCACATTGCAAGAAGACGTGCGGAACTAGCGCAAAAAATGGCGACGTAGGCGCTTTTCCACTACACGGTACCGGCTCTACTCGCCGTTTTTGCTTTTCTATCAGGAAAAAGTACCTGGTACTTGGTACTTGATTTGATTTGATTTTATTTGCATCTCTTTTAGCCGTTGGCTAATCTTCCAAGAGTCCAGAATTAAAAGAAAAACATACAGGAATTCACACATAATATACAATACATAAACACACACACAAACACACACACACACACAATACATACATTAGCACAATCTACATACAGTACATATCCTCACATAAACACATTTATCCAAAAAAATATTCATTCACATAAAATATCAGAACTCTGCAAACCTATTAAGTATGCAATACTTTAATTGAACAATTTCAGAAATTTAAAAACAATCTCATAATCACAAATTACTAAACTGCCTTGGAAATTATTGTAATGAATTCCATAATTTAACAGTTCTGAAGATAAAAGTCCCATCTCAGTTTTTATTTTTGGTAGTACATAATTATTTTTCTCTCTCATTCTTATATTAATTTCATGTTTTTCACGTACTAATACCAATTAGTTTTCAAGACCAACTGGGCTTTTGAACTTTAGAATTTTTAAAATTAGTGCAATAGAATGTTGTCTCACATGCTCTTCTACCAGGGGCCACTGGTACTGGTAGGTACTTTTTCTGGTACCTGCTTTCCAAGGGTTCCAACAAATGGCCGACCAGGTACTAGTAGGCAAAAAAATTTATAAATATAAAATTTTTATATATCTATGCTAGTAGGTACTAAAATGTGACGTGCAATATTGCAGCCTTCTGACTGGTCAGAGAGAATCGTCTCTGCAAAAGACAACTCGCTTCCGCATTATCGTTAGGAAACTGGCTTAACTTGCCATCATGAAACAGGTCTTCAAATTGTGTTTTTGAAACGTGTGTTGTTTTTGGCAGCTTGACAAATGTACTGTGCGTTGTCTTATCTTTTAAACAGAGCTGCGTTTGTTCACCGAAGCTGCTGCATTTATGAAATGCGTTTCTTTGTCTGTGACCCTGTTCGTAGCGAAATTAGAGGCAACGGTGTTGTTTCCAATTCTGTTCCCCCAATTCCCCTTGAGAAAGTTATTGCGCTGCCCCTATTTTACAAAAATTGCGTGGAAAATAACTTAACGGATACTGATGAAGCATTTTGTTCTAAGGAAAGGTATCAGATGAGATGACGCTTTAGCGATAAATTCTAGTACTCCGCCATCTCCTGCGATTTGCGAATTTGCTACGTGTTTTGCCTTCCATTTCAAAGTGAAATGTTTCATGAAGTCTGAATATGAATACTCTATGTCTTTTACGTATATCATTGCTTTGTGTTTTTAGGTGGTTCGTTATTTAATGTGCAACTGAATCGGACACAAAACCAGCTGCTATCCTATGCATCAGGAGAATGTCAAACAGAAAATACAATTAAACACTCGCAGACTTTAGTGCCATAACGTGGTGACGGTAGTGCGCCTCCCCTGATTTAAACACATTTCACAAAATCGACGGAATAAAAGTAAACTTGATATAACTGAGGATGCCGTCGCGGCAGTAACATGCTACGTCGCAACGACGAGCAGGTACCATGGAGACAGTAGCTACTATCCTCTAGTGGAAAAGCAACCCCAAAAAAGTATCCGGTGCCGAGTAGAGTGGAGTCGGTACCATGTAGTGGAAAAGCACCAAAACACCGCGGTCGAAGTAACCAGCGTTTGCCATGTAGCCTAATTAGTGTCCATGTACGGTCACACGAGGGATGCATACTGAAACCCACACATTTTGCTGTTATACAGGCTAACGTCAGCACTTTTGAACAAGTTCACATTGAGCAGTGGAGGGCCTTACCAGTTTACCAGTAGTGTTAGTGAATATTGAAAGGTGCATAATAGTAATCCTATCTTTTGTAAAAACCTCAGCTTTAGCCAACTTTATTCTTCTCTGCCCAAAGTCCCTGAGGAGGGGTTGCCTTCTTGATTACCCAAATGATTTATGATCCTGCTATAGGAAACGCGTCTTGCAAGGAATGAGTTTAACATTGGGGGGGACCAAGGACATAGGTTTAATGTGAGAATTGGTTGGGGACACGTATGTGATGCGAGTGCACATAGCGCACAACCTCGAAAAATTTTGTAAATGTGAGTGCAGATACAGAGATTATCCTAATGAGTGTTTCTCCATTTTTTTTTAAATTAGGCTAAGCAAGATGCTTCAAAAATTTTCATACAAAGATGTCACATACATAAACTTGCCACAACCTTAACTGACAGCTGCAAACCATCTCAGCGCACTCATGAAACCCGCTCAGATCTAGTAACCTGGACATTGATACCAAGTGAGTGGATATATAACTACGTTAGCAAGCCAGCTCGCAATCCTTTCTATTAAGCATCTTAATATGCGGTAACGCAATTGCAGCCGCGATAAACACCTCAAAATGGACCACCGACTATGAATTGAACAAGCCGCAAACTGAGCGTTAATCGGACTGGATCATGTTAAATTTACGATTACATGTTTCTTTCATTTCCCCCACTGAGCCAAAATTGGTTCGGACATTTTGACTTCTTAACATCATGAGACTAACTTTCCCTATAATTCCACAGAACAAATCATAATTATGACCTCACCTGAAGCCCTGATACACCTGTGTCCTCAGCAGTTTGCTCTGTTTCTCTAGCCTGCTGCTGTGGTTCCTGCATATAAAATGATTAATTAATAATGGCACCTTTACGGGATTTCTCCGCTGAAATTCACCTCATAATTTGAAATATCCAACTGGGTAATATTTAGCTACTACTGCTAGCAACCCGATTACTAACCAACATGTGACAGAAACCAGGTTTCGTTCGCTAGTTGAAACTAGCGAACATGTTTAATTAACATTCATTGACCCTTATAGTACTTTGGAAATAATGAAAAGAGTTTCTGTTATCAGACAGCCTGCTGTCGACTGCTGCTGTCTCCCGCCTCCCAAACACTCTCAGAGCCGGTGAGGGGGGCGGGCCAATGACATGACGCTGTGTTGCGCTTTCAAAATAAAAGCACGGTAGTTAAAAATTTCAAAATCAAATATTTTCTCCTCCGCGGTATAATTTTAGGGTGGGACAAATGCACCTGTCTCCAATATTGCAGGGGACACGTCCCCCCTGTCCCCCCCTGTTCCTACACCCATGGCGTCTTGAGTCTGGGCATAAAAGGTAGGAAAACAAACTATTCACAAACTATATCACAGCCGACTTCCCGCACGTGCATCTCCATGCCGTGTGTAGCCAATAGTAGTTATGGAAGATCGTAGACGACTTCCCACACATGCATCTGTATGTGTGTAGCTGTTATCACAATGGAAGATTGTATTCAACTTCCCCCACGCGCGTCTCTATGCCAAGGGTAGCTTTAATCTAGTCATGGAAGATCTTAGGCGACTTCCCACACCTGCTCTTGCAGCCGTGTGCAGACGGGATATAGCTATGGAAGCTTGTATTCATTCTTCCCGCATTGTACACTTTGTTTATATGTGTAGTGTGAACTGCACCAGATATGATTTGACTTCTTCTTTTCAATTTGTGTAACAGTGTGATTGATTCTTGTGATTTAAGCTTGTGCCTGCCTGGCGAAATAAACTGGTACCGTAACTTCCGGTGTATAAGCCGAAAATTTAGCCCTAAATTTTGATCCTAAAAGCAGGGGGTCGGCTTATACAGAGGGTATCACATTATGAAACAAGAGCTACATTCAGAGTTCGCAAGTACCACCGCCATATTTTACCTCCAGGTGGCGGAAAAACCCAAAATCAATCGTTTTTTTCCCCTCCCTGATTGTATTCAGAATCACCACCAAAAACTCATCCGTGGACTCTCTCACCATAGTCCCAAATTTCATCAAAACCAGCATAGTGGTTTTAGTTTTGTTCAGAAACACACAGACAGACAAACAGCACCGATACCACAACCTCCTTCCACCTTAGATGATGGAGGTAATAAAGAAAATGATCCCTAACATTTAAATTTTCTTTTTTTACTGTTGAAACTGAAATCGTGCGTATTCCGGTCAAACAAAACCACATGCCTATGGAGTTCATCATTTTTGCAGAAAGGTTTGTGAAATTAACAAAACATTTGAAAGATAAACAAAATTAACAAATAAGTGGCTGTTTGCATGCTGTTGTCTGCCTTAAAAATCTAACTGAGTCCCTCAAAGTGTCATTTACTGGACAGTGTGTTATGGGATTACACAGTGCTGATTGGTCAACAGAACGTCTTCTCATCTTTTGGTATTGCACATCCTACAACTTTAACTGAATAATTCTATTTCTTTACCAGCCTTTTGAATTTAAACCCATTCTTTTATACAATGTTTCGGTATTTGGGTTTTTTTTTTTGATAAATTCAATCTCCAGGAAGGGGGGTCGGCTAATATAGCGGAAACACAAAAAATCTGTTGTTTTCGCCTTGAAAACGAGGCTCGGCTTATACACCCAGTCGGCTTGTACGCCGGAAATTATGGTAATTGCATTCTGTTGTGTGTTTCAACTTATTTCCTTCCGGCCCAGAGTCCTATCTCCTAATTAAGTAATGCAGACTTGTAATCGCGTGCCTGATCAACACGCTTGGTTTCTGCGTTATAAGGCAGATTTTCCATGCTGTGTTTGGTGTCATTTTGATTGGCTTCGAGCAGATTCCGTTTATACACAAAGTCGTCTCAGTCTCTGGGCAGACATCTTAAAAGGCACAAGGTCACTGAACGACGAGAATACCGTCATACCTTGGAGCTACTCGCTTTGGGCCCCGGTAATCCCTCGTCATAGCTATTTTCTATGTCAAATTATTGCGCTTAATAGGACCGCCAGCCTCTGAGTTCTTCCATCGGATTGGGCTGTACAGATGTTTCGGTCTGGCGGATGTAAGGTATAGACCAGTTATGAGTCTGACGTACAACGGAGCTCTCAATCAATTAATTAGAGTCAGATCGACTTTATGCGAACGTATAATTTAATCGTAATCGCAAAAGGTTATAACTAAAGTTTATATCCTAAATTTAATATGGAGTCAGATGAATTGCAACCGCTACGATATTAGGACTGCAGCATCCGCTAGACACGCTTCAGGCTCACTTGAAAGCGGAACGTGAGTCGAGGTCATCACGTTTGACCTGAGGCAGTGGCCTAGTGCTGACACTGTAGTCAGACCCCATTATTAAAAGGAGACCGATAAGACTTTATTTTCCCTGGCAGTTTAGGCAAACACGCTAAGACCTTCCGCCTCATCTAGGACCCCCCTTGGCTTAGATGCACGGTGTTTACATACAGGTCTCAAAGAAGTCAGGGCAGGGGCCTGTTTACCATGGTGTGACATCCCCTCTTCTTTTTAACACAGAGTGGAGGCGTCTGGGCATTGAGGAGACAAGTTTCTTGAGCTAAGCCATTGGAATTTGATCCCACTCTTGTTTAATACAGGCTCCCAGCTGCTAGAGAGTTTTGGGTCTCCTTTGATGTCGTCTGGAGGGAAGCAAATGCTTCTCTAAAACCTTTATGTACCTTTCCGCATTCATGGTGCTTTTTAAAACATGCAAGTGCCCCACACCATATGCACTAATGCATCCCCATACCATCAGAGATGCTGGCTTTTGAACTGAACATTGATAACAGGTGGGGTGGTCTTTCTCCTATTTAGCTCGGAGGACAGAACGCCCATGATTTCCAACAAGAATGTCAAACTTGGACTCCTCTGACTACAGGACGCTTTGCTACAGTCCATTTTAAATGAGCCTTGGTCCACAGAACATGGCGGGGCTTCTGGATCATGCTCAACAATGGCTTCCTTTTTACATGATAGAGTTTTAGGTGGCATCTGTGGATGGCACGGCAGACTGTGTTTACAGACAGTGGTTTCTTGAAGTATTCCTGGGCCCATTTAGTAATGTTAATGACAGAATAATGCCGGTGAGTGATGCAGTGGTGTCTGATGGCCCGAAGATGACGGGCATCCAGTAAAGGTCTTCGGCCTTGTCCCTTACGCACAGAGATTTTTCCAGTTTCTTTGAATCTTTTGATGATGTTATGCACTATGGATGATGAGACCTTCAAAGCCTTTGCAATTTGACGTTGAGGAACATTGGTTTTAAAGTATTCCACAATTCTTTAACGCAAGCCTTCACAGGTTGGAGAGCCTCTGGCCATCTTTACTTCTGAGAGACTCAGCCTCTCTAATACATCCCTTTTATAGCCAATCAAAATTTGAAAATTTGAAATAAGCTCATTTTGTGGATAAAAATGTCAAATTTCTCAGTTTCAATATTTGAAGTGTTATCTGTGTTCTATTGTTAATAACATATTGGCTCATGTGATCTGAAAGTCATTGCATTTTGATTTTATTCACAATTCACACTTCATCCCAACTATTTCGGAATTGGGGTTGTATTGTACCACGTTTAATTACTTAAAAACACATTTATCAGTTGTCCACGCTGCTTACGACAGACATATCCTAAATGACACGTTGTTACTGCCGTGGCAGCCAACTACAAAAATTTAAAGGATTATAAGCATTCGTACTAACGGGATCATTGAGGTTTGAACTGCTTGTACTATGTGTGTCTCGTAAAATTTCAAAAGACGGAAAGTTATACTAAACAGTTCTCTCCATGTAAATTTATTTTCTGATTGATTTGAATGTTGGATTGGATTGCATCTTCTAGCATCCGTCACATTTACGTGGGCCAGACGAGGTCGGCTGGAAGTTAGTCCTGCCATTGGGCTTTTGGTCAGTGAGTGATATGGGCTGTATATGAAAATGCATGTCTCATAAACTGGAGTTTTACGAACCTAGCTATATCATTTTACAGCTAAGATGGGCTATGCCATTCTTTCCAACGCACACGTGTGCACAGTCATATTAGTACTAAAGCCTGAAAGACTGAAAATGCTTGAGGATTAAAGTAATATAGCACTATTTTTTCATTCATTCATTCATTCATTTTTATTTGTTCCGTTCATGGCATTGGAGACAAAAAGAAATTCACAAAATATATTCAATTCTGAGCAGTTTACATAACCCATGACGGAAAGGAGCAGGGAGAAGAAAATCTTATTTTACCTTCCCTTTATTCAAATATACAATCAGAAATAGAAAAGATGGCCTGCCAATCACAGTTGCTTAGCAACCACTACGTACAGTAGTATAAACAAACACAATCAAAGGTCAAAACGCAATAATTTACAATCTGAGGAACAAATTACCCAACATCATCATATTGTCTAATTATTCTTTCTTTATACATTTTCTTAAGTCTAAAGATATTCATACAGCCCTTTAAATCATTTGGCAGGAATTCCATAGTTTCACCCCAGTTACAGAGATACACATCTGCTTTATTGTAGTCCCTGCAAATGGATGTTTAATGTTAAATTTCTTTCTATGTTGCTCATCTCCTAAATGTAAAACAAATAATTTCTGTATATTTTCTGGTAGTGTTTGGTTTTTTGCCCAGTGCACAACTAATAAAGTCTGCAGTTCAATTAAATCTTTAAGTTTTAAGAGCCCTGATTCAATAAACAGTGCATGTGTGTGTTCTCCTGGTTGTACATTATAAATAATTCTCATTGCCTTTTTTGTAAAATAAAGGTTCTAAATTACTCTAATTTGTGTTGCCCCACACAGTAATGCAAATACGGCAAAATCAAAGAACAATACAAAATCAGCATTGACGTATAGACCAACAAATACTTTGCTTTGTTGAGCACAAAAACACTTTTAGATACTTTAGTTTTCACATGTGACACATGATATTTCCATGTCAATTTATCATCCATTATAGCACCCAAAAATCTGATTTCAGACACTCTTACTATACTTATTCCATCTATACACAGTGAAACATTTTCTTTTCTCCGATTTGCAAAAACCGTGAATTTTGTTTTGTTCAAGTTTAATTATAACTTATTGGGCTCCAAATTCGTAGACCAGGCGCAGGCGCGGCGAATGGGGGGAGCGCCACGCCAACGAGGTGTGTCCAGGCGTATGTTGCAATTTCGTGCCCGGTGCAGCCCGGCGCAAGTACTCCTCTGTCCCACCTCGGTCCCTCCTGCCGGCGCAAGTGGAAAAAAGGGAGGAGAGAAGCTGTGTTTGGGTATAACACAGCCAAGTCAAATCTTCACCAATCAAATGAGCTCCTCTCCTCAGCTTTAATGTGTTGGAATATAGAAGCCTCTGTCCTATATCTGCATGATGCGTTAATGTTGCATTTTACTTCGCTGTTTCAGGCATGTTTTCTGCACCGCTTACGACTTTATTAAGCATTACGAATATGAGTTAGCTGGCTAGCTAGGGCATTCGCGAATTATTACCATTAGCGAACTTGAATGGAATTTCAAAACGAACGTCAGATCATTCAAACTTATGAATTGGGAATGAAATACGACCAGTGACGTGCGGTCGGAAGTTAGTTTGGTGAGGCAGAATCCTTCCCTTTGCTTGATTAGCAAGCAGACGATTAACTAGTTTAGTAAGACTATTCGGCAGAATGATGGGCCAATTTAAGTTTTTGCGGCATTAATACTCAGTATATCGAACCTGACATGCTCACGAAACTGCAGATTTGCGCGTACTTGCTTCCAGGAAGCCGAAGCAATGTCATCAACAAATATTAAAACAGTTCGACTGATGCAGAGTTCAATGTTTAATCAATATACAATGTATTCTCCTTTCAATACGCGCTTTTATACCTAAAAAAAAAAAAAGCGGGCTTTTATTTCCAGTCTTCTTTCATAATCCGATTAACAAAATGTTTAAACAATATACAGAATTACCGAGAGCCGAGAATTTTTCCTAATTGATTATTCAGATTTCCATCCTTGCGGTCTCGAATTGAAGCGTATACATGAATGAATCTTTTTGTCATTATCTCCTTTATCAGTATACGGGCTTCCTATAGGTTTGGTCTTAATTGTTTTGATTGTCAATCAGGAATAGTACGTGGGAACAGGTTCACAAAATCCTGTGATAAAAGTTTGGGTCACTGCCTCACCTCACCGCACGTCTTTGAATACGACGGTTGCTCATTTATTTCTTCTGCCTGCATCTTTCGGAAGAGAAACGATGGATAGGGTGTTCCTATTATTACACCCTGTTGCTGCTTAAAATTTTGAGATTAACATGCATGGACAACAATGCAAGATACGTTACACATTTATTTTCAATACGTGATCTTAACTCAGTACGAGATCATAGCAATCGGCGACCTTGTGCCGGACTTCTGAAGGAGCGTCTCAAGACCAGTGTTGCGCTAGTTACTGAAAAATACTAACTTGTTACAGTAACTAGTTACTTCATTCAAAAAGTAACTCAATTACTTTGTTTATTACTTACACCAAAAAGTAATTCATTGCCAAACAACTACTTTGGAAATATGTTTATCTAAAATGAGTACCTTTTTTCCCTCAGAACAGGTCGAACAGAATACTTAACCTATGCAATATCAAAGTCTGCTGTATCGTACCTTGAGGTTTAACATGTAACAACTTACACCAGGTTACACAGTCTCACCTGTGCTCCAGTAGGCTGACTGCATTGCATCACTTGTTTGTCTGGGATGTACTTCTTGGATTGCATCACTTAGAAAAAATACATTGTAAGACCAGAGACAGAGGGGTGCTAATCTGTCCCCTCCTTTTAGCACCTCCTCCATTTTACTGCAGGTATAATTTTTATTTAAAAAATGAGCATACTCCTCCAGCCCTATAAATTGATTCCCTTCCGTATCCACCCATCCAGAAGTATAAACTATACAGCAAGTGCACTGGGGGGGGACTTCAGTGTATTGACGCCTTAACATACTCCACATCAGCTGCTGCCAAAATTATGTAATTCATACATTTACGAATTTACATTCACTGCAAATATTCTGATAAAAACATAGGCCCCCGAAAACGTGCCAGCAGGATACAGTTGCTCATCTCAATTCTTCTGGGTAAGTTAAAACCAAGAACGCAATGAGAAGCTTTGTGTTCAACTCCAGCCTGCTGGTCAACCACTCGTCTCCAGGATCTAGACCCCTGCTCTGGTATGAGTTTGAAGTCTGTCAGGAGTCACCACACGGGTTTGTGTTCTACTACCTTGTAAAGGTTTTTAACCTGATGGCGGGCTAATAATAATTATAATAATTGTCAGTATTTTCACACTTTGTTCCTTCGAATCTCCCATTCCCAAGGTGCAGTTCTGTAGATGTCTGTTTGATGACCCTGTGGCATTGTCCGGCACAGGGTAAGTTCAGGAAGGCCGTTTTCGGGTGAATTGGGGGACAAAATGATCGATATGCTCCCACGGTCCTGAAATATCGCAGCAGGATGCAGGTGCCTTTAAGACAATAGGGGTAGATTTAACACAGTCCTACAGAGTCTGTGAGAAACGCTTGAGTTTGGTTAATTCTGCATTTCACGGCCCAGAAGTGTTTCTGTCAGGATGGATGGGCCATGGAGATAAGTTCACCAACATCATGCGTCTGTGACGAGGGGCACACAGTCCTCCCTGCCTTCCCAGCGTGGCTCACATGTAGCAGCCATCAAATTTGAAATGAGCTCATTTTGTGGATAAAATTGTAAAATTTCTGTTTCAACATTTGCTATGTTATCTCTGTTCTATTGTGAATAAAATACTGGCTGGTGTGATTTGAAAGTCATTGCGTTTTGATTTTATTCACAATTTACTCTTTGTCCCAACTATTTTGGAATTGAAGTTGTAGATTTTGCCTTTGTAAACATTGTTAACGCGATATCTCAAAAAACAGTGGACCAATTTTGCTCATATTTAGCAACAACATATACTTTGGGAGTCCTGCAACACCAGTTGGTTTTGGTGATCTTGCGGTCATTTTCAAGGTCACAGCACAATTACATAGATTTTGCCTTTGTAAACAATGTTAACGCAATATCTCAAGAAACAGCGGACCGATTTTGCTCATATTTAGCATCAACATATACTTTGGGAGTCCTGCAACACCAGTCGGTTTTGGTGATCTTGAGGTCATTTTCAAGGTCACAACACAATTACATAGATTTTGCCTTTGTAAACCTTGTTAATGCAAAATTGATCGATCTTCTTTTCCTATCACTGTCGAGGTTCCCATTGAGAAATATTTTCATTTTTCTGAGGTTCCCCCATCCTCAAACAATTGGTGAGTGACAGACTCTTCAGAATATTGACTTTATTCAGGCATTTGGATTAGTAAAAAGCCGAGGTCTTGTTGCACAAGAAGAACTGACATTCTACTTTTCACACCCAATCTTTATACCTTTGTCACCGGAAATTTCTTCCAAATATGGTTCTTCCGTCCTCTCATGTTACAATGGTTCAATAACGTAACGTCCGCTTCTCACTAGTTTTTCAACTGTACAATAACGTAATGTCTGCTTCTCACTTGTTTTTCTCTTTTCTCATTGGTTGGCAGACCTATATGGACACGTGGGAAGGGGAGCCTAAGAATAAGAAAAATCTAAAATAAATAAAGTAAAATAAAATAAAGAAATAATTACGGACATGGCGAGGGTCAGGACACCGTCAGGGAGCTCCAGAACGAGTCAGCAGGGTCGGTCAGACAGCATCATCCAAGTTATTGTTAATTTTATTTATCCATTTAATCCTTCTCCTTCCTTCTTCTACGGTTATTGAGATGAGAATTTGAACACTGTAGAGGGGCTAGGGGCCGCACGTTGGTGCAATGCGCAGCGCCACCATCTCTGAGCCAGCAGGCCTTGGGCTCGAACCCAGCCCATTTGAGGCATACGGTTTGGTACCTGGCCCATCTGAAACGGGCGGGTTGATACCCAGCCCATTGTGGAGCTTGCATGCTCTCCTCACACTGGCCTGAGTCGTCTCCAGGCACCTCCAGCACCCATCCTCCTCCTGCAGCCCCACGTGTTTCGTGTCCAGCTGACTGAGGACTCCAGACTGCCCTCAGTCTCTGGTGCAAGCCTGTACTCACCTGGCAAACTGCTCAGTGTGCGCCTCTGCCCAAAGTTAACTGGGGAGTTACCCATCAGCAGTTAAAGTGAGGTGGAAATGGAATGGAAAAATATGGTGATCCAGCCTTTCCTTCCAGTGCTGCCTGTTCCGCAGATACCAGACAAATGCACCCCTTCACACAACAATACAATGGGGCAGGAAACAAGAGTCATCAGAAGATGACATATCCCTCCGGCCCCTCATTATTTGCGAAAGTCATGTCAATCCTACACCTTCAAAGAAATTCAAACAAGAATGTTGAGGTGATTTTCCTCTGGAATGATCTGGAAGTATGTACTGGCAACATCTAGCAAAGACTATATAGCACATGTTGGCAAAGGCAATAAAAAAACAGGGTAATTAATGAACAGTGTTTTACTTCTGCTCCAGAAACAAACCCAGCCCTGCAACTGAGTCCAAATCCATGTCCCTTCCATGGAAAGGAAAAGAAAAATAATTTCAGAAATTTGAAAATATGAAAAGGCACCACTTCAGTACTTGGGTAATGCACATACAAAGTTTCAGAAAGATATAATGAACGGTTTTTGAGTTGTGCTCCGGAAACGAACCCATCTCTGTAGAGAGTCCAAATCCAACTTGTTTCCATGGAAACGAAAAAAATAACATTTTCAGAAATCTGAAAATATCAAAAGGCACCACTTGAGTATGTGGGTAATACACGTGCAAAGTTTCAGAAAGATATAATGAACGGTTTTTGAGTTGTGCTCCGGAAATGAACCTATCTCTGTACAGAGTCCAAATGCAACTGGTTTCTATAGAAACGGAAAAATAACATTTTCAGAAATCTGAAAATATCAGAAGGCACCACTTCAGTATGTGGGTAATACACATGCAAAATTTCAGAAAGATATAATGAACGGTTTTTGAGTTGTGCTCCGGAGACAAACCTATCTCTGTACAGAGTCCAAATGCGACTGGTTTCCATGGAAACGTAAAAATGAGGATTTTCAGAAATCTGAAAATATTAAAAGGCACGACTTCAGTATGTGGGTAATACACATGCAAAGTTTCAGAAAGATATAATGAACGGTTTTTGAGTTGTGCTCCGGAAACGAACCTATCTTGGTACAGAGTCCAAATGCAACTGGTTTCCATGGAAATGAAAAAAATAAGATTTTCAGAAATCTGAAAATATCAAAAGGCACCGCTTCAGTATGTGAGTAATACACATGCAAAGTTTCAGTAAGCTATATTGAACGGTTTTTGAGTTGTGCTCCGGAAACAAACCTATCTTGGTACAGAGTCCAAATGCAACTGGTTTCCATGGAAACGGGAAAAAAAAGATTTTCAGAAATCTGAAAATATCAAAAGGCACCACTTCAGTATGTGGGTAATGCACATGCAAAGTTTCAGTAAGATATATTGAATGGTTTTTGAGTTCTGCTCCGGAAATGAACTAGGCCTGATGTGCACTAAGTCCAGATTTGTTTCCATGGAAACGACAAAAATAGGAATCCCGAAAT
The DNA here is from genome assembly GCA_029692085.1 of Gymnothorax javanicus. Taxonomy (NCBI): domain Eukaryota; kingdom Metazoa; phylum Chordata; class Actinopteri; order Anguilliformes; family Muraenidae; genus Gymnothorax; species Gymnothorax javanicus. Next base: position 29,291,774 of record CM056200.1, on the reverse strand, counting down.
TTTCAAAGTAGCAAAAGGCACATCTAGACTATACATAGAATACATGTACCGAGTTTGGTGCTGATATCTTGCATAGCTTCCGAGTTCTGCTCCGGAAACAATGATTACGGACGGACGGACGGACAGACGGACGAGGCGATGCCTATATCCCCCCGCATTCTATGCCGGGGGGATAATAAAAAAGAGAGGGAGGTTAAGAGGATGTGGATGTTTGTAAGAAAATATGATGGAAGGAAGTTTAATGTAAGGAATATAAGGATAAAGTAATAATCAGTTGACAGTGGTAACCATAGGAAAGAAATCGTAAATAAATAATGCTACATTCCCAACAAAAATAAAGTGGGAGGGTAGTAACATATTGTAAAAATAATAATAATAATGAAAAAAGGAACAGATTCAATTATAATAATAGACAATAGAGACGCATACACACCAAAAAGACAAAGCATTAAAAAAAAAAAGTGCCTACCGAGAAAGCAGAGCAGTATCAGCCTTCAATCAACAATGGAGTGTATGTGCTTGTATGTATGCGTGTGTGTATTCACATGTATGTATGAACAAATGCGTGTGCATTTATGTATATATGCAGGTTGTAGTGGGAGTCAACTAGGAAATGGCTATCAGGCAAAAAGGAAAAAAGCGAGAGAGAAAAAAGAAATCAAAACGGTGGTCAAGAGTGAATTAATGATAACAGAAGGGGGAAGGGTAGGGGGGGGCTCAGATTAAGTTTGTAAAAAGGTAGATAATGCCATCCAAACAGAGTTATGATTAATATTTTTAACAGAGAAGGTGTTTTCCATGCAGACGTAATCTACAATTAAGTTTTTCCAGTGTGTAATATGGGCAGAGTTCCTTGATTTCCAGTTCATGAGGATAGTGTTCTTGGCGATGGATAGGGCTATGAGAAGTAAACGACTGTCTGTTTTGTCTGGCTTTAAGGTTGAAATATCTCCTAGTAAGCAGTGAGAGGGGGTCAGTGGAATGTGGCAGCCCAGGAAATGGGACAGTGACTCTGTGATGTTCTTCCAAAAGTGTTGAACAGGTGTGCAGTGCCACATGGCGTGAATGTAATCATCTGTGCAGTTTTGAGTGCAATGTGAACATATCGGTGAGAAGAATCCCATCTGAAACATTTCTTTCCCAGTGAGGTGAGTTCTGTGAAGTATTTTGTACTGTATGAGTCTAAAGCTGGCGTTTTTTGTCATGAAGTAAATGTTTTTGCAGATTTGGGTCCAGAAGTTGGCATCAGGAGCAATCGAAAGATCGGTTTCCCATTTGTGTGATGGTATGGATATAGTTTTGTCACCTTGCGATAATATTTTATATATTTTTGATAAAAAGCTTTTTTGGGGAGACAATATTGATTAATAATTGAGATTGATGGAGAAAGATCTGAGGTGATGTCCGTGTTTTTGAGTTTTGATTGAATAGATGATTTTAGCTGAAGGTATTGTAGGAATTGATTGCTCCCAATGCCGAACCTCTGGACCAAAAGGGGAAATGAAACCAACGTACCATTGTGGACAATGTGTTTGAGATGGGTGACGCCCTTTTCCCTCCATGTGCAGAAACTGAGTGGTTTTTTGTTACTAAGAAAATCAGGATTGTGCCAAATGGGGGTAAAATTTGAAAGCGCAAGAGTGAAGTTAGTGATTTTGTGGATTTTCCAACAGGCTGTCAGAGTAGCTGCTATTGTTACATTTTTGAAACAAGAATTGTGCTTTATGGCCTGGCTGAGAAATGGTAAATCTGAAATCTGAATGCCTTTAGAGACTGCTTGCTCTATGTCCAACCATGTGATACCTGACTGACTGGGGTAGGTCCATTTGTGAATATATTGAAGCTGATTTGCTAAAGAGAAGTGGTAAAAAATGGGGGCTTCAAGTCCACCTAATATTTTTGTTTTTTGTAGTGTGACCAGTTTAATTCTTGGGGTCTTATTTTTCCAGTAGATTTTGTTAATAAGTGAATCTAGCGATTTAAGCCAGGAGACAGATGGGTGGGTTGGGATCATTGTAAGTAGGTGGTTAATTTTTGGAAGGATTGTCATTTTAACAGTTGCTATTCTGCCAATTAAAGAAAGTGGAAGGTTCGATGAAGATCGTCAGTTATTGTTTTGAGTAATGGGGTGAAGTTAAGATTAGTCAGTTCTGACAGCCTGGCAGATACTTGTATGCCTAAATATGTGATATGACCCTGCATACGGAGATGGGTAGTGTAAGGGCTGACACATACAAGCTGTTGCTATGTAATAGGAATATGGAGGATTTGGTCCAGTTAACCGAGTAGTCAGAAATAACAGAATATGATTCAATAACTGTTTTTGCTTCTTGCAGTGATGAATGAGGGTTTTCAAGGAAGAGTCATACATCATCAGCATAGAGACTGATCTTGTGCTGCATGTTTGGGTCTGGATTCCTTTTATCAGGGTGTTCTGTCGAATGGCTGCTGCTAAAGGTTCAATAAAAATGGTAAACAGAGAGGGAGAGAGTGGGCATCCTTGCCTAGTCACCCTGTGCAGTGTGAAAGGTTGTGAAATTAGTCCATTAGTGATGACAGTGGCTGAAGGAGAAGTATACATAGTTTTGACCCAGTTAATAAATGATTCCACAAAGCCAAATCTGCGCATTGTGTTAATAAGAAATGACCAGTTGACTCTAGCAAAAGCCTTTTCCGCATCTAAAGCGGCTATAATGGATTTTTTGTGATGATATGAGGAGTAATGCATGAGATTGATTAATCTGCGTGTGTTGTTAGATGAGTTTCCGTCTTTAATAAAACCTGCTTGGTCTGGGTGTATTATAGATGGGATGATTTTTTCTAATCTGTGGGTGAGTGCTTTGCTAATGATTTTCATGTCAACATTAAGAAGTGATATAGGACGGTGGCTTGATGGTAGGGATGGATCTCTGTTTGGTTTGAGAAGAAGTGAGATTGAGGCTGTATTCATGGTGGGTGGAAACCTGGCATTCTGTTTTATTTCTATGATCATTTTATTAAAGAATGGAGCAAAGGTGGACCAGAAGTGTTCATAAAACTCAGCAGGGAAGCCATCTGGTCCGGGTGCTTTGTTGTTGGGCATAGAGTTGAGAGCAGTAGAAAGTTCTTCTTGAGTTAATGGAAAGTCCAGTATATTTTTTTTGTTCAATGGTGAGCTGTGGTAAATCAATGCTTTTAAGAAATGTGTTAATGTCTTCTACCTTTGGGTTATTTTCTCTTCTTTTTCTTGTTAACGGAGAATGAGATTATTATTCCTCTTAAAACGGCTTTGCCCGTTTCCCATAAAAGGGTTGGTGATGAATCTAGGGAATCATTTATTTCTAGGAAGGATGTCCACTCTTTTTTGATGAGACTATCAAATTCAGGATCTGTAAGAAGAGATGTGTTGCGCCACCTAGTGCTGGGTTTTTGTGGCTTGAGTGTATTCCATTTGAAAGATACAGGTGCATGGTCGCTGATTATGATAGGATGAATCTCATGGTCTGAGCTAGTTGATATAATGGAGCTGCTAGTGAGGAAGAGGTCAATGCGTGAATGTGAGTGATGAACTGGGGGAAAAAAGAATATTGTCTGGTGGCTGGATGTTGCAGACGCTAACCATCGCCAAGACCAAAATCACTCAAACTGATTTATTGTCTGCGATGATTTACAAATATGTTTTGTATAAGGGGTATTTGATCTGTCCAATAATGGGTTGATAACGATGTTGAAATCACCTCCAATTATGACTTGTGAGTTGGGAATACTGGATAAGGAAGAAAGAAGTTATGAAAAAAGGATGGGTCATCTGAATCTGGGCCGTAGAGATTGCCTATTGTTACTGAGCTATTGTTGACGGATATGTTTATAATGATAAAGCGTCCTTCTGGGTCTGAGACTGTGCTGTTATGAACAAATGATAGAGATTTGTTTGTTAAAATACTTACTCCTCTTTGTTTTTTATTGTAATAAGCCGAGAATGAGTGTTTGAACTGTGAGGACTTCAGCTTATTATGATCGGATTCTGACAGGTGTGTTTCTTGTAATAAGCAGATGTCAGCTCGAAGTTTGGTCAAATGATTGAATATTTTTGTTTTTTTTTCGCCTGAGAGCCAATTCCACGGACGTTCCAGGAAACAAATGTTATAGATGACATGCAAAAGGACTTGCTATCAAAGTTGATAAAGGGATGAATCTATGTGTGTGTGTGTGTGTGTGTGTGCGCGCGTGTGCATGTGTAAGTGTATGTGTGTGAGTGAGAGAGAGAGAGAGAGAGAGAATGTATGAGGGAGTGTATGCAATAAAACATTTTTTTCCATATAAAGGCCTGAAAACATAAAACAGTGAAATACTAACAAATATATGCATAGAAAACAAGTGACTAGATACATTAAAGAAAGCAGTACAGTGAACAGCAATGCAAAACAAAGTTCTTACAATGCCGGAGAGAGACAGAGGTGCAATGACAAATATCTTTGTTTGCTACATACCTATATTCAGAGAGAAAGGTGGCAGGGTTTACAGGAACTGTGCCAGTGATGCGGGTGATGTATGTTTAGCAAATGAGGAGATAGGAAGACCAGGGTTTACCGCAGCGCTTTATAGTTAAGGCGGCCGCCTCGACAACAAATACCACCCGCCTTGACTACGTCCCCCTGAAAAAAAAAAAAAAAATTCTGCTGCATCCACGCATGCATCGACAGTAAAATAAGGCCGCATTGCGATGAGGCCAAATAGCGGCCGGCATCTGTTGGTTAAATATGTTATTGCGCCATCTATCACCTGTTACTATGCCAACATTATTTTTTTGTATCGGGAAGAAGCTAATTATCCGGATACAGGGTTTCCCGCAGAAAATCGGTTAGTCAAGGTGGTGATCGGGGGGGGTGCGGCAACAGTCAGCGTTTATTTTCCTTTTATTGATAAACAAAGCAGTTAAAGTGCAATAACAAAGTGACAAAGTCAACAGTCTTGTAACTTTATTGACACTCAGATATAATAAAATGGATGTATAATGCTTTCATGGAAGTGAGATCAAAAATTGTAGTTTGAATGGGTTTCTGGGTTTCAATGGAGCATATTTTGCGCTTAACAGTCTGAGTGTAACACTTGCTTGTACACAGTGTATTTTAGCCTTACTGTAAGAGCTGAGCTGGAAATAACAAGATAGATAGATAGTTTATTTTCAAATCATTTTTCAAGTAAAGAGATACAGATTTAAAAAATTCAAAAGAGTTTAAAAAGACCAAAATGATCCAGGATAATGCCAAGACTAAAAGTCTGTAAATCCCCGGTAAAAAACAATTTAAGATTAACAAGTTCACAAAAGGGGATCAGCATTACCACACATGCGCACACACACACACACACACACACACACACAAAAATATTACAGTTCACCCACAATCCCCAAACTACGCCCCAATTCCCTATTATCCTTGCCAACCCCCAGGACACACTAAACTTATCCTGCATTATCACCCGCCGCCCTCCCCATTACCCACACAAAAAATCTCATTAATATAATAAGGGGAAAAAAAAAATACAATTTCGTTTCAACACACAAACTATAACAAGGGCTCTGTCTGATTTATATACCATACTGAGATATAAAGAAGCGTTTAACTTTAATTCAACATATTGACAAGGACATCGTATTTGTCAGGTAGACTGTGGATATTGATATGTAAAGAGCAATATCCATATTTGTCCGGCCGGATGGGAGTAATGATTTGCTCAATATCATAATACGAACTTCCACCATTACACATTTCGATGTGATTTTTTAGTGCCGTATTTGATTCAAGTCAAAACCGTAAGCATTACTGCTTGGTGTGCTGTCTGTCATAATTAACGATTATGTGATTAAAAGATATGGTCACACTAAACCTTGTGCATAAACCCCGGGAACAGTTTGTGTGGATTGAAACAGAAAAAAAATTTTGTACATGAATAAAATAAAACATTAAAAGATTGAATAAGTAAATTGTGAACATAGTTCATTCACCTCGCAGCAGTTTGACCATCTGACAATATTTTATTTAATTTTATTTATTTATTTATTTATTTATTTTTAGCACGTTGCCTGTCGCGATAGTTTGGTAGCAGCGGCATCACAAAGGTTTTTTATGAGGTCGAAACTACTCCAACCAATATATTGGTAACCCAGTGGACAATCACGAATGGCAACATAAACATGATTAGACAGGTTTTTACTTTTCATACGTTTTAGCAGTTCAAGACCCATACCGTGGTCTCCATCTGAGTCAAAGTTCTCAATAGTTCGGTTTCCAACCTGTATCCGGTACGCATACACCAAATCAGATGCTGCTGCCACTTCAGGCCGCTGAATGAGCTGGTCCCGGACGGTCCGTACGTCCTGAAGAGACAATGCCTGAGCAGCAAAGCCTGTGAAGGAGCTGCCGGGGTCCTGCGCGGTACTACTCTGTGTGATCTTGATAAGAGCAGGCGGCTTGAGCGGATCGGACATTGGGAGTATTGGATGGAGGTACCTCGTTTGTAGCTTCCCACCCACATACAGCTTGTCCTGGACAAGCATAGCTCTAGTGTTCGGGTCGGCCTTCTTCTGCTTGTACTCGTCCATCGTGAACTGCTTCCTTTCAACCATCTCAGGGGGAAGTTGTCTCGACACAAAGTGTGACGTGTCTCTCAGGCGGTTCATGTGCTTCAAAACTGTCTGCAGCTGGCCGGCAACCGGGAAGCAGGCGATGATATTTCTGTTGCCAGACATACGTTTTCCGTCAATACGGTGTGCCACTGGAATCCATAATTTGCTAACGTCGGGAACACCCATTACTCGAGAAAGGAAAGTCTGGATGACAGATACACAATCCTCGCCCTTGACCTCCTTGTACATTTCTCCGGAACAACTGAAAATCAGGTTCTCTTTCATAGAACGAGCCCTCAGCTCTGTAATCTGCTTACTGAGTCTAGTGTTGTGATATTCAGACTTAACTAACCGTCCGTTCAAGACTGCTACTGCAGTCTGCAGCGTTTTTACTTTGTTTGTCGGGTTGGATACACTCTCTATGTTTTCCGATTCCTTGTGTTCTAATAAAGCCACCCTTTTTTCCAAAGTTTGGAGTTTATGAACGGTCTCGGTCGTGTCCTTTTTTATGGATAAAAGCATTTCCCACGCAGCCTCTGGAAACCCATCAGGAATGGCGTCTTCATTGTCCTCATTGTCCTTTTTACTCCGGTTTGCCCTTCCCATATTGATATTTGCTTAGTCAATAATTAACAAAGTTAAATGTCCAATACTGTCACAGAAAACTAATCCAACAGTGGTCCAGTAAAGCGGCGAGCCTGCGGATATCTTGAGACAACAAATTATCCAAGAATATCCAAGCAACGAGACATTTGTCCATAATAATGTCCAAATTTTGTCAGAGACCACAACTGCTAGTAGTTAGCCAGACGCCATCTTGCTTCATTCAAGTAAGCTCCTGAACACAATCTCTTTTACAAGTAAAATGAAGAAGCCTACCTCTCCTTCTAGTGAATTCTTGAGCCCATGCTCTGCTGCCAGTGATTTCAACAGCCAATCCTCCCCAACAAGTGAATGCAAGAGATCAAATAAAAACACATAATCTTCCCAAAATTCATGCTACATGCATGAACACAGCCAAAATTATCAAAAAAAAAAAAGAAGAATGAAAAGCGCGTAAATGCGCACAACTGTCCCTAAGGGTTAAACGAAAATTAATGTAAGAACGGAAAATGTATGTGTTATCTGTTTTGACTTCATTTCCCCAAATGCTTTGCGGTTGTGGTTTTGTTTGGGGAGAGGAGAACAGTGTTATGTACTGAAGCGCATTGCATTCATTGGATAAAAAAATACACCTTATCTCGTAATTACGAGATTTAATTACGCGCAAATGGTGAAGTAGGCCGGCTTCATTGAATAAAGACCCAGATATTTTTGACTGCTTTTTCCCATCCATTACTGTACACTAGAGAAAACCACGTGCAATTGTCAAACATGACAGAAAGGCATGCGCAAACACATCGGTAGTCTTGATAAGAAACTAAACGAATTGCATGTAGAGTATCTTAATAAAACAGAATAAGTGGGCAAGCAGTTAATAGGAGACAATATTCAAATGTTTAGTTTAGATGAATAATTATCTAACCCAGTAACGTGCGATCGGAGGTTAGTTTGTTGAGGTACAATCCTCCCCTTTGCTTGATTAGCAATCAGACAACTAGTTTAGTAAGACTATTCGGCAGAATGACGGGCCAGTTTAAGTTTCCGCGGCGTTATTACTCAGTACATCGAACCTGAAATGCTCACTTAAACTGCAGATTTTGCGCGCATGCTTGCTTCCAGGAAGCCATAGACGTGCGGTGAGGTGAGGTAGTGACCCAAAGTTTTATCACAGGATTTTGTAAACCTGTTCCCACGTACTATGCCTGATTGACAATCAAAACAATTAAGACCAAGCCTATAAGAAGCCTGTATACTGATAGAGGAGATAATGACAAAAATATTCATTCAGTATACGCTTCAATTCGAGACTGCAAGGATGGAAATCTGAATGATCAATTAGGAAAAATGATCGGCTCTGGGTAATTCTGTATATCGTTTTAACATTTTGTTAATCGGATTATGAAAGAAGACTGAAAATAAACACGCTTTTTTTGTTCGGGCGTAAAAGCGCGTATTTAAAGGAGAATACATTGTATATTGATCAAGCATTGAACTCTGCATAAATCGAACTGTTGTAATATTTGTTGATGACATTGCTTCGGCTTCCTGGAAGCAAGTACGCGCAAATCTGCAGTTTTGTGAGCATTTCAGGTTCGATGTACTGAGTAATAACGCCGCGGAAACTTAAACTGGCCCGTCATTCTGCCGAATAGTCTTACTAAATTAGTTAACCGTCTGATTGCTAATCAACGAAAGGGGAGGATTGTGCCTCATCAAACTAACCTCCGACCGCACGTCATGTCATACCTCCACATGTCCTTCCCCCGACGACGATAGGTTATTGTATATCCGGATAATTAGCTGCTTCCTGATACAAAAAAATAATGTTGGCGTAGCAACAGGTGATAGATGGCGCAGTAACATATTTAACCAACAGATGCCGGCCGCTATTTGGCCTCATCGCGATGCGGCCTTATTTGACTGTGTACGCATGCGTGGATGCAGCAGAATTTTTTTTTTTTTTTTCCGCGGGGACGAAGTCAAGGCGGGGGGCATTTGTTGTCAAGGCGGCCGCCCTAACTATAAAGCGCTGCGGGAAACCCTGGGATATACAATAACTTGTCGTTGTCGTGGGAAGGACAATAAGATAATTATTCATCTAAACTAAACATTTGAATAGTGTCTCCTATCAACTGCTTGCCCACATATTCTGTTTCATTAAGATAGGCTACATGCAATTTGTTTAGTTTCTTACCAAGGCTACCGATGTGTTTGCGCGTGGCTTTCTGCTACGTTTGACAATTGCACGTGCAGTGGCGGTTCTAGAACCGGCAGTTGGGGGGGCGCAGACACGTCCCTTAATGACAATTAGTCCTGGCTAGTTCTCAATCATTTTCATTTACTAACGCGTTTTCCAATTATCGTAATTGGCAACTGAGGACACGGTTTCTTTCCATATGTGATCGAACAGCGATGAAATCATGGGCGAAATTCAGTACAGAAAAATAATTTACTTATTAATAGGCCAATGCTTGACTGAACAGGTCCACGTTCCAATGAAATATCGCCTTTCACTCTTGGTATTGCGTGGGTTGTGTAGCACTCGGCAGTTAAGTAGGCAGCGTGCGGCTCAAGCTATTTGCATGAGAGTCGACAGGTATGAAATTTTGAATAACGTTGATTTAAATACAGCAAATACGCGTCCAGATGAATGATTGTCTTCTTACCTAATGGGGGAGAACAAGCAGCACCTGTTAAGTGTGGAGAGCTCTCGGAGTGAACCTTTTGTTAATCATGAAAATGACTGAGAACAGATCAGGACTAATAACTGTTTTAAACAGATGTTTTGTGCACCCCAATTCTCAGTTCTGGTTCCGCCACTGTACTGAATTTAGCCCATGATTTCATCGCTGTTCGATCGCATATGGAGAGAAACCGTGTTTTCAGTTGCCAATTACGAAAATTGGAAAATGCATCAGTAAAGGAAAATGATTGAGAACTAGCCAGGACTAATTGTCATAAAGGGACATGTCTGTGCCCCCCTCCCCATTCCCGGTTCTAGAACCGCCACTGTCAGGTTGGCTATATCACACAGAACACGGTGAGTGTAACATTAATCTTTTCTCAAGACCTCGTAATTACGAGATAAGGTGTATTTTTTTTTATCCTGTGAATGCAATGCACTTCCGCACATAATACCGTTCTCCTCTCCCCAAACATAACCAAGTTATGTTGTGCGCATTTTACACGCTTTTCATTCTTCTTCTTTTTTTGATAATTTTGGCTGTGCTCATGCATGTAGCATGAATTTTGGTAAGATTGTGTATTTTTATTTGATCTTGTTATTTCCAGCTCAGCTCTTACAGTAAGGCTAAAATACATTAGTGGTAGACTTCAATTACACCAGGGCTCTTGAACTGTTTTTTTGCAAAACCAAGGAGGATGGCTTGTAGCGATGTTACTTGCCGACTGTGCCATAAGTAGTGTCAAATAGTGTCATTTGTTGACTTTGTTATTGCACTTCTTTACAAAGTTTTTATAAATAAACATACCAGTTAAAGTTACAAGACTGTTGAATTTGTCAGTTTGTTATTGCACTTTAATTGCTTTGTTTATTTATAAAGAGTACATAGACGCTGGCTGTTGCCCCCCGGTCACCACCTTGACTAACCGATTTTCTGCGGGAAACCCTGAAGACTATGCATGTGATTGTGCAGTGGTATGCCTAGTAAAGTCATGGGGTAATGTCCTTATCACGGAATAACTGACCGTCAATATAGAGTTTGTCCACAGAAATTATTGTTTTTTTTTCCTTCTTTGATCATTTGCTTGCGGACTGGGAATGGCTGCTTGCGCCTGTTTATGATTTCTTTTGGATATTGATTGTTGATTCCATAGTCCGTCCCTTTGAGCTGCCTTCCCTGCCATTGAACTAATTCCTTCTGCTTGTAGTGTTCGAATTTGGCGACAATTGGACGAGGTCGGTTGTTGCTATTGATTTTCGGTCCTAAGCAGTGAACACGATGGAAAGAGATATTGTTGACGGATTCTGCGGGAAGTTTGAGTTGTTTTTCCATGAAGTCCTTAACTACCTTTTCAGGGTTGTCGGGGCGTGTTCGGGGATACCGGTGAAGACGAGATCATCTTGCGTACTGCTTGTTTGTAAATCGAGAATGGTTTCCTTCATTGTTTTGTCATCTGAAGTGACGGCGGAAAGTTGGGTTTTGACCGAGGCAAGCTCGTTAGTAAAACTGTTGAAGGTATGTTTGAGTGCATTGTTTTCTTTGGAAAGTAAGTCTATTTGTTCCTGACTGTATTCGAGGCTATGGCGTAGTTACTGGAATTCCTTATGCAAGACTTCAATGAGGGTGATTCTGCTGTCAAGTCCAGTAAGTTTATTTTCAATTGAAATAAGTATATCGCTTACCTCGGTACAGCAGGGTGGTTTCGGGGAAGTGGACGGTGTAGTACATGGGCTGGAAAGTGAGTCGGGACGCAGTCGCTTACTGTATGGTACGGAGTTGGATTTTCCCGGTTTTGTGTTGTCTGATGCGTCCACGCTCATGTTGCAGAATCTGTTGTAAAAGACGTTGATATATTCCTCCAGGTCGGTTGATATTGTAATCCGGTTGTGAGATAGTAACAGAAGTGGAGAAAGCATAAGAAAACATAGATTAACCGGAAAAAAATGCCTTAATGTCCGGGTAGAGTTGCTTGTATGGTTCTTTGTCTAGCAGCAGGCCACCGCCATCATAGATCTCGCACTGCCTCAAGGGAGTTGTGATTACAGCAGCATACCCAGCAGCCAAGCAGCCAGCAGCCCTCTATGGAGCATCGTGTTAGCCAGAATGGAATCTCAGGGTGTCTCACCCCAGCTACCAGGCCAACTTGGCCAAGACAAAACCACTTACGCAGTGTTTCCCACAGAATTTTTGGAGAATAAGGGGGCACATGTGTGGTGGCAGACCAATGTCTGGGGGGGTCATCTCATTTTGTTGAGCAGGGAGGGGGATTCCCATTTTGTGGCTGTTGCGTATATTCAGACTATGCCTGGGGTTAATTACATTATGGGAGGCCGCCATAATCTCATCTATGTATGGGAAACACTGCTGCGGTAGAGGTTCATCCCATCGAACCTGCTTGTTGCAAACAAAATAATCTAGAGATTGCCTTTAAAGCACAAAAAAAAAAAACAAATGTCTCCCCCCACCCCACTGCAGCGGCCGCCCCCCCCATTCATGTTCATAGACAGTAAAAGGCACATCCACATACAATATTTAAAGATTGTGCAAGGTTTGATGTTAATTTGATGTTACAGCCCAGAAACAGTGGGAATGCCGACGCGAACGCAGATGGCAAACCGTACAAAAACAATATGTCTCCCCTCCCTCCTGGGGAGAGACACACAATAACTGATGGGTATTTCTTGCCATTGACACAGAAGATAAAGTCAAAGACACCACTTCAATCAAAACACCACATTTAATTATACAAGAAACTCATCTTGAATATACAGCTGTACTTGCATCCAAATATGAGGACATTAGTGTATTTGGTTCACTAAAAGGAACTGTGAATAAAAGAAAATCATGGCATTATTGAAACCTCAAACCTAAATGAATTCAATGCTGTACTATGTCGCTGGGAAAACCTGAAGTGATCTTCGACGATACGCATGCGCCGAGTGCGGACAGTCTCGATGTGAACTATCCCGAAGAATATTGGGAACAGCCTAAGGACGTCTCATGCCGAATGCCTTAGACTCAATACAAGCCTGAAGACAGTACTTTTATTTATTAAAATCAGTGATGCCACAACTTTATTTAGCTTGTTTAGAACAGAGATTCTGACCGAACGCTGACCGAAGCGATTTCCCTCAACTGGGGTTCCAAGCTTGGCCAGTCCGTCCGTGAGTCGCCAGCTCAACGCAAAGCAGTATCCGGGGCGATCTCTCAGTTGAGAATATAGCCCGGCCTGCAAAAAGTTTTTTTTTCCCCACTCCGGTTCTGAGCTCAAATATAACATACAACATATGACCAATCACTTTTCGTGTCAGAGCCGCACACATAAAAACTTGGAGCAACGAAGCTAGCACTAGGGAGCCTTTAACACTTGGAATGACGAGACGTGCACTCAGAAGCCTTTTTGATGTACGGACGGTATCGCACAAGTTTCGTAGCTCGCTTCGCGATTTCAGAACACAATCAACATGATCAAAATAACTTTTAAATAAGTGGAGCCAGGATTACCGAAATATATACTGAACAACAAAAGAAACGCAAGTTAATTAAAGGCAGACTGGAAAATAAGTTTGCGCGTAATTATTTTAGGAAATCAAATTTATTACTAGTGCGTGCACATTTACACTCGTTTTATCAAAATTTTCTTCATTTTGCGGTCACTTTGACTGAGTAACCATACGAGTACATTAACTAACTAGCTAACTTGTGTTTCTTTTATTGCTCAGTATATGTACGAGTATTTCTTTCAGGCTACATTTACTCAAATGCCCGATTTCTGATAAACAAGTTTCAATTGCCGACACTCACACACCGATACAAATAAAAACTACTTGAAGGGGCTTCGAAAGGGGTATTGAATCTAACAAATCGGTACAAGGCAGAGCGTTTTGAAACACAAACCAGGGAGAAAAATGCTCTTGGACTTCTACGTTATCAATTTAAGCACTGATCTACCTCAAAAGCAACTCTTGTACAAGTGGACAATGCCCAGTTGTGCACACACGCTACAATACTTGACCATGGCGCCAATGTGTGCGGCACAGATAAGACAGAAGTGCGCGGATTGGTCATAAGTTAATGAGTTTATATTTGAGCCCAATTTCGTGCACGGCCTGCAGCACATCAGTTTACTAAAGAACTAAAGCGGAATCGACTCCGAAGATTTTCGGGACAAACATTGTTATTTATACAAATGCTCGCCAGTCTCACATATAGGCAATTTAATGCTGGAAACGGCTGGATCCGTCTCAAATCAGACTTACCCATCTCAGCGTCTCAATTAAACATTGCCCGTCTCAAAGACAGGGAGACGGGCGGCTGGCTAACACTATGCTATGGAGTTGCTTTAGACCGTGTTAAAATATGCAATTTTCATTTTTTTTTTAAATTCAAAAACATGGATAAATATTAAATATTCAACTGTGATACAGTTTTTTCATTGGGATCCCAAGACATTAAGGTAAAAAATTGTCCCAAATCTGGTCAGCTCAGTCAGTACCTTTTATTTGAAAGTCCCCGTCTTTCTCACTAGTAGTCAGGAGGAAAAGATTTTGTCAACGGGAAATACTCCGTGTTAATGTGTTAATACTCCAAATTGGATTACCCCAAATCTAGTTTAAAAGGTAAACTTTTAAGTTGAAACCCCGCAGTTGAATCCTTTGCTGGCCAGCTTATCACTTTCACTCAAGGTTATTTTCATTTCTTACCTTCTGCAGTGAGCACTCTTTGGGAAAGTTTCAAGAGAATGAGTTAGATGCATACAACAATCAACAAAAACTCAATCATCATAATTTTGCTGCTTTTCCTCTCGCCTGGGCTTGGATATTTTCCTGTAAAAGTTAAAAAAAAAAAAATCAGAAAGTTTATTAGTCAATTTGTTTCCTTGAATTGTGGCTCCACTGGTTGACACTTGGTTCCTGTTCAAAAACAGAGAAAAGGTCTTTCATTAATCATTCATTGCATTTCTTTGATCAGGAAAGCATTCAGTCATTTTTTTTAAATCACAATGCCTCATTTGTTATAAAATTGATCCTTCCCATGACTCATTTGCTGGGTAGAACTTATTCTTGTCTGACAAATGAAGAAAATTCCACATGCAATCGCATTGCTCAGACCCCGCTTTCTAACCTCTATCTGTTTTCCATTATCTGTCTAGGTCCCCAACTCCTCCATTCGCTGTATTGTTTTGATTCTGTGCACTTTTGTTTAAAAACCCATCAAATCTCCAATCCCGCAATAGTTCACTTGATTTTTTATTCTTTTATAAATCAAATATGTACTATTAAATTTCATACTAAATTTTACATTTACTGCTACCTTTCTGATCATTTTACCCTAATTTTTTACCTTCAGATAGAAATTAAAATTTTCCACTACTTGGAACAGAAAATTCTGTATCAATTAAATTTGGCACACAGTGTCTTACTGTATATAGTGTTGAACAGTGCTTTGGCAAATTTTGAATACTTTGTGTAATCTATAATTGTTATGACTTGAAAATCACAACAAAGAAAAACAGCAATGACAAAGTCCAAAAATTTCTACAAATAATCCACTGTCTAATCTTGTAATAACACTCTAATGCCACTATGTAACTCTGATGCCAAAACAAAAACCTCTCCCCACTGACCAAAATCACAGCATTTATACAGACTAGGAACATTCTGGAAAGATCTACAGGATTCCTAAGTAATCTGGCCCCCTCCAGGCAAGAAGATGCCAGAAACCTCTAAAAAGCACTAGTCTATTACAACACAAAGAAGTGATATTGCATCAGATCATATAAAATAGACTGTTATACAGATATACCACCAGAGGGTGCTAAATGAAGAACAAAATAAACAAATAGCTGACCAGTCATAATGGCTATTTAAATAGTATCTGACAAATCTTCATTTACACATGATATACAGCGCTGCAACATCAGTGATGCGCGGGCTGACCCGTAACCCACGGGCCGGGGTGAGGCGGGTCAAGAAATGTTTACTTTATTTGCGGTGCGGGGTGGGGCGGGTCATTAAAAATTCAATATAAAAATTTGACAGACATAAAATTAATCTCTTTATAATTAATGTCTAAATATTGGCTTTGGCTACTCGTTGACTGTTGATATGTAATGCTGATAGGTTACGTAAATGCTGCTACCGTACATAATTTACGTAACCTGCGTAATGCACGTAACCTGCGATCTGACGTCACGAGACCGCGAAGCAATGGCCAAAATTATGAATGAAGATGGAAGAGGCGGTGAAAGATTACGCTCGGGAGTTTACACGCTTAAAAGAAAAGAAACTCATGCCGCTAAGTCTACTATTTGGAGAAGTTTTCCGAGGTTGTTAATGCTGCAGACAACGTAAGCAGTGGTTATATCAAGTGCAATACTTGTGAGAAATTATACAAACATGAGAGACACAAGACGGACACTTCCACCATGACAAGACATGTTTGTGGATCTAAGAAGAAGGACATGTCTCAGAGTGATATAACAACATTCCTTAAATACTCGAAAATCCCAGCGCCAATCAAATCAGAAGTTACCGATGCCTGCGTTGAACTGTGCTGTCAAGATCTGCGGCCCTTTGACATCGTATCTGGCAGTGGATTCTGTGCCGTAGCTCAGTGTCTTATTAACATAGGGGCACGTTATGGACGTGTGGACGCCAGCAGTGTACTCCCTCACAGGCAAACCGTCTGTGACAGAGCCAAAGCGACGGCCACAGAAAAAAAATTAATCCTTGCAAAAGAGATCAATAAAGCTCTGGATTGTGGCATTGCAATTACGACTGACATGTGGACCGATGACTACAACAAACGGGCATACAAAGCTTTCACTGGTCACTTCATCAGTGAAGACTGGAAATTGAAGAGTCGCGTCATAACCACAGCTGAATTTGACTCTACTCTTAAAAAGACAGCTTACAACCTTCACGAGCAAATCTTAAAGGAGCTGCATGACTTCGGGATTGAAGCTGATCGTTTAACAAAAGTCACGTTCGTGAGTGACCAGGGAGCCAACTTCAAAGCTGCCCTCCGCAGCTTCAAGTGGATGCCATGCACAGCCCATGTCATAAACACCATGCTTAAACACACGTTTAACATGAAGGAGAACACCCCAGCATACATGAGAGACGTGAGTTAAGTGATTGACAGATGCCAAAGCCTTGTAACTTACCTGAAGAAATCCAGTGCAGTTGTAAACCTCCCCCACGCTGTGATACAGAAGTGTTGAAGAAACTCGGTGGAACAGTAAAGTGGCAACGATGCAGTCCGTCACCAAACAATACCGCGAAATCCAACAAGCGATGGAAGAAAAAGACCAGCTAGACAGACCGGAGGGCATTCAGCTGGACGTGCTGAAAACAATCTCTAAGTTCTTGATGCTTTTTAAAACTGCTACCGAAGAGCTGGAAGGTGACAAATATCCTACCATTCAGTTAGTGGTGCTTTGGTTTTTCAAACTAAAGAAACACTGCGAGCCGCAATACACTGACCCGGAGTACATGGTTTATATAAGAGCACGGGCAATGCAGCTCTTAAACGAGAAACTGTCCCTCAGCATCACCCACGAGCTTGGAACATTTCTTTGTCCACGTTTCAAGTCCCTCAAGATGTTTCCAGCTGCAGAGAGAAACGCAATCCACGACCAGGCCAGACGACTTATCAGGGAATTTGACAGAGAGCTGACACCACCCCCAAGGGAACCACAGGCCACGGCTCAACGTAAGTAACGGCAGCAGCTAATATATAATAATAATAAAAATAAATTAATTAAATCAAATAATGATAATAATAATAATAGGCTACATTGCCCTATAGGCCTAATCATATAACAGTTTATTAATAGGCTACAATTGTTAATTTAACAACAATTTGCTACGGCAGACTAATCAGAATAGTAAAACTGTTACATTTTATTTTTAGCCGAGGGAGCCAAAAGAAAAAGGGATCACTTCAGCGAGTGGGAGGATGAAGGTGAAGAAGATGAGAAAGACGAGGTTCAGCGCTACATTGACAGCCAGTTCTTCTGCGATGGGGATGATCTTCTACGTTTCTGGGAGTCACAGTCGCAGCCCAATGCCTTCCCTATCCTTGCCAAGGTGGCAAGAATGATTCTCTGCATCCCTGCAACTAGTGCATCGAGCGAGCGTACGTTCAGCTTGGCCGGCCGGGTGCTTGAGTCCAGGCAAAACAAACTAAACCCCGGCACAGTTGATGCTATTCTTTTTTTGACCAGTGCACGTTAAAATGGCAATGCCTAAATGAAAATAGCCGTAGGCCTATGTGGATCAGAATATAATTCGATGGCCACTAAGAAACTATAGGAAAAACATCGGCTTTAGTTATGCCATAAAGTTGTTCTGTTTGTTTTGATGGATTTAAAATAGCCTAATTTAATTTGCTGACAGAGGCGGTATTTATTTTCTGCATTTAAGCGCTCTCCAGTACTGCTTTGTTTTGTTGTTTTGGAAATTATTGAAAAGTGTTTTTATTATTACTGTGTTTGCCCAAATGGGGATGCTAGATTCAATGTGGTTAATTCTGTTTGTTACAAATAATAGGCCTATCTATAAAAACGCAAGCCTCATTTGATGTTAAGCTATGATTTATTTATTGTTTATTTTTATACTGGCTCAGGATTTAAATTTGTTGGTACCAGTTTCAAGTGTCACTCAGAGCTGTTTTGTTTTCATATTAAATAAAAGCTCTGTTCAATTACATGTTTAACGTGTAGTAAAGTATAGTGGCAGGCCGGATTGGGGCGGGTTGCAAAAATAGACGCGGTGGTGCGGGGCGGGTTGGGGCGGGTCATATTACTTCATGGTGTTAGGAATGAGTATTTTGTGTACAGCACTGTATATCATTTGTAAATGGAGATTTGTTACACACTATTTAAATGCCCATTATAACCGGTCAGCGATTTGTTTATTTTGGTTATCATTTAGCACCCTCTGGTGGTATGTCTGTAGAAAAATATGATCTGATGCAATATCACTTCTTTGCGTTGTAATAGACTAGTGCTTTCTAGAAGCTTTTGGCATCTTCTTGCCTGGAGGGGGCGGGATCACCCAGGAATCCTGTAGATCTTTCCAGAATGTTGCTAGTCTATATAAATGCTATGATTTTGGCCAGTGGAGGCAGAGTTTTTGTTTTGGCAACAGAGTTACATAGTGGCATTAGAGTGTTATTAGAGGATTGTACAGTGGATTATTTGGAGAGGTTTTTTTTATCAGTGAAGAATACATTTGTTTAAGTTGTCATTGTTGGTTTTCTTTGTTGTGATTTTCAAGTCATAACAAATTGGAGGTTCTACCGAGATAAACCATTCATTGGATCAATGATTGGATTCACCAAAGATTAAAGCTGAATTACTATTTTAAATCTTGTGACTATTTGAAAAGCCAGCAATCATGACTTTTGATGTTGAAAATTTTTTGAAAACTCCAACCCAGGAATCAATTGTGCTGGCAAAGAAGAAGGACTTGCTGCAAATAGCCTCAACCCTTGGATTATCTGATGTGAAATCATCAATGAAGAAACAAGAAATATTGAACATTTTGGTGCAACATTTCCTAGATGAAGATATCTTTGGGGAAGAAGCAGCAGAATTGATTAAAGATGTGGAAGTGCCTGCAACAGAGCTGCAAAGACTTGAATATCAGCTACGCCTGAAAGAACTGGAAGACAGAAGGTTGGAGAGGGAGAGAGAACTGGAAGAAGAAGGTTGGAGAAGGAGAGGGAAGAAAGAAGGTTGGAAAAGGAGAGAGAACTGGAAGAAAGAAGACTGGAAGAAAGAAGGTTGGAGAAGGAGAGAGAACTGGAAGAAAGAAGGATGCACTTGCAGTAAGAATTAGGAATGAAGAAAATAGAATCAGGTACTGTTACAAAATCTTTTGGACTTTCTGATCATTTTGATGTGGTTAAACACATCAGACTTGTTCCTTCCTTCCTAGAAAATGATGTAGACCAATACTTTACCCATTTTGAAAATATTGCTGAAAATTTGAAATGGCCATAAGAGCACTGGACAATGATGTCACAAAGTGTTCTTACTGGTAAAGCTAGGAAAATCTATAACCAGTTATCTGTCCAACAGTGTTCTGATTATGATTTGTCAAATCTGCCATTCTGAAGGGTTATGAATAGGTCCCCGAGGCTTACAGGCAAAAATTTAGGAATTCTCGCAAGGAAGCCAGTCAAACTCATGTTGAATTTGGCAGGTTGAAGAACATTTGTTTGATCAGTGGTGCATTTCCATGAAAGTTGAGAAAGATTTTGACAGAATGAGGCAACTAATTCTGGTTGAGGAATTCAAAAGGTGTATCCAGCCTGATATTAAGGCTTTCCTTGAGGAGAAACAAGCCATTACTTTGCAAGATGTTTCCACCCTAGCTGATAGTTATGCATTGACTCATAAGTCACATGATTTCACATGATTTTTCCTCATCTGCTCCTGTTCGAATTCTAAGGGATACTGGGTCTTCCCAATCTCTTATTCTTGCAGATATTCTGCCTTTTTCGGACAAATTGTCTACTCAGGCTAATGTCCTTATTCAAGGAGTAGAATGTGGTTTTACAAGTGTACCTCTCCATAATGTTCATCTCAAATCAGACTTAGTCTCTGGACCTGTTACTGTTGGTGTTAGGTCTTCTCTTCCTAAGGTGTTTTTCTAATCTTGGGGGTTAATTTGCCCTACCCTGTTGTAATTGATCAAGAATGACTCTATAGAGGAGGAAATTCCAGATCTCTATCCTTCATGTGCTCCTTCCTTCATTCATTTATAGGAAAAAAAAAGGCTATTCAAGATGATGTTCTGACCTGGACTTTAACCTGGCTGACACCTTCATTGGACAGTCTTTTCATCAGGAACCTTCCAGTCCTGAGATGTCCGGGAAATCTTCAGACTTGTCCTTGTCAGGTCATTCTAATGACATTCTGTCTCGGAAACAACTTATTCAGGAGCAATAACAAGCTCATGATCTAGCGCATCTTCTACCTCAGGCTGCAAGTGAACAAGAGGCTACTCAGGTTCCTGTCTGTTTTTACTACAAAAATGGTGTGCTTATGAGAAAGTGGCGTCCACCTGATGTTTCTGCAGATGAAGAGTGGATGATCACCCATCAAATTGTTCTTCCAAAGTCTTATTGTCAAGAAACTCTTAGTCTGGCCCATGACAATCCTATGTCAGGTCATTTGGGTATCAAGAAGACCCTTCAACATGTCAGGAACCACTTCTTCTGGCCTTCCATGAGGTCCGATGTACAGGAGTACGGCAAATACTGTTATACTTGTCAAATGGTTGGGAAGCCGAACCAGAATATTCCAAAGGCTCGTCTTAAGCCCATTCCCACTTTTGAAGAACCTTTCAGTCGAATCATCATTGACTGTGTTCGGAACTAGGATGCATGGAGAACTCCAGTCACTGTTACTTGGTTCAACAAAGTCATTTTCAAGCAGGTATTTGACTTCTTGTTTAAGGTATTTCTGCTTCTCTGGATTCATTCTGAAAGGGTGCTGTTTTACAGTCTTGGCATCATCTTGTAGGATGACATCATGGTAAACCATATCAGTCCTTGATGGAACGTCAGGGAATATGTGACTATATTCAAATACGAGCTGCTTTAGCTGTTGTTGTTGAAAAGGGTCAAGGTGGGACAACTTGCTGTCAATAGTTTGAAAAATGTCTGAATTTTCAAGTTTTGCTGGACCAGGTTCATATTCGAAGGGGCAGTCACAATCTTCTTCAGAATTTTCCATTTCAATTGTATTTGCCACATTGACTGGCTTTTGCTGAGTGTCTCTGTCAATGTATTCTTTCAGCATGTTGATGTGTCACATTTGTTTTTGCTTCCTCCTTCCAGGGTTTAAAATTACGTAATTTAGATCACTGACCTTTTGGAGGACAGTGTAAGGGCCGAAATATCGGGCTCTTAGAGGGTTTCCAGGAACTGGCAAAAGCGCAAGGACTTTGTCACCAGCTTTAAAACTTCTATCTTGGGAATGAAGGTCATATCTGACTTTCATTTTGCCCTGAGCCTCTTTGAGATTAGAATTGGCAGAATCACAAGCCTTAGAGAGACGATTACGGAAGTAGAGACATACTGAAGCAAGTTCATTGGGACATCATCTTCGGCCAGAAACTTTTCCTTCAGAAGCTTCAGAGGTCCACGGACTGGATGCCCAAAAACAAGCTCAAAAGGACTGAACCCAAGAGACTCCTGAACAGCTTCATGGGCAGCAAACAGAAGAAGATGGATACCTTCATCTCAGTCTTTCTCTGTGTCAAGGCAGTAGGTCCTTGTCATGTTCTTCAGGGTTTGATGGAACCTCTCTAAAGCACCTTGACTCTCAGGATGGTAGGCTGATGACCTGTATTGTTTAATACCAAGCCCATGCATAACTTGTTGAAAAGCGGGAATGGGCTTAAGACGAGCCTTTGGAATATTCTGGTTCGGCTTCCCAACCATTTGACAAGTATCACAGTATTTGCAGTACTCCTGTCCATCGGACCTCATGGAAGGCCAGCAGAAATAATTCCTGACATGTTGAAGGGTCTTCTTGATCCCCAAATGACCTGACATAGGATTGTCATGGGCCAGACTAAGAGTTTCTTGACCATAAGACTTTGGAAGAACAATATGATGGGTGATCATCCACTCTTCATCTGCAGAAACATCAGGTGGATGCCACTTTCTCATAAGCACACCATTTTTGTTGTAAAAACAGACAGGAACTTGAGTAACCCCTTGTTCACTTGCAGCCTGGGGTAGAAGATGTGCTAGATCATGAGCTTGTTGTTGCTCCTGAATAAGTTGTTTCCGAGACAGAATGTCATTAGAATGACCTGACAAGGACAGCTCTGAAGATTTCCCGGACATCTCAGGACTGGAAGGTTCCTGATGAAAAGACTGCCTAATGAAGGTGTCAGCCAGGTTGAAGTCCAGGTCAGCATCATCTTGAATAGCCTTTTTGGCCAAAGAACGAGTAACTGCATATGAAGGATAGAGGTCTGGAATTTCCTCCTCTATAGAGTCAGATTCTTGATCAATCAAAGGAGTGTCAGTTACAACAGGGTAGGGCACAACCTTAGAGAGATTATATCATGCGCCTACTGTCAAAATGATTTTCTGTCTTCTTGATGAGTTGATGAGCTCATATGAGTTCATATGAAATAATTAAAAAGAGGTTATTCTAGTTTATTCTGTATTTTCCCCCTCTGCCTCTTCCTCCCCCTTTTCCCTTTCACCCTCCTACTCCCCTTTTGCAGTGGCGTGGGGGGGCCAGAATTTTATACATTTTAGTTTGTTTTAGCACATTTTAAGTTTTTTTGTGGGGATAAACCTTTTAAAGCATTTATTTAATTGCATTATAGTTCGATGTTTTTTAAACGTGTATTATTTGAGTGGTTGGGGGAAGTGAAAATGATAAAAGTGGTAAAACTCTATTTGTTACCCCACAACCAACAAAATGCTTGAAATAGAGTTTAAATTTTGAGAATGTTATAAAGCTGTTGGTGACATGTTGGTAAAATAGTGTTTTAAAGCAAAAAAATGAGAGCAAGAAGTGTTAAAACAGGAAAATAAAGCAATGGTGAAAGCATGCTGAAAATAGCAGTGCATGCGGTGTGGTGAATAAGTGTGTGTAAAGGAAAAGGAAAGAAAGAAAGATAAAATTATTTACTGGTTTTCGGCGCGATGTGTGTGGAAAGAATCCAGAGAAAAGTAGGCTATCCAGTCTTCTCATTCCGTAGGTTTTCTCTCCCTCTCACCCTCTCTGTGTTTGCAGAGACAGCGGAGCCCATGGGCGCGGGGTTTGCTGTCTGTGAGTTGGCGGGGTTTGCGGGGGTAGCCAATGTATGAAGCGAATGACTTCTGTCAAAAATAATAATAGCATAATGAAACTTACCCAGGGGTGGGGCTGAACCGGGCGGGTGTTGGCGTTTTGTGAGATTGTTCGTGACGGTCATTGCTAAGTCTTTTGCCTTTCTTAGGCCTTTACATAGTTGATTTTGAAAAGGTGTGAGAAGATCATAGATTACACACATTCACAATGTTAAGTTTTTGAATGGGGTGTGTGAAATTGTTCTCTGAGGTCAAAGGTCTCAGGACGTTTCATTATTAGGCTTCAGGCATCGCGGTTAAAGTTTATACTAATGGGGTGTCATTATTCTTTTAAACAACAGCAAGTTTGGCTAATTTAAGCAATACTGTATTCCAGGCCAGCCAATTGTTCCAAAAGTATTTTTGGAAGAACGCAGCTACGCCACGAGTTATCCCACAAACGTATCCTGGGAACATCGCAACATAATTATTCTAAACGGCTACAGATCCTACTTTCCCACCATAAGTTATGCCTACACAAGCGCATATTTAAATAACCATCACCGGTGAAAGATTTCAGACCTACATCTTGTTATTTGTCCCAGGGTCACTTATTGAATAGCCTACATTGTTAATCGTGGTTTCGCACCAACAGTGAATTGAAGTGGTGTGACACCATCTACTTCTTAATTCAGGATTTTTAACTGGCCATGTAAAATATTTTCTGTATTTTGTATTTGATAATACTTAGTATTTATCACTTATGAGTGTTTTATTTATAATTTATTGCATCCAGTCTTGGAAATGAGTAACAATAAATTAAAAAATTCAGATTTACTCGATTATAGATAAACCATCACATAAATTTCAATGCAACATTATTTTTTTAAATTATATGCAAGGTCTTCGTTTTTAAAAATGCGAGTTTCAAAGTACATCCTAGAATTCTATGTTGAATATAGGTTTTAACTAAGTTTTTCATTTGAGCTGGAGTGCTTGCGGGTTGTGTGTGTGTGTGTGTGTGCGTGTGTGTGTGTGTGTGTATATGTTAGTTTGTAAAATTATATGCAAGGACTTCATTTTTAAAAATCAGTCAAAGAGTCGAAATATTCCTGTTTTTTTTTTTCAGTATGAATAAACGAGCAGAGCCTTTTTTATTTATTCATTTTTTTTAAATTTATTTAACCTTAATTTTACCAGGAAGATCCCATTGAGATTAAAAATCTCTTTTGCAAGAGAGTCCTGGGCAGACACAAACGAAGTTTCACACTAGCAGAGTACATACAAAATAACGATGAGCAAAACATTAAGATGAAAGCTTTTGCAAATATAAAATGGAAATCTGCATTTGTCAAAGACATCTATATCATTAAAAACAACTACAACCAGAAGCCTCTTCACAACAGTCTTTTAAGATGTGCTTGAATGAATTTACTGATACCAACTCCCTTAGATTTATTTTTTTTCTGCAGTTGATTCCAGGCTGAGGGAGCAGTAAACTGAAAAGACCTTTTTCCAAGTTCGGTACGGACTTTGGGTACCGACAATAAGAGGAGGTCCTGGGAGCAAAGAGAGTGGCCTCCTGTAGATTTCCAACTGATGTAGGAGAGGATATATGGAGGAAGCATACCCAGCATAGACTTGTAGATTAAATAAAAGTGAGTCTGTCTGCGAGTAGACAAAGCAAACCATCCAACCCGAGCATACAACACATAATGATGAGTCAGAGCTTTGAGATTAGTAATAAATCGCAGGGCTCCATGATACACAGTATCCAACGAGTGTAGCCATTGAGAAGATGCCTGCATGTATGAAACATCGCCATAATCCAGCACAGACACAAAGGTGGCAGCAACAAGTTGTTTTTTTGCCTCGAATGAGAGGCAAGACTTGATTATAAAGTAAATGCCCAATTTCAATTTCAGTTTTTTAACTAACTGTCGAATGTGAGGTGCAAAAGACAAAGCATCATCAATTATAAAACCTAAATATTTGTATTGTGTTACAAATTCAATTTGAGAACCTTGAAGAGTAGTGATTGCTTGAAGATCTGAAGATCTAGATTTAGAGGTGGAAAACAGCATAAGTTTGGATTTATCAGCATTTAAAACAAGTTGTAGGTCACATAGGTTGAATTGAACAGCATCAAAAGCTGACTGAAGTTTGCTGAGTGCACTGCTTACTGTGGAAGCAGCACAGTATATAACCGTATCATCAGCATAAAGATGAAACCTTGCATGTGGCACATTTTGATCCAGACAGTTTATAGCTATAATAAAAAGTAGAGGACCCAGGACTGACCCTTGGGGCACACCTTTGGTTATAGTGAGAGCACTGGAAGTTAGACCTCCTGCCTGCACACATTGTGATCTGTCTGATAGATAGTTTTCAAACCAACAGACTGATTGTCTCGACAATCCACTACTGACAAGCCTCTGCCTCAAAATTCCATGATCAATGGTATCAAAGGCCTTTGATAAATCAATAAAAAGGGCTGCACAGTGCTGCTTGCTGTCTAAAAAGTCAATAAAATCATTTACCACCTTTAAGGCTGCTGTGGAAGTACTGTGCTTTTTCCTAAAACCAGACTGAAAATTAGATAAAATATTATTCGCAGTAAAAAACCCTTTTAGTTGATCGCTCACAAGAGACTCCAGAACCTTGGCCAGGACTGACAATTTGGAGATGGGCCTATAACTGTTTACCTCTATCTAGTCACTCCCTTTGAACAATGGAAACACATATGCAGATTTCCAAATTGTGGGAATTTCTCCAGATTCCAGGGAGAGATTAAAAAGATAAGTTAAAGGTGGTGCAATGAAATCCACTGCTAATTTAAAAAAATAGGGCTCCAGATGATCAGGACCTGCTAATTTTTTGGGGTCTTTTAGATCAATGTATCAATTATCATATATGATGGATCATTTTGAAGTTTTTTTAGCTTTAAGAAATGATAAAATCATGTGCAGAAAGCTGGAAAATGTAAGTTTCAAAGTATATCCTAGAATTTTATGTTGAATATAGGTTTTAACTCAGTTTTTCATTTGAGCTGGAGTGCTTGCGGGTCGTGTGTGTGTGTGTGCATGTGTGTGTGTGTGTGTGTGTGTGTATGTGTTAGCTTGTTAAATTATATGCAAGGTCTTCATTTTTTAAAAAGTCAAAGAGTCAAAATATACCTGTTATTTTTTCTTTCAGTATGAATAAACAAGCGGGGCCTTTAAGAGCAATGTATCAATTATCATATATCAGGTATCATTTTGAAGTTTTTTCACTTTAAGAAATGATAAAATCGTGTGCAGAAAGCTGGGAATGCAAGTTTCAAAGTATATGCTAGAATATGTTGAATATAGGTTTTAACTAAGTTTTTCGTTTGAGCTAGAGTGCTAGTGGGTCATGTGTGTGTGTGTTAGTTTTTTAAATTATATGCAAGGTCTTTGTTTTTAAAAAACAGTCAAAGAGTCGAACTATACCCGTTATTTTTTCTTTCAGTATAAATAAACGAGCAGGGCCTTTTAGCTCAATGTATCAATTATCATATATCATGTATCATTTTGAAGTTTTTTAACTTTAAGAAATGATAAAGTCGTGTGTAGAAAGCTGGAAAGTACAAGTTTCAAAGTAAATCCTTGAATTTTATGTGGAATATAGGTTTTAACTAAGTTTTTCATTTGAGCTGGAGTGCTAGTGGGTCGTGTGTGTGTGTGTGTGTGTGTGTTAGTTTGTTAAATTATACGCAAGGTCTTCTTTTTGAAAAAACAGTCAAAGAGTCGAATATACCCATTATTTTTTCTTGCAGTATGAATAAACGTGCAGGACCTTTGAGATCAATGTATCAGTTATGTTATATGTATCATTTTGAAGTTTTTTAACTTAAAGAAAAGATAAAATTGTGTGTAGAAGGCTGGAAAATGCGAGTTTCAAAGTATATCCTAGAATTTTATGTTGAATATAGGTTTTAACTAAGTTTTTCATTTGAGCTGGAATGCTTGCGAGTCGTGTGTGTGTGTGTGGGTGTGTGTGTGTGTTAGTTTGTGAGATTATATGCAAAGTCTTCATTTAAAAAACAGTCAAAGAGTCAAAATATACCAGTTATTTTTTCTTTCAGTATGAATAAACAAGCAGGGCCTTTTAGGACAATGTATCAATCATGTTATGGGAGTGTAAACGAAAGTTCAATCACGAGACGTAGGATTTCCAAGCAATTTCGCTTACCCAATCGGCGCCTTCGCTCTTCTTTATATATTGGCTCATGACATATTCCTGTCTGCTGTTTCAGAGATTCCGCATCGCGCCGCTTCCGGTATGGTAGTCCACTCACGATTTTGAGCTTTATTTAGCAAATAGTTCACGATGAACTACAAGTTCATATCAACCTCAAACTTCTTCGTTCGGACTTCTGGTGTTATTTGCTCTGTCCAATGCCAACGCGAATCCTCTTCACCACAACGGAGTCTAAGTTCGAAACAGGATTGCCTCCCTGTTGTTCCTGGTTCTGGATGCCATCCATCCAAACCCTGGCGAAAATCGTGGAAGGATTGAAAAGCGGGTCCAGCAGTAGAAGCTACCGCATCCAGCCGGCTCGTTCCATCGCATCAAGATTGGAACTCCGCGGTGTTTCTAAGTATCTCGATTTCTCATTGGCTTTCGCTATTCCTGACATTGAGCGGTAGGCTACACTTTACCAGCTTCATCAATTTATCCTCATTCTTTATCAAGTACTACAAGTTAGGAAATTGTCGGGTCTCTATTTTCTATTGCTGTTTTCCGAATGGGCTCATGTGTGCTCTACTTTTCTCTAGAGGGAATTCCGTATCATTAGGTGTTTTAACAATTGCGAAGTTCGCTGTGGCTTTGGTTTTTTTTTTTTTTTTTATTTCGGCATGATTGTATAGTCGTTTCATGAAAATTTCAATACAACATGTATCATGACCCGAAAGGGTCGCGGGAGAAGCGAGATCGCTTGTCAAAGTCCCCCCAACTTCCAGAAAAACAGTTTGATTATGGTTAAGATATCATAAAGATTCATAAATCACAACAGAGCTGAGTGTCCATTTACACTACGATTTAAGCGTCACAACATAAGATCATAAAGATTTATGAACATCATGAAGAATTTTAATCACAATATAGCTGAGTGTCTATGTAAGTTTAGATTTGAGTGTCACTCTTGATTTAATCCATTAGACTTGGTCCAGAAAAACCTGAACTCCTTTCTTCATCATTTGGTTTGTTCTAGTGATTTGGAGTAGGTGGAAGGTGCAATAATACCAGATCTTTGCATGGATCTCTTAGTTAGTCATCATCTCCGTCGACTTGGTTCACCCCTGCCTTATCGGATTTAATGACTCCTCGCAGTATGTTTAGTCCGTCCTTGCCTTCCTTGACGTCAAATCCAATTTTATTGAGCTTTCTGTCGAGGATAACCATGCTTTTCAAAGTTTTCTTTATCCTATGGTCGATCAAAACAGACCAAGCCCCAATGATAGCAGGCCCGCTATCATAAATCCACTAGATAGGCGTCCTCTACATCCTCGATGTCCAGGACTGCCAAACACAGCTTAACGCCACTTTCCCCATGCATCCATGGTGTAACCAGCCGGGGAATGTCCCATCCGGCATGTCGGTTCTCCAGAACCTGTCCGCCTTGTGGAAATAATTTTGTCAATTGCATTTAACGACCAGTTTATAAGGTCCATGTTGGTTACAGCTGTCTGTAGTAATGTGCTGTGACGGTTTTCTTTAGACAGGTGGCCTGGTGTGTTCAGCAGATGCAATGGTACAGATTTAACAATAGCAGTCCACATATTTAGTCTAAACAACCCCTATTGTTTATGCCCGTTATGGTTCCGTTTAATTTATCCAATGTCATTTTGTTGGATAAGTTTATAGTTATTCAAACATGCACATTTCAAAAGATACTTAAAGACCTTCAGATTGTCTGCCATTCTAATATTGTCTTCAAGTATATTCCATGCACTGACTCAGCCACAGCTAAGGAGTGCTCACTCGAAGTCGATTTGACCCTTCTCTTTTTGCAACAACATTCTGCCTCTTAGATCATGGGTACATTCACGTTCAAAAAATAGGCATTGTATATTTCTAGGCAATTCTTTTGTGGTATCCTAAGTATACAATTTGCAAGGAGTTGAATTTTATTATATCCTGTAATTTAAGAAACTTTGCCTTAATAAACAAATCGTTTGTATGAGTTCCATAAGGAACGTAATGAATAATTCTAAGGGCCTTTTTTTGGAGTTTAAACAATGATTCTATTGTATTATTATAAGTGTGTCCCCATACTTAAGCCTTAATAATAATAAGTGGGGTGCTATGAGGGCTGAAAAAGATTATTTTAAGAGACTTATGTTTTAATAATTTCTGCATTTTCCAAAGAATAGACACGCTTTTAGCTAACTTTTCTTTGAACCAAGTTTACATGTGGTTTCCAGCTTAAGAGATTATCTAACATAACTCCCATGACTTTATATTTGTTTACCCTTTCAATGCTGGTACCATTTACCTTTAAGTCTATGTCATCCTTTAGGCCTTTTTTCCCAAATATCATAAATTTTGTCTTTGTAAGATTTAGTGATAATTTGTTTACATTAAACCACGTGTGAAGTTTAGACATTTCGTTATTAGCCAATTTTACCAATTGTTTAAGATTGACACCTGAGCAAAAAATAGTCGTGTCGTCTGCGAATAAAAATTAGTTTTTAGGATATCGGACACCTTAACAATGTCATTTATGTAAATTATGAACAACTTGGGACCTATGACCGAGCCCTGAGGAATTCCACAGGTAATGTCCAAGCAATTTGATTTGCTATTGCCCATCTGCACAAAATTCGCCCTACTTGTTAAGTAATTTTTGATCCATTTTAATGCGGTCCTCTTATTCCATATTTTGTAAAAAGTTTTTCAATCAGTATATCGTGATTTATAGTGTCGAATGCTTTCTTCAGATCAATAAATATGCCTATAGAATATAAGTTTGAATCTAGTGAATCTTAAATCATTTCAATAAATTCGTTAGGGCTAGTGCTGTCGAATGTTTTTTCCTGAACCCATACTGACTGTCACACAGTAGTTTGTGTTTATCAATGTGCTTGTCCAACCTGTCATTGAAGAGCTTTTCTAGGACCTTTGAGCATTGAGGTAAAAATCGAGACAGGACGATAGTTTGAGAAATCATATTTATCCCCACTTTTTGTAGAGAGGATAACTTTCGCTATCTTCATTTTATCTGGAAAACACTCCATAGGAGAAGGATAGATTGCATATATGCGTAAGTGGAGTTACAATTGCGTTAGTTAGTGCTTTCAGTAATTTCATATCTAATTGGTTCGCATCAACAGATGTCTTAGCTGTACAATTTTTCAGAATTGATCTGATTTCAGATACGGTAACAGGAGTTAATGTCATTATGTCTTGGATTTCCTCATCCTTATCAAGGTAGTCCCATCTTAAGTATGAGAATTTAATACCCTTTGCTAGTTCGGGCCCAACATTCACAAAATAACTGTTAAAATTCTCCACGACCAATTCCATGTTCTCCACCTTTTTCCCATTTATGTTAAAGAAGGCAGGGTACTCCCTCTTCGTAGTCCTCCCAGAGATGTTCTTGATTATATTCCAGAGATTTCTGGTATAATGTTTATTTTCTAATAAAAGCTTTTCATAATACTCTTTTTTATGTTTCCTGAGTCAATGTGTCATTTTGTTTCTGTAATTTTTGTACCTAATTTCTGCTTTCTCAGTTCTTTCTCTCAGAAACTGTTTATACAATGTATTTTTCTTCTTACAGGCATTTGCCAGTACTTTTTGAAACCCAAGGACTTCTCTCTTTTTTTTTTGCTTCAGTTTGTTCGTTGTTTTGACTAGACAGTGTTTATCATACAGGGAGTTTACTGTCCATAGAAAAGCCTCATAGGCTTTATTTGGATCTTGTTCTGCTAATACATAATCCCAATTTTGGTTCAACATATCTAATTCTAGTTTCTTTAGCCTTTTTTCGCTTTTAATTCTGATTTCTGTGTGTTCCAGGGTTTTCGATTTAGCCTGGTCCCTTATATCTAATTTGCAGTTACAAATAGCAAAAACTGGTAGATGATCAGTAATGTCATTTATCATGATGCCACTTAATATTTCAGAATCTAATACATTAGTATACACATTATCTATCAAGGTGGCACTGTGTCTAGTAATCCTGCTTGGTTTTGTGATTAATGGTTGCATACCCATGGCATACATGGTGTTAATATAATCCTCTATTATAGAGCTATTATTTGGATTTATCAAGTCAATATTAAAGTCCCCACATATAAAAACATTTTTCTGGTTCATATTGGCGAGTAATTCACCCATACATTTACAGTGGGGGAAATAAGTATTTGACCCCTTGCTGATTTTGCAGGTTTGCACACTTACAAAGAATGCAACGGTCTATAATTTTAATCATATGCACATTCTCACAGTGAGAGACAGAATCCCAAAGAAAATTCCAGAAAATCACATCATATGAATTTATAAAAATTGATAACCATCTGATGAGGAAAAATAAGTATTTGACCCCCTACCAAACAGCAAGTATTCTGGCTCCCACAAGCCAGTTAGTCTTTCTTTAAGACACACCCCCAATCCCAACTAATTATTTACATCAAATACACCTGCTTCACCTCGTTACCTGAAAAAAAGACACCTGTCCACACCCAAACAACCAGATTCCAACATCTCCACCATGGGCAAGACCAAAGAGCTGTCTAAGGACATCAGGGACAAGATTGTTGACCTGCGCAAGGCTGGGATGGGCTACAAGAGAATCGGAAAGCAACTTGGAGAGAAAAGATCAACTGTCGGTGCAGGTATCAGGAAATGGAAGAAGCACCACACCACCGCCAACCTCCCTCGGTCTGGGCCTCCACGCAAGATCTCGCCTCGTGGGGTGTCCCTGATCATGCGAACGGTGAGGAATCACAAGGGGGGAACTGGTTAATGAACTGAAGGCAGCTGGGACCACAGTTACAAAAGAAATGGTTGGTAACACACAACGCCATCATGGATTGAAATCCTTCAGCAAAAGCAAGGTCCCCCTGCTCAAGAAGGCACATGTACAGGCCCGCCTGAAGTTCGCCATTGACCACCTGGACGACTCAGAAGAGGCCTGGAAGAAGGTGATGTGGTCAGATGAGACCAAAATAGAACTTTTTGTTCTCAACTCAACTCGCCGTGTTTGGAGGGCAAAGAACACAGAGTACAACCCAAAGAACACCATCCCCACCGTCAAGCATAGTGGTGCTTTTCAGCCAAGGGGACGGGACAACTCCATCGCATTGAGGGGAGGATGGACGGGGCCATGTACCGTGGAATTCTGGACCAACACCCCCTTCCCTCAGTGAGAGAGCTGAAAATGGGTCGAGGATGGGTGTTTCAGCTCAACAACGACCCTAACCACACCGCCAAAGCAACAAAAGAGTGGCTGAAGAAGAAGCACACCAAGGTTCTGGAGTGGCCTAGCCAGTCTCCAGACCTGAATCCAATTGAAAATCTTTGGAGCGAGCTTAAAATTCGGGTTGCCAGGCGACAGCCTAGTGAACCTGAATGATTTGGAGGCTGTCTGCAGGGAGGAGTGGGCCAACATCCCTGCCGAAATGTGCACAAACCTTGTCACCAACTATAAAAACTGTTTGACGTCTGTGCTGGCCAATAATGGCTTTTCTACAAAATATTAACATGCTGTTTGTCCAGGGGGTCAAATACTTATTTTTGACCAAAAATATGCAAATAAATTCCTAAAATGCATACAATGTCTTATTCCACTTTTTTTGGTGATATTCTGTCTCTCACTGTTAAAATGAACCTATCATTAAAATTGTAGACCGTTGCACTCTTTGTAAGTGGGCAAACCGGCATAATCAGCAAGGGGTCAAATACTTATTTCCCCCACTGTACTAAAAACATCAATTTGCGAATCCGGTGTACACACAACAAATAACCGTATTTTTACCTTTCAACCTAGGAATCTCAATTGTAAGGCATTCCATTACGTTTTCCACAACATTTGATTTGCATTCTAGTACCTGGAAGTTTATGGCCTCATCAATAAATAGTCCAACACCCCCACCAGCTTTATTCAGTCTGCTCTTACACACGAAGTTGTAACCCTCCATGTAGAAGTCCTTGTCCTTTTCTTCTTTAATCCAAGTTTCCGATAATGCGATGTTGAACGGATTAGCAAATGACAGAAGGTATTCCTTTATTTGGTCAAAGTTTGCATATAGACTCCTACTATTAAAGTGAATAATGGACAAACTCCCTTCCATTTTAATGCTCTTGTTAAATTTGTCTACAGTAAAGTATCCGCAGGCGTTTGTTTTCGTTGTAGAAAAAAAATGGTTATCCGGATCAATTTCTTCATTAGGGTCTATTCTGAATGATGGTGACTTGTTGTTAAAAAGCCAGTTTCCTGATCTACAGTTTGGTTCATCAGGTAACTGCTCATAGAGATTTGTCAAGGATTTTAACCTGCCTCAGTGGTCAAAACTCTCCAGATCCCGCATCATCTTGATCAGCACCGGTCTGGTAGTTTCCGGTGAAGACCCATTTGGTTTGATGAAAATTCTGCAGTTAGCCGACCAAGTGCTGTGTATCTTCCCCGCTTTCTTTAGTTGA
The DNA here is from genome assembly GCA_029692085.1 of Gymnothorax javanicus. Taxonomy (NCBI): domain Eukaryota; kingdom Metazoa; phylum Chordata; class Actinopteri; order Anguilliformes; family Muraenidae; genus Gymnothorax; species Gymnothorax javanicus. The sequence continues at coordinate 29,257,394 of CM056200.1, read as the reverse complement.
CGAGCTTTCCATGCGATGGTTGCATTGTGTTGGTGAGGTTTTCATTTATGAAAACATTGGATCCTTTGAGATTTTTCCCTTGCTTCAACAGAGAGATTTTGTGCTTGTTGCTTGTAAGTCGTAACAGATTTTATATTCCTGGTGTTACCTTCTCAAAAAGAACTCAAACAGAGACAGAGAAATTAATGTCCAAGTAAAAGTCAGTTTACTTCATCTGCAGAGAAGGATCCTTGCACACAACAAGTCCAGTCAAACAAGGATAACCAACAAGGATTTTTGCTGTGGTTTAAGTAAGAGTCCATCTTGACATCCTCCTCCCCCCTCGAGCTGATTTACGCATCATGGTATCAACAGGAATGTTGCAGACGCACACAGCCCACGTAAAAGCCGGCCCCGAGCATGCATACATCGTATCGTTCGGCATCCCAGGCTCAACTTGTACTGTTCTTCCTGAGAACACAAACTTGACAGAGAAAGAGAACATCTTGGCCCTGTCAGAACTGCATGGCTCCAGATAAACTATAAGCAATTACGCATTGTTCAAATTTGTGGAAGCTACAGCTATGAAGGCCTAGGCTAATCAGAAACAGGCAAGAGTACACTACCATAGCCTAAGAAAAATTGAGCCAGAGCAAGCAAGGATAAACAATTAATAATAATTAAATGAATCAATATAAAAATGATTCCACAACGGCCCGTGCTGCACTCCGGTCTCCGCTTACACTCCTTTTCGGTAGCAGATAACATGAATCCACATTGCCGGGGTCCAGAGAAATACTTTTGGACTGAAGGAATTCCATCACCTGCATTTCCACAGATTTATTGTCCTCCTCGCCTCCATCGTCGTCATTCGCTGCTGCCCTGGCATAACTCCTGGGTTTGATTTTGAGCCCTGTCAGGATTACATCATTACGTTTCTCTTGTTGCTCCAGCTCCTCCAGTTTGTTTGATAAAGATTCAATCTGTGTGTCTTTCTTGGCAATCTCTTTTCTGAGATCACAGTTTTCCTTCGAAAGCTGGTCCAACTGCTCCTTCATACCTTCCCTCCACTCCCTCATTTCAATTCTCATTTCTTCGAGGGTCTCCATAATTGATGCAAGATCCGGCGGGCTTGGTTTGTCGCTTCTTCCCGATTTACCCATTTTCTCAGTTCAGAAAAAAGGTCTCTATTACAGAGTTTGTGAGAAAGTTTATCACTCAACTTTTCTCCTGACTCTGTTGTTTTCCTGTATTGCCTGTATTGCGTGCAGTCGCTGTTTGGAGTTGTTGCTCCTTCATGAGTAGAGTTATCGAGAGCAGAGTTATCGAGATATTATTTGTTTATGTCGTGTGTTGTTTATGTCGTGTGTCGTCAAGAGTTGATCATTAATCTCCCTTAACTGCTATTGACAGCTACGTTCAGCGGAGGATTGTTATACGGATTTCAAATCTTGTTTGCTGAAGCTGCGTTACATATCTCCCAGATTACGTGTGATTCTGTCTTTGGAGGTCAGGAAGTTCGGAACTCTTATGCCTGAATTCATAAAGGGTGATGATCACCCGATTATTTTAGTCACGTACAACTACTGTACGGTGGCTAAAACAGAGAAGTACGCATGTGGATAAATTCCTGTCACTAGCGCAATTCAGGCAGAACATAATCAGGTGTTTACCCATCCGTGTACAAGTCCCCGCTTAGCCGATGTGTAGTGGTGTCATGTGACAATTTGCGTGGTATGAAGTGGTTTTTCCTGGCACATGCTGCCTCGGGAACACAACGAACTACTTGACAGCAGGTAGCCTGTGATACACGTGTCACCAACAACCATTTGGAATGCACCACTTGCATGAAAGCGCAGGGCAATACATAGTTGGTGCACTGGCATGGTTTCGTCTTGTGGGGTGGTCAATGTCTGGTTCGATCAGGCCTAGAATATAACGGTATGATTCTTTGGAAATTCTGTATTGCTTGACAAATTTTGTGTCGCTAATAATAGTAATAATTAATGCCTGAACAGCATGGTTCTCAAATGTTAAAAGTGCAAGGTTTATGTTCGTTGAAATTAATTGTTATACCATAATGGTGCTGTTAAATGATTGCAATGTTTTTCCGAAGTTGTCAAATCATTACAAATGCTATGCCATGTTTTCTTGTCCACTTGCAGCGGCTATCTCACGTGCACTACACCAGCGCCAAGGTCTCATGCTGCCTAGCTGGCCGGCCATCACAGATACTACGCATGTATCTCCTCACGTCCACTCGCAGAGGCATGGTCACGTGCGTTACGCTAGTGCCAAGGTCACGTGCTGCCTCGCTGGCCAAGCTTTATGGATACTATGCGCGTATCCACGTCACGTTCATCTGCAGTGGCACAGCTCACAAGCGCTTGGCTAGCGTTTTGGTTATGGGTGCACATTGCCCAGCTGGCAAGCAGTCACAGATAATACGCAAGTGTCTACCTCACGTCCACCAGCAGTGGCAATGCTCATGGATTTAGATGATGGTTGCGTAAGTAAGTGTCTATATTGGTAAGTAATCTCTGATTCTTCATGTTGGCATGCCGCGTCCACTCCCAGTGGCACACTACACGAGCGCTTGGCTAGCGTTTTGGTTATGGGCACACCCTGTCTTGACTAACCATTTCACTTGACATGTTACTCCGTCTTTTAACTGTTTTTTGTGCCAGGTGTTTTTCGAACTACACGGACAATTTACTGTAGTCTTTTTTGCATTTGACGGATTTCTACGTTGTGGAGAATTCACTACTTATTCAAACTCCTTTCTTCCTTCACGTAACCTCTGTTTTCAGACATCCTTTTACTCCAATCACTACCGCCTTTCATTAAGCACTGCAAAGCTGATGCTGCAGGTAATGGGGTCTATGTTATCATAACTCGTACTGTTTCTGCATTCTGCCTGTATTTGTCCATGATTGCTTACCTCCTACTGTTAAAAATAAGCCTATGTTTTTGACATCATCCGGATCTCCAGTCAGCCGCCCCTGGTTCACCTTCCGCCTCAGTGCTGTTCTCAAGAAATGTGGAATTCCTCCGGGACACTTCTCCTGACATGTGTTTAAGATCAGAGCAGCAACTACGGCAGCCCAACATGGATTGAACGCCCCAACTCTGCAAGTTCTGGGGTATTGGTCATCATCCGCATTTACAACATATGTACGGCCGTCCGTCTCCACCATAATCGACGTGCAGCTCTCCATGGCGTCATTAAAATGATGTCCCACTTGCTTCCAGGTTTGTGGTGGTTTTTCACATGTTATGTCTCGAATCATCAGCATAATTGGCGTTGAGCGATGTGCGCATGGGAACGGACTCCTGGTTAGCTTGTTTATGAGCGTTATTTGGGTTCGATATGTTTGTTCCGTAAGTATTGTAATGTGTTCTAATTGTGGCAATGCTCACCTCACGGGCTGCCTCACTGGCCAGCCATCACGGATACTGCACGCGTATCCAACTCACGGCCACTCGCAGTAGCGCAGCTCACTAGTCTAGCGCTTCACTCGCGCTTTGGTTTTGGGTGCACTTTGCCTCGACAGCGCACGTTCACGGATACTGCACGCGTATCCACCTCATGGCCACTCGCAGTGGCGCAGCTCACTAGCACTTCACTAGCACTTCGGTCATGGGATCACTTTGCCTCGCCGGCTAACATTCACGGATACTTCGCGCGTATCCACCTCACGGCCACTCGCAGTGGTGCATCTCGCAAGCGCTTCGGGTATAGGTTCACTTTGCCTCGTCTGCAAACATTCACGGATACTTTGCGCGTATCCACCTCACGGCCACTTGCAGTGGCGCATCTCGCTAGCGCTTCGCTAGTGCTTCGGTCATGGGTTCACTTTGCCTCGCCGGCAAATATTCACGGATACTTCACGCGTATCCACCTCACGGCCACTCGCAGTGGCGCATCTCGCTAGCGCTTCGGTTACGGGTGCACTTTGTCTCGCCAGCAAACATTCACGTATAGTACACCCGTCCACTTCATGGCCACTCACAGTGGCACAGTTCTCGCTTAGCCATTGCTCCAGCGTGAAGTGTACATATGGATTAATATCCCGAATACATGCGACTTACCCACTGCACGACGCTAGCTGCGGTCATGTCATGGCTCTAAGCTAGCACCTTAGTATAAGAGCATGACTCCTAGTGGCACTTTCTCAGTTACTGCGCTGGTGTCTGCCTCTCATCTAATCGCTGTGTCACTGCTCATCCACACTTAGCTTGTGCAAACGCTTGTTTAATTTAATGCATATTTTTGTCTTCCATTGCTGTTCAGCTGGATGACTCAATCTAACAGATTCTCTTTGGGGATGGCTTCACTCCTGCCTGCTATAGGCAGATCAGCGCCCCGCCTTGCTTGAGGGTCCTCGAGGATGGAGTCATCGCCAAATTCTGAATTTATTTCATTTCATGTCATTGCATTGTTAATAAATCTCCTTTTCTTAAATCTGAAGTCTCCGTGATTGAAATGGGAGTGTAAACGAAAGTTCAATCATGAGACGGAGGATTCCCAAGCAATTTCGCTTACCCAATGGGCGCCTTTGGTCTTCTTTATATATAGGCTTCTGACGTGTTCCTGTCTGCTGTTTCAGAGATTCCGCATCACCCACCGCCTCCCCACCACCACCAACTTCTGACTCCGGCCTCTTCAGCATGTACTTCATCCGTGTGACCCTTCTGTCTAACGGGGGATGGCTTCGCCCCTGCCTGCTACCCGGGCAGATCAGCGCCCCACCTCACTTGAGGGTCCTTGAGGACGGAGTCATCACCAAATTCCGAATTTATTTCATTTCATGTCATTGCATTGTTAATTAAATCTCCTTTTCTTAAATACGAAGTCTTCGTGATTGAAGTATCATGTATAATATTGAAGTTTTTTAACTTTAAGAAATGATAAAATCATGTGTAGAAAGCTGGAAAATGCGAGTTTCAGAGTATATCCAAGAATTTTATGTTGAATATAGGTTTTAACTAAGTTTTTCATTTGAGCTGGAGTGCTTGCAGGTCGTGTGTGTGTGTGTGCGCGCGCATGCGGGCCCGTGCGTGCGTGTGTGTGTGCGGGCCCACGTGTGCTTCCCCATTCTGAGATTCGGCAACAGGAATAGCAGACATGTCTGGCAAAGGACCTCGTGTTGGCACTGGTGTTTTGCACTGAACAACATGGCATTGAGAGCACGATTTCTGAAAAGGAGTAGGCAAGACTACTTCCACAAGGAAGATGGCAATGGATAATGGAGAGATCGCTATGAGAAGGACTCAATCGACTGCTGTCCAAAGTACACAGGGTAGAAGATGGTGATCATTGGATAACTTTTCTTGAGGGAACAGTTCTCTGTCTGACTTAAGGTGTGGTTAGAGTTCACCGACATAAATATCAAGGCAGGAGTGTGTCTTGTGTGACATTGTTTCTGTGCCTTAATTCCTACTTATCTCAATTTTGTCTGCTTTCTTAATTACCTCGGTGCAGAAGTGTCTTAAACTACGGACACCATATCCAGTAGTCCAACAGCGTTTAGAGTTTTGGAAGTCGGGCATACGACAGCGTCAGAAAAATTGAATTCCTGGGCCAAAAATGTGGTTGACAGGTGTGAATCAGCCCACAGATTTTTTGGACTCTTGTACCCAAGTAAGGTGAGAGCCACACGAGTCATATTGACTGATGCCGTGAGAAACGAACGTACTGCTGAGGCCTTCTTATCGGCCCTCAGGGATGAAGATCCTTTCCTTTTCAACGACCTGGAAACAAACGGCCCTAGAAAAACTTTTGGTGAGTATCAACATTGATGGCCTCATCCTCCATTCTCAATAAATAATTCCACGTTGACTTTCTGTCATTTTCCTGTTTGTACATCTGTCCTGTTACCTGGTCTGTTCTTGTCATAACAGTGAGGAATCATCCACCGACTGAGCCGTTTGACTTATGGAGCGCAAAGCAAGGCCTGCGCAACTTCTTCGAAACACGAAGAGCACGAAAGTCGTGGATATCCTTGTGGAATGCAACCTTTTGACTGTGGAAGAGTCCAATGACACACGGCTTGCTAGAGAGAAGCCGCTGTTTCTCGTACTGCACAAAATTATGACACGGGCATCTCTGGGATATGTCACGTTTCTGGAATGCCTGGAGGGACTGTATCGAGACGTGTGGCCGTCACCGGATACGGAAGTCATTTCACAGGACGACGCACACCAACAGTGGATCGAGAAGACTTTCAGCGGACACAGGAATTATGACATTATAGATGTGAACAGTGCCATGACACCCAAGGCCACAGTGGAGGACGTGTGGTGGTGCCCAATTTGTTCAATTCACAGAGCGGAACACGCTTTCGGGTGTGGGCATGTAACCTGTGCAACTTGCGATAGAAAGTCTGGGAAACAAATGCCCTCAGTCGGGCGGGCGTAAGGAAAAGGTGTACAAGGAAGCTTTCGCTGAAAAAATGCTCACATGCAATGTCCTGAATGTAAGGGTCCTAAAATGGTGCCTATTTACGACGGACCCAACGGGGAGGGCTGTCACCATGTTGCATGTGAGTGTGCTGTTAAAAATCATAGGTGTGCTTGTGGGCATACAGCAACTATGTTCATGACTATCTATAAGATGTGAAGAGGTACTTTTGGGATTTGGGGCAATTATGTACCAAAACCTGTGTGAAACTTTGCTATTAACCCTATAAAGCCTGAACTATGAAAGAATTGGCAGAAAATTCCAATTTTTGAAATTGAACCCTTTATTTAGTCCTATAACAAAATGTAAAAAAAAGAAAAATTTTTTTTTTACATTTTGTTAGAGTATCATATCTGAGGTATCAAATATGATACCAATGGCTTTATAGGGTTAATTAACCAAGGTAATTAATTAAATGTGGTATCATATATGATACCACAGGTTCTCTAGGGTTAAGATGTCTGTGTAAGAGCAATTGACACTGGCAACAACCACGCAGCAAACTGTACGCAATAAAAGATGCTTCACGCTCACAAACTGCCAAGTTTCTAAAAAATTTTGAGTGGTGTACAATAAAAGAGTTCTGCAGCCGGATTTCAACACTTTACCATATGGCTTCTAAAACTGTTTGGGGAAAAGGGTTTTGACAGCCGTCTTCAACATCCGTTTTCTTGCGTCATATCAGGACCATCAAACTGTGGCAAAAGTGTCTTTAACATAACATAAAACACAACATGAGTGGCTGGGGCATAACACGAGCTTTAAAGTGGATATTTGTTAATGTAGCCGACAATGAATTGGATAAGCGGGGAGGTAGAGGTGTGTGTGTGTGCTGTCTTGCAGCAGCAGCAAATAAGTTGTACTCAACCTATTTCATTTTTGTGTCAGATTCTTTGCTAGTGGAGAAACTGCCAGGAGGGCGAAGGCTCTCCTGACACAAGAGCTTGAGAAAATGGAGCGAGCACTGCTCAGGGCATCAGCTGATGAAGCAGGGGCAGCGGAGGCAGAGCCAGCAGAAAAGGTCTCTTGCATGGAAGCTGGTCCAAGCACTGGTTGTCCTCCAAGCACAAGGAAGAGCAGCTTCAGCAGTCTGTAGGACAGAATTCTGGAGGAGCATGATGAACCTGCAGGAGGTACCCAGGCAGTGGTTATCCAAATACTAATGTATTTGAAAGAACCAACGATATGTGAGAAAGACAGCCCTTTCCAGTACTGAGCAAACAGCCATGCTCACTCATGCTCGGAAGTGAAAAAATGTGGATCGGTGCATCCCTAGCTCAAACCAAAATTAAATGTCCAATCGGACTCTGTCCGTGCAAAGTTCTTTACGTGACGCACGTGACAGTCATCCCCCTCCTTTCTTTCTTTTCCTTTTATTCTTCTCTGTTTATGCTCCGCAAACATTCAGTCTTTCAGTCACTTGAGAATGACGCGAAGTTGCGTCAAAACATCGTGTGCTTTTACAACAAATTTTATAACTTTTACAATAATTTTGAAAGTTTTTAAATTTTAAAATTGTATATTTATATTTTTTCACTTTTTTAAAATGTCTTTTAAAAGTGGGGTTTTATTGTTACAAGGATTTATTAATTGAGCGAAGTTGTATTTATTTTAAATCAAAATCAATGCATTGCATCCATACCAGTATGCATATTCAAGATTGTGCCACTAATGATTATCCAGGATATACAATGATTAGTCACTCAAATTTCGTGCTTAATTCTCAGAAACAGAAAATTAATTTGGCAAGGGAACTGCATAAACATTTATGGAAGTGCAAAAGACACATTTGTGATATTGTTGCTGATAACCAGCAAATTACAGCTGAAGAAATTACTAAAGTATTGAATCAATTCATGCCTCAACCAGTTTCAACAAAAACCATTTACCAGGTCTAAGCGCACGCACCATAAAGGCTGTGTCCTTCCCGCAGCGACCCGGGTTCGATTCTGGCTCGGGTCATTTGCCGCATGTCTTCCCCATTCTTCTCCCCAGCTTTCCTGTCTGTCTCCACTGTCTAACTGTCCAATAAAGGGAAAAAATTCCCCAAAATAATAATCTTTAAAAAAAAAAAAATTTACTGCTTGATTTGATTATTTGATAAATAAATGTAAAACATACATAAAACATGGAAAAACAATTGACATTAAAAACCAGGATAACACATGAAAGCCAAAGCTTATTTCCAATGTGGTCCCACAGTCAACGTACAATCATGAATACAAGTGTAAAGAGGTGTAAACAAACTAGATTCAAATACATAATAGATAAAATGAGGTAAGCACAGAATGGTAAGTATCTAAATAAATACCAAAGTAAATACTGAATAAAATAAGTGCAAATATAGACATTGTGAGGTATCGTTCAGGAACGAGTCGCGAGAACCAAGCAGTGCAGTAACACTGGATTTTATTATGAAGGGGTGAACCCCGCAGAGCAGGAGGCAACAGTACAGAGTCCACAATCCAAAAATCAAAATCCAGAGGGCGTAAACCGAAGTCGTTAACAGGGCAGCAATCGCGAGTACTCATAGTCGGGCAAAAAAAGGGTTTGATACACAGATGCAGACAGGCTGTAGCGCTGTTCCTTGGTGTTCATTTTGCTTGAGTTGAGACAGAGGAAGACGTGTGGGATCGAATCTGAAGTTTTACTCTTGTTTAAACGGAGTTATCTGAAACTAATTTGTGTGTTCAGGCTCAAACAGTATTAGAGATTAGACAATTTGCTCGAGGTATAACCTTTGTCGCATTAGGGGCAGGAATCTTCCTCCATCTCTTTTTTTTTTCCCCCTTTTTCCCCCCTTTTAACAACTCGGTGAGCAAACAGCCAAATTAAGTCGCTAATCTGGTCAAACAAAGGCGACGGGGTTTTTGGGGTTTTTTTTTTTTGAGGGGTTTCAGTCTCCGGGAGCAAAAGTAAGGTAAAGTAAAATAAATTTAAACACTAAATTTAAAGAATAAACTAAACGCGAAGTAATTGTCTAACTTAGTGAATTGTGTGATATACAAAAGTAAATCAGAGTTGTTTTCAAGGACTGAGGTACACTGTCGCCTGCTTTTTTCTGTAGCTGATTTAGCTAACTAACTATTGTAAGCTCTCAACGCCAGGAATATATCAAATTACCGGGATATCTAACTATCTGGCTTGGTTTCATACTTGGTCGCTTGCCTTTCATACAGTCTTCTAGCCAATAAATATTGACGTTCACCGGGTTTTTTTTATTCCCCTTCGTTTTCTATCCTGACCGTGATTATCGCATAAACGCATTGCCAAGCTTGAATATTAACGTTAACTGAGGTTTTTGTCTTTTTCTTTTTTTTTTTTTTTATCATCGAAGGGCTCTTCTGATTAAACACATTGCAAATTACGTTATCTTTGTATTTTCCTCCGGTTGCGGCGCCTTGATCAGCTGATTAAAGTTTAACTGCTTGTTTGAGTGCTCAGCGACAGCTTGTTGGGGGAGATACCGTGTATGGTTCGCTCACGAGGTAAACGACTTGTTTATTCGGTCCGTTTTAATTAAAGGGAACCGAGGCTTAACTCTTATCTCGGTTACTCTTGGTTGTATTTGTGGCTGGCTAGCTAGATAGTTACTGTTTGCTTTTTGGCTGGGGATCTGAGATTTAGTATTTAGTCAATAGGACAGCAGTCACTTTAGTCGTCTGCTCGTTACCTTTGAATTTAAACGAAAGTTTTGCGAGTGCTCCGCCTCCTCCCTCCTCCAGTTTCTCCCTGGGCGTAGTATAGCCAGTCTTTTATCTGGGTTCTCAGCTAAGCCCTGTGAGACTTTTTTTGGGTTAGTATATTAATAGTACCGGTCTAGATAAATTCAAGTTGGCTTATTAGGAGTGCTTAGTATCGATAGAGTTTCTCAATTTGGCATTTCATTTCTGTTCACTAAAAACTAAGCCCCTGTTAAAAGAGGCTTATTATCCATTCACATAGTTTCCCCCACGTTTTTCTATTGTGACTGCTGCTTAGGGCTTCTCAGGTTAATTAATTAATAAATTGTGGTTTCTGAGCTTCTGTCTTGGCATTAGTAATTTTTTTTGTTATCTAGGGTGAGCGAGGTCATTAGGTAGGGGGTTCAAAATGTGGCCAAAACTATGTGACGGTTGCAGGATGATCGCATTTTTGGAAAGAGATTTCAGGGTGGGTTTGTCTGTCACCGGTGCCAGCTAATTGAGCATCTGGAGAGCAAGATCCTTGTTCTTCAGGGCCAGTTGGCACGACATAGTTCGCAATCAGTAGAGTTCCTAGAGGAACTAAGTAGTATGTTTAGAGAAATGGTCTGTACGCCAAAGCAGGGTGGGTGGGGACCCCAGAGCAGGCAGGAGAGAAAGTTGGGTGACGGTAGGACGTCAGCGCAGGAAAGGGCGTGCACACCGCACAGCGACAGCTCCTCCAGTGGTTGAGGTGTCCAACCGATTCCATCCCTTGCACGAACTCGAATTGGCCCCTGACCCTGAGAGTGAGGGGACTGATGAGCAGCAGGGCACCCTGTTGGCCTCTACCCCTCAGAAAAGAGAGTTATTGATAGTGGGGGACTCAATACTTAGAGGAATAGACAGTTTAGTCTGTTCATGCGACAAGGAGTCTCAGACGGTGTGTTGCCTGCCTGGTGCCCAGGTAGGGAGACCTCCTGGAGGCGTCTTGGACAAGCTCCTGGCCAGAGCGGGGGAGGGATCCAGTTGTCATGGTCCATGTTGGGACTAATGACATAGGTAAGGGTAGGTTTGAGGTTCTGCAAAGCAAATTTGTTGAATTAGCTGAAAAGCTTAGGAGCAGATCCTCCACGGTAGTGTTCTCCGAATTCTACGTACCACGTGCAAGCAGAGGGAAGCAGAATTTTATCTGGAGGTTTAACACGTGGCTCTGAACCTGGTGTAGGAAAGAGGGGTATAGGTTTATGAGGCACTGGAACTACTTCTGGGACAGGGGTGACCTGTTCAAGCCGGATGGGCTACACCTGAACCGGGAGGGGTACCTTTGCACTGGGTCAGCGTATGTTGAGGGTAGCAGAGAGTTATTTAAACTAGGGACTTGGGGGCAGGGAGGTTAGAGAGTGTTACACAGAGGAAATGCAGACTGCCCTGATGGAGGCTGACAGCGTTACATGCACTATTGATGATATATTTTTAAAGCAAAAAAAAAGCATGGTGAGGGCTTTTGAGCAGCGCTTATGGGAAATCGAAGGAAGAGCGTTCATGATAACCTGAAATGTTTTTATCTAAATGCAAGAAGCATTAAAAAATAAATTTCGAGAACTTGAGAGGCCGTTATGATTAGTGAAGGCTATGACATAGTTGGGATTACAGAGACATGGCTAAGTGAAGAGGATGGAGATGAATATAATGTAGAAGGTTATAAGCTCTTTAGGAAGGATAGATGTAATAGGCGAGGAGGGGGTGCAGCACTCTATGTGAACGAAAACATAAATGTGCAGGAAATTCCTGAAATTGAATATTCCGTGCCTTGTGAAGATATCTGGGTCAGGCTCACTGGCAAACACGAGACTGGTTTAAACATAGGTGTATGCTATCGACCACCAGCTTTGGACAGTACAGTCAATGAAATGCTCCTTAAGAGGATTACGCAAGCTTGTAGGGGAGGAGGGACTATTATTATGGAAGACTTAAATTATCCTGGTATTGATTGGGAAATGGTGAAAGGACAGGGTAGGGGGAGGAAGAATTTCTAGATGTCATAAATGATATTTTTTTGGTGCAGTATGTTAATAAACCTACAAGAGAGAAGGCAATTTTAGATTTGCTGCTCTGTAATGACCCAGATAGAATTAGCAATGTTGAGGTACTGGAGCCACTTGGGACAAGTGATCACTCTACTATTAATTTTGAGGTTTCATGGGAAGTTAAAAAGGTGTCTCCAAAAACAAAAAAATTTTTAATTTTAGGCGAGCAAACTTTGACAGGATGCGCTCATATCTAAGTGAAACAAAATGGGAGACACTCCTGGACTGTGAGTCTGTAAATGAGATGTGGGAAAGATTTAAGGGGTTTTACTTGATTCACAATGTAAATTCATTCCAAAGGTGTCCAAAAGTAAGCTGAAAAAGCAGAATCCTCAGTGGATGACAGCAGCTCTTCAGAGGAGTTTGAGGAAAAGAGGAATCTTTATAAGATGTACATAGAGGATAACAATGAGATTACTAAGGCCGAATTCTGTAAAATGCGGGCTGTGGTCAAAAAGGAGCTGAGGAATGCTAGAAGACTGTATGAAAGACAAATTGCAGAGGGGGCAAAAACTAACCCTAAGCGCTTCTTTCAGTACTGTAGCAGAAAAAGGAAAGTCAAAGAGCAGGTTAAGTGCATAAAGAAAAAATGGATCGCTGCTATATAATAACAAGGATATTGCGGACACCTTAAACGGTTACTTTGTTGAGAATTTTACCTTAGAGCGGGTCTTTATTCGCCAGAGGGCTTGTCCAATGCTCAAGATTATTTAGCGGAAATTGAGGTTAGGGATAACGTCGTATTAGACAAGTTGCATCAACTAAAGGCAGATAAAGGTGGCGGGTCCTGATGGCTTATATCCTAGAGTGCTCAGGAAGTTAGTGAGATCATCTTTAAGCCGCTATCTGCCATCTTTAGACGGTCTTTAGAAACTGGAGAAATACCAAATGATTGGAAACAGGGCAATATAATACCAATATGTAAAAAAGGGGACCGTACTGAGCCAGGTAATTACAGGCCAGTCAGTTTAACTTGCATTGCGTGCAAAATATTGGAATCTATCATAAAAGATGAGCTGGACTTATTTCTTGAACGTGACAATATCTTGAGGATAGCCAACATGGTTTTCGTAAAGGAAGGTCATGCCTGACAAACCTTCTGGAATTTTTTGAAGAGGCCACCAAGACCTATGACCAGAGCAGGGCTTATGACATCATATATTTGGATTTTCAGAAAGCATTTGACACTGTACCGCATAAGAGACTAATTTTTAAAATGAGCTCCATTGGAGTTACAGGTGGTATTCTGAAGTGGATTCATAACTGGTTGCAGGACAGAACACAAAGAGTGGTGGTCAGTGGTATATCATCTGAGCTAGGTAGGGTGGGGAGTGGCCCCCAGGGGATCGGTGTTGGGACCCCTGCTGTTCCTCATCTACATTAATGACCTTGAAAGGAAAATTGAGAGCACATTAGTGAAATTTGCAGATGATACTAAATTGGGGGCTTGGCAAATAGTTTAGAGTCCACTAAAGTGATTCAGGATGATTTGGATAGAATTCAGAATTGGGCAGAAATGTGGCAAATGAAATTTAATGTAGCGAAATGTAAAGTAGTACATGTAGGTAATAAAAACATTAGACGGGATTACTTCATGGGAGGTTTTAAACTGGAATGTGCTCCACAAAGAAAGATCTGGGAGTGATTGTTGACCAACCCCTCACAGGCTCTAGCCATTGTGCAGTAGCAGTTAAAAAAGCCAATCGGATGCTGGGATACATTGCCAAAAGTATTGAGTTCAAATCCAAGGAGGTGATGCTTCTTTTGTACAACACATTGGGTCAGACCACATCTAGAGTATTGTGTACAGTTCTGGGGACCATACTTTAAGAAAGACATAGAGGCTTTAGAGAAAGTTCAGAGAAGAGCCACGAAGCTAATTCCGGGTATTAAAGATGAAAGCTATGAGAAAAGGCTGAAGATCCTTAATCTCTTTAGTCTTAGTAAAAAGGAGACTAAGGGTGATTTGATTGAGGTCTTTAAATATGTTAAAGGATTAACAAAGTGAATTATGTAGGATTCCTTGACCAAGTGTTGTTAGCAGAACTCGGGGTCACAAATGGAAGCTGACTAAAAGGTAAATTTAGCACTGATATTCGGAAATATTTCTTCACCCAAAGAGTAATTTGATTGTGGAACAGCTTGCCTGACCATATTGTTGAGGCAGAGACCTTGGGAGTTTTCAAGAGCAGACTTGACTTAAAGCTAGATACCATTGAGTCATTGAGTATCTGAAGTGATATATTCAAGATGGTACAAAGAAACTGGCGAGCCTAGTTGGGCTGAACGGCCTGTTCTCGCCATTCATGTTATGTTATGTTATGTTCATGTAATCCAAAACAGAGCCAAAATCGCAAAACAGGGACAGTCCAGTCAGAAGTGAATCACAAACAATACAAGGTGAAAACAAGCATAGCACAAGGGAAACGTTCTGACAGGGAACTACTGTGAAAAGACTGCTTAAATACACTCAAGGGAAGTCACATGCTATGATTTGCAACAGGTGTAGAGGATCAGACTAATTACAAAGGAACAGACACGAGGGAGAACCTAACCACATGAAAAAGGCAAAAGCCAAAACGCGGACAGGGATCACAAGACAGCCTATAGACAAACATACGGCTCCGGTTAGGGAGTTCTAACGATGCACAGATAATGAGAGGCAGAACAGAGTTAAACAGGTGCGGAGGATCCGCTGAAATGCAGCAAGGAAGATTGAGTGAAGACAAGGGGCGGAGACTAGAATAGGGCGAGTGCTGAGAGCTTGTTAGTCAGTCAAGTGCAGCTATACAATCCCTAGTGCTCATTAGTAAGTTCGTACTATATACAATGTTAGTTAGAGTTAGTAGATTTAACTAAAACAAACTGTTAGTATTGTTAGTAAAGACAGAACAGCAAAGGCGAAATGAAGCAAACGAGATTAGAAGGAACGATTGAAAAACCCAGAAACCATGAAATCACCTGAAAGCGTGACCACGCAATACTGGGGAAAATAAGCTGTCACATAACACAAGATCAGACAGGGGAGACAAAGTGCAATGCATGGCAAAATACAAAACAATGACCGGAATATGACTGAGGGAATGGACTATGGCAGAAATTACAGAAATAATCAGAAACAAAACATGGCATGGATCAGAGGCATGGGCAAAACATGAACAGAACAGAACAGAATCATAATAGACGTATAATGGCTATAGATAAAAAGAGTATAATACTAATGTACAGGTTACATATACAGCAAGTAATAATAATAATAATAATAATAATAATAATGTTAAACAAATAATACCAAAACAACTATAAATAAATAAATTGGCCTAACCTAAAATCCTAAACAATTAGTAATACATGAAGGACTGTGCTTCCTGGTAGACCAGTTGACTAAAAAGATGATATTTTACATCTGATTTAAAGCTGGCTAGGCTTTCCCATGATTTAATAGCATTTGCTAATGAGTTGAACTCTGTTATGGCTGTATAACGGAAGGATAATTTTCTGAAAGATTTTACATTATCGAAACAAAGTTGGCCTTGTTTCTGATGACAAACCCCAGAGCTTCCCTTTGTTCCCCAGAGCTGTAACGAACAGCTAAACTCATACCAAAGTACAGCATCCTTCTGAATTCAGAGAGTGAGGTTAGTATATGATAGGTGATGGACACTTTTCTTCTTGGTTGACCTTGAAAATGTTAGAGAGGAATTACTGAAATACTTTACATTTAATTTCAATTCTTTTTGTGTCTTTTCTGTTATATTTCGCGTTGTTTCATGTTAAATGCATTTTATCATTTTGTGCACTAAAATACTTTGAATGTGATACTCGCTCACTAACTGTCCACATGAAGCACAGGAATAGCCAAAACAATCCATTTTATTTGCGTATATGGTGTGCTCCCAGAAAATCTGTAGTTATTGACAGTTTTTCCTAGGAGGAACTAGATCACATGCTGGCATAATGAAATGAAATGGATATAATAAAACAAACTTGGAAGTTTGGAGATAAATATCAAGTACACATTACATTAAAAAAAAATGGTCTCTTTGATTGATTGATCATACATTCCCATTTTTAATCAAAAACTGTTTAATTTGCGTCATATGAAATCATGGTGATAGAGGCATGTGGGTGATGCAATTAGTTTTCAATTTTTAATCAATGCATAATGGTTATAGTTGTGTTAATTATCATCTCTAACCTCATTAAAGGCAAGCCAAAGATAATATATTTGCTTAAAATTCATAACATTCTTGCTTTGTTTCATGAACTCATTTTCGCAAATTTATGTAGAGAGTAAATGCAACGTAACAGACAATCACAAGCATACATCTCATGTGCTTGCATTATGTCACTCAGGGGAAGGGCTTCGGCAGCAGATGCAGAGCAAGTTTTTCAGCCATGGCAGCTGCTTAATCTGGGAGATGTAGAGGAAGGGTGCAGTGATGATACTGAGGTACATAATGGAGAACATAATCAATGCAATGTCACATATTCCTGGGAAATCAGGGTTATACATCAAGGGCTTGATAAGAACTACAGGCAGGTAATGAAACACTATGATGGCCAAATAGATTCGCACAGTTCTGAAGGCTTTCTTTTTCATGGGGTGCATCTTCTCTTTGCCCAAGACTGACTTCCTCAAACTCCACATGATAGAAACGTTGCAGAAAACCATGATGGTGAAGGCGACCAGGATCAGCCAAGTGTAGATGTGATCTGAGAGGCCCAACCACAATGTCCTGCAGAGGGCAAACGGTATTATGAACCCCCAAACAAGCATGGAAATAGCCACTCTGATCTTCTTGACACTGGTGAACACAATGGGGTGGACCACGGCCACGTAGCGGTCCAGGCAAATGCAGGTGAGAAAGAGTGGGGAGGAGTTTTTGATCCCAATGGTAAACAACATTATATAATCGAAATATGTGATTCTGAGCCAAGTGAAGCCATAGAAGTGGATGGGGCTCATCACACAGAGCAATGCATCGGCGATGGCCAGGTTGAAGGCTAACATATCCGAGGTGGAAGAGTCACTCTTCTCTCTGGCCACCAGCCACATCACCATGATGTTGGCAGGGTAGCCCACTATGAGGTTGATGCTTCTTTCAATAAACAGAAACGAAAACCCAAGAAGTGAATAATGGCACTGTTTAAATATGTTCGAGAGTTGGGGACTGGATTCTGAAGAGGAGTGGTTGAAGGGTTGGCTAGAATTGATGACAGAGCTGTTCATTTTGGTTTTATCTCGCAGGTTTGAGGGTTGATGATCCTTAGAAAAGAGAGTGAATGTAAGTTACATGGTCAAGCCTAACTGAACTCACCACTTAAACTGATTGCAAGGCTAAATTTTGTTCTTAAGCTGATTCCAGCATTATTTTACATGATTCTTTTCTCCAAAGTATTCCTCATCATAACACATTTACTGCACAAAAGTGATGGAAACACTTATACTAGCCTATTCTGCACAAAGTTTAGCTCTCTTTTTTTGAGAAATTGTTCTTGTCAAGGGAGCCTCACACAATTAAGTTGCACTGTTACACTGAAGGATAGTTTTTGTTTTCTGGGAAGATTACCTCCATCCAGAGAAAACTACCTCTCCTCTGAGACACCAGCTTTACTCTGTGAAACTGCACTGGAGCTCCCTGAGATTGGAGACAGTGTTCCCAGAAGACAAGGTCTGCCCTTTGGGTCTATTTTTTTTAATTGTCTGCAAAAGTCTCTCACTCAAGCACAGTTTAAGAAATTAAAGAGTTTTTATTAGATTGAGAAAATGAATAACTTACCTGAGAAACTGCAAAAGCTCGACAAAACACTCCTCAAGGTCAGACAGCCCAGAAGGCCCCTGTATCCTGATCACTAGTGTCCAGGAGGGTTATGTTTTTATTCAATATAGTTCCAGTTCAGTAAGTGTATAAATTTGAGTGGTAAATAAGCAGTGCAGATGATAGCCAGCCACAAATCCATTGATAGAACAACAGCATTTGGAGTGACTGAACAATACCCTGTCACCACAGGATTATATTTAAGGATGAGTGGGTGTGCAAGAGGACTCACATATAGGGGGGTTAGGTTTGCAGAGTGAGTTTGTGATGTGACAAACAGATCTGCAGTAAAACAGAGGAGGGACTAAAAGGAGGGGTAGATGAGTACCCCCCTATCCCTGTTCTAACAATATATTATTTGTCAGTGATGCAATCCAAGAAGTGCACCCCAGACAAACAAGTGACGCAATGCAGTCGGCCAGCTGGAGCACAGGTGAGACTGTAACCTGGTGTAAGGTCTTACACATGAAACCACAAGGTTCATCAAAGCAGACTCAAACAATTCTCTTTCATCCTCACAAAGAAAAGAAATTGAGCAATGAGATCCACTAAATCTATTACCGCAGATAATAATCGGTGCATTCATGATGGTTTGACTTTCATATCTGTGTTAGGCAATTAGGAAGTTGCAGTTTACAAGTACTTTTCTCTGCTTTTGCTACATCGACTTCTCTAAAGCCTGGCATCTGTTCCAGGAGATCTATTGTCCTGAAGGTTTTTCATGTCAATCCTTAGAGAGGAGAACACAATCAAAGGTGTGAGATCTCACAGAGCTGCTGATGAGTAGAGTCAGGTGTACTGGGGTTGAATTGAGAACTTACAGGATGGTAAATCTCCAACCCTGATCTAAAGCAACACACACAATTAAGCAGTTTACTGTAGGGAGCAGAAATCAAGCATAACAGGGGCTTGTGCTGTTGCTGAAAACGACAGCAGTTTGGAGTTACAAACCAAGCCTCTCGGTCAGGGCCGCTGCTAAGCTTCTGGAGGCCCTAAGCACAATTGGTCAAGGAGGCCCCCCCCCTCCCCGAAACACACACAAAACCTTCAGAGTTCCACTCCAACCTTTGCTATTTATTTTAAAATCAACATTAAATATACAAATAACTACGGCATGTGTAAGACACATTAAGTAATATACTATAAAACAAATTGTCATCATAAAATAAGCATTACAAAATAATAATAATAATAATAAATAAAATAACAACTGCAGACTTCAAAGATGAACAAAAATAATTATATACATGAATAAGGTATAAAAGGAAGTAGCATTATCAAAACAAATACACAGAACTATTTTTCAAAAACCACATTAAAGTGCAGTAAAGAGATGGTCAGGTCAGAGATGAGATGCATTGCGGCAGGGAGTTTAGTCCAGAGCCAAATGAGAGGAGAATTATATTAAACTATTATACTAATTTAGTGGAACGTAGAAAAATACCTTAAATATACAAAACCCAAAACCAGTGAAGTTGGCACGTTGTGTAAATCGTAAATAAAAACAGAATACAATGATTTGCATATCCTTTTCAACCTATATTCAATTGAATACACTGCAAAGACAAGTTACTTAATGTTCGAACAGGTAAACTTTGTAATTTTTTGCAAATATTTGCTCATTTGGAATTTGACGCCTGCAACATGTTTCAAAAAAGCTGGCACAAGTGGCAAAAAAGACTGAGAGAGTTGAGGAATGCTCATCAAACACTTATTTGGAACATCCCACAGGTGAACGGGCTAATTGGGGAACAGGTGGGTGCCATGATTGGGTATAAAAGCAGCTTCCTGAAATGCTCAGTCATTCACAAACAAGGATGGGGGCGAGGGTCACCACTTAGTGAACAAATGCGTGAGCTGATTGTCGAACAGTTTAAAAACAACATTCCTCAACGAGCTATTGCAAGAAATTTAGGGATTTCATCATCTACGGTCCGTAATATCGTCAAAAGGTTCAGAGAATCTGGAGAAATCACTGCGTGAAGCGACAAGGCGAAAAACCAACATTGAATGCCTGTGACCTTCGATCCTCAGGCGGTACTGCATCAAAAACCGACATCAGTGTGTAAAGGACATCACCACATGGGCTCAGGAACACTTCAGAAAACCACTGTCAGTAACTACAGTTCGTCGCTACATCTGCAAGTGCAAGTTAAAACTCTACAATGCAAAGCTTAAAGCCATTTATCAACAGCACCCAGAAACGCCCGGCCGGCTGGGCCCAAGCTCATCTAAGATGGACTGATGCAAAGTGGAAAAGTGTTCTGTGGTCTGACGAGTCCACATTTCAAATTGTTTTTGGAAACTGTGGACGCCGTGTCCTCCGTACTAAAGAGGAAAAGAACCATCCGGACTGTTATAGGCGCAAAGTTCAAAAGCCAGCATCTGTGATGGTATGGGGGTGTATTAGTGCCCAAGGCATGGGCAACTTACACATATGTGAAGGCACCATTAATGCTGAAAGGTACATACAGGTTTTGGAGCAACATATGTTGCCATCCAAGCAACGTCTTTTTTCATGGACGCCCTGCTTATTTCAGCAAGACAATGCCAAGCCACATTCTGCACGTGTTACAACAGCATGGCTCCGTAGTAAAAGAGTGCGGGTACTAGACTGGCCTGCCTGTAGTCCAGACCTGTCTCCCCATTGAAAATGTGTGGCGATTATGAAGCGTAAAATACGACAACGGAGACCCCGGACTGTTGAACAGCTTAAGCTGTACATCAAGCAAGAATGGGAAAGAGTTCCACCTGAAAAGCTTCAAAAATTGGTCTCCTCAGTTCCCAAACGTTTACTGAGTGTCATTAAAAGGAAAGGTGATGTAACACAGTGGTAAAAAGGCCCCTGTGCCAACTTTTTTGCAATGTGTTGCTGCCTTTAAATTCTAAGTTAATGATTATTTGCAAAAAAAAAATAAAGTTTCTCAGTTTGAACATTAAACATCTTGTCTTTGCAGTGTATTCAATTGAATATAAGTTGAAAAGGATTTGCAAATCATTGTATTCTGTTTTTATCTACGATTTACATAACGTGCCAACTTCACTGGTTTTGGGTTTGTATATTAAATATATACATTTTGTAAATGACCAAAAGTGAAGATACCATATTTTGACCCAACCACCACAAGTTTTAAAATTAAACAACAGATGTCGCCCCTTCCATAGCCTGAGATGGAAATGATGGTATAAAATGCCAACCAATTAAACTGTGTGTTAATCTTTTCAGGCTAGCATTCATCTTACTACATGCACGCCTATTTCAAGCAAATTAAAATGGAAAGCGATTATGACTCCAGACTTCCTGTGCTTCCCTTTACTCAGCAAACAATGGAAAATGCATGTGTTTTGTGATCGTTTAAATTGTTTTAATGAAATAAGACCATTTGAAACGTTTTTATGCAATTCCATTGCTGTCGATCCCTCAGTAAAGACAAGCCTGAGAATTCCCGAGTCATAATCGATTGCCGTGTCACTAGTGGGGAAATCCACCGTAATGCACGTGAAACTGATTAACTTAATGCACAATGACTTAAATTCCGTGAGTGAATTTCTTCAGTGCGCGTTGATTGAATAATTGCAGACTATGGAAAAGGTTGTGAATGCCACTACTCACGCCTAAGACATTGAGACTTGGCGTCTCTGCAATTAGACAGCTGACGTTAGCTTAGCTATGAGCAATATTAGCAAAGCAATTAAACCTATAAAACACGGACTCACCAGCAATTGATGCACGGGCGTCATCTCTCAGTTTTTTTCCTCTTCCGCTTTTCTGCTCCAGATTCATGCTGTCTTTTTACTTGACATCTTGACAGGCGTCATTAGACCTGAAATTTCGGGGCTATTATCCCTCCCTTTATTGAAAATAATTAGTTCTGGCTAATTCTAGATGGGTTTCCTTTATTAACACGTTGTCCAATTCAAGAATAATCAAGTGGCAACTGAAGACACGGCTTCTCTCAACCATGCGATCTAAAAGCGACAAAATAATGGGCTACATTCAGTACAGAAAAATAATTTAATTATGATTAGGTCTATGCACCATCACTTTCGACGGCATTTCAAAACTCCTCAGCGAGTGAAGGTAATTTTGGTGACCTCGTCGTGGTTTCGTCCGTTTTTACATTTTCCAATCGGACAGCTGTCTATTTTACAGCGAGTTGAGTGACCGTGCTGCAAAAAACAGGTGTGTATGACTTGTCGCCGAAATTACCTTCATTCGCTGAAGAGTTCTG
Source organism: Gymnothorax javanicus (assembly GCA_029692085.1). Lineage (NCBI taxonomy): Eukaryota > Metazoa > Chordata > Actinopteri > Anguilliformes > Muraenidae > Gymnothorax > Gymnothorax javanicus. The sequence goes on along the minus strand of CM056200.1, from coordinate 29,235,146 downwards.
AAATGCCGTCGCCGAGTGCCAGAGCATAGACCTAATTACAATTAAATTATTTTTCTGTACTGAATGTAGCCCATTATTTTCGCTTTTTAGATCGCATGGGGAGAGAAGCCGTGTCTTCAATTGCCACTTGATTATTCTTGAATTGGAAAACGTGTTAATAAAGGAAAACCATCTAGAATTAGCCAGGACTAATTATTTTCAATAAAGGGAGGGATATTAGCCCCGAATTTTCAGGCCCACGCCTGCATCCTGACATAGTTAATTACTCCGGCCTCGTTAAAACTCCGCTGGAAAAAGATGAGAAGTTGAAGGCTGTACCATTTGGGGGAGTGGCTGGGGAGGGGATTCTTATATATTAGGTAAAAACATATAATTTTCCCAAATTTATTAATAGGGTAAACAGTGGGCCTGTTCAAAACTAATTATTTTTTGTTATGTTACAATGTAATAATTATCATGACGCTTTTTATCAACCTTAATTTTTGTGGCCCCCGCCAGGTACTCGTGGCCCTATGCACTCTGCGTACTCTGCGTATAGGGAGCGGCGGCTCTGCTCTCGGTTCCATGTCAATCAACTATTTTCAGTTTTTGTCCTAAAATTATTCCCTAGCATAGCGGTCAGCATATGTATAAGTTGACTGATAATCCACAATCGGTCAGTAATGACTTCATCACTGCCTGATATGTGATTAGTTCAGGGCTCCCCTGCTGGAAAAACCAGCACCAAAACACAACATATGCTGGTATGCTGGGGGCTGCTGCACAAAAGCAGAATTCAGAAATCGAGGATGATTGAGAAAGCGAGGCTTGACCTATTCTACTCAGTGCATCCTGGCTTAAGCCGCTGCACATTTGTCAAGCCTGGCTGAGGAGGAGCAGTTATGTCAAGCCAGGTGTAACAAATTCGGGAAAGTGCGCATTCACGGCTTTCTTAAATTGACCGCGTGGTCGATCACAGATTTACTGATGCAGAAAGGGATAGAAGGGGGGCAGCGTACCTCTCCTCAAGTGAGCATGAACTTATAATGCAAAGCTACCAGAAAGTTAAACGTATATTATGTTAAAAAAAAGAGGCAGTACGGCCGCTTTAATTATACAAAGAGAGAAAGCCTTGCAGACAATTGCGGACCTGCTGAATGCCTAAGTCATCCAAAAATATGCACTTTATAACCACTGTTCCACTGAAACCGTATAATTCAGCCCGTTTCTTGTGATTTGAACAAACATTTAGGCACTTTGCCTATAAAGTGAGCAGTGGAAGTTAATGTTACTCTGGAAATTTATCATGAAGACTACCTACAAACATCCAAAATGCAAAAAAAAAAAGTACAACTATATGAGCAAATCGCAATCTCTCACTCTTATATATTTAATATAAAATACACACACAGAACAAACATGAGTGGTCAGAAGAGGAATTGGCAACAGGTCAAGGTCAAGTGCAAGAACATTTTCAGGCTGATAAGGGCCTTTATTGTTGATAACGATGAACAAACGAGGGGTATTAATTACTTATAAGCTGCCTGCTCACATATTTGGTCTGTTATGATTATCAGCTGTTAAGAAAAAGGCTCATTTATCTGGCACGGGGGGTGGCCGACCAACCCAGGGCTTCACTCCAGCAGAGCAGCTGGCCCTTGACATTAACCAAGGGAGGTTTACCTTGAGAATAATGCCAAGGTCACGGAAATCTACTGGGGTCGGCGTATCACACAAATATACCTTAACACCAAAGATGAATGGAATCGGTCAAACCGTTCTTGACATATCGCATTCAGAACAAGCGGGACATGACGGGCGGCCGGACGGAGCTGAATACAATGTCCCCTGCTCCGCTCGCTATCATGGCGGCAGGGGACAAAAACCACTTTAAGAGTGTGTTGCAGGTTTTTATGTGGACCTATTTTGCCAGTGTAATGATTGGACTAACAACTAATGATGCATAGTCTGATTTGTGTTATGTTAGGCTATTTTGTGCATTTATGGCACCCCCTACTGGTCAATTTGATTGAAACTTTTCAGGCTATATTTCAGGTTCTTATGTGGACATATCCTGTGAGTTTTGTAATGATTGGAAAAAAACTATTTATGATTTATAGTCTGATTTGTGTTATACCACGTTGCTTTTGTTTTGCATTTATAGCGCCCCCAATAAGACAATTTAAATGAAATTTTCAGAGTATGTCTCAAGTACTTTTATGAATATATCCTGTGAGTTTTATGGCTATAGGACAAACAACTGCTGATTTATAGTCTGATTTGTGCTATACCACGCTGCTTTGTTTTGCATTTATAGCGCCCCCTATCAGTCAATTTGAATGAAATTTTCTGGGTATGTTTCAGGTACTTATATGAATATATCCTGTGAGTTTTATGGCTATAGGACAAACAATTGCTGATTTATAGTCTGATTTGTGTTATACCACACTGCTTTGTTTTGCATTTATAGCGCCCCCTATCAGTCAATTTGAATGAAATTTTCAGAGTATGTTTCAAGTACTTATATGAATATATCCTGTGAGTTTTATGGCTATAGAACAAACAATTGCTGATTTATAGTCGGATTTGTGTTATATCATGCTGCTTTGTTTTGCAGTTATAGCGCCCCCTATCAGTCCATTTAAATGAAATTTGCTGGGTATGTTTCAGGTACTTATATGAATATATCCTGTGAGTTTTATGGCTATAGGACAAACAATTGCTGATTTATAGTCGGATTTGTGTTATACCATGCTGCTTTGTTTTGCATTTATAGCGCCCCCTATCAATCAATTTGAATGAAATTTTCTGGGTATGTTTCAAGTACTTATATGAATATATCCTGTGAGTTTTATGGCTATAGGACAAACAATTGCTGATTTATAGTCGGATTTGTGTTATACCATGCTGCTTTGTTTTGCAGTTATAGCGCCCCCTATCAGTCAATTTAAATGAAATTTGCTGGGTATGTTTCAGGTAGTTATATGAATATATCCTGTGAGTTTTATGGCTATAGGACAAACAATTGCTGATTTATAGTCTGATTTGTGTTATAGTGCCCCCTATGGGCCGATTTGCATGAAACTGTCAAGGTATGTTCCTGGTACTTATATGGACATATTCAGCAAGTTTTGTGATGATTGGCCCAATGATTGTTGAATTTTTTTCCATTTTTGTGCCAAGCCACGCCCCTGCTGAAGTTCATTGGTCAATATCTTGGAAACGAAATGAGATTTCAACAAGCTTTATGCAAACTTTGATAAGCTTGGTCCACTGATGATCCACAGCAAATTTCGAAGGAATCAGATTTACATCTTAGGAGGAGATGTCAAAAATGTGTTTTTCAAAGAATTCAAAATTTCGGAAAATCACATATGGCGGATCTTAGAGGTCCTTATGGGAAAGTTGTAGAGAATTGAACAAAAAATGTCTGTACCAAGTTTTGTGTGAATCCGACTTACAGCCTAGGAGTTATGACCTTTAAAGTGAAAACCTGTTTTTCTTGAATTATAGCGCCATTATCAGGCCTACTGAGTTAAAAATGCCTTGGTCAGCATTTACACACAACTTCCAACCAATGTGCAAAATTTCAGGTCTCTACCATTTACCATCTCACGGGAATTTGCGAAAACATTTCTGAAGAAGAAGAAAAATAATAATAATATTAATAATAATAAAAATAAACCAGCACAAAAACAATAGGGTTTCAGCCCTACGGGCTTGAACCCTAATAATAATAATAAAAAAAAAAAAAACCAGCACAAAAACAATAGGGTTTCAGCCCCACGGGCTTGAACCCTAATAATAATAATAATAATAATAAAAAAATAAACCAGCACAAAAACAATAGGGTTTCAGCCCTACGGGCTTGAACCCCTAATGATAATAAACCAGCACAAAAACAATAGGGTTTCAGCCCTATGGGCTTGAACCCCTAATAATAATAAAATACCCCAAAGTATCAAAAAAAAGCTAAGTTTCAAATAAAATGTTTCACAGAAAAGAAATAATCCGTTGCCCGGGTATGTAAGGTGTAATATCAGTGTATGTGTGAAGGCTTATCTGTGTCCAGGGAACAGAACAAGGGTTGGTCCAAGGGGGTTGAGTTCAAGGGGGTTGGGAATCCCGTTCAGTATGGGCAGAAGAGTTCGATCGGGATCCAAGGGGACTGACTCGCCATCCAATGGGATCCAAAATCCAGAGTACATAAAAATACCAATCTGCATACAGCAGTTTGAGAATAATAATCAATTTCTAATCTCAAATATCAAAGTTATGAGATCTCATCATGTTCCAATTCTAAAATATATAAAGGGGTTCAGTATAATTACTGTAACCAAATAAATATATACAAGTAAAGAAGGTTACTTGTAACCACAGTTAAACAATCCTGTGTCAATTCGATCTGGCACAAACTACGACGTTAGCGTCATTGGTAGTGAGAGAGAAGAGGTGCCGTTCTCACTCACACACTTATGGATAGGGAGAGAAGGTCAGCCGCGTGCTGATTGGTAGGCCGATCCATGTGACTACACGCTTCCATACGGCCTCGGTGATACGTCACATGGATTTCCCCCGTTTATACTCGTGGTACACGTGAGTCGAGACAGCAGAACTGAATAACTGTCCCCATGCACGGACCCTACTGAATGAAACTAACGCTCAGACTATATATTGACTAATCCGGCGAAACCAGGAAGTTGCATTTGCCGCCATTGCTGCGGGCCAAACGTCATTGGAAATGAACGGATGTCTATGGAGAGCACCAGTGGCACTCTACATTTTAACCCTCTCTATTTACAAGTTTTTCTTTTTCTGAACTCAAATGCCGGGAAGAAACTGTTCTGTGTTCGGCTGCTCAAATAGCAGAGGGAAAATTCAAATTTGTAATAACAGTATATCCAAAATCCACGCACCTTTGGCACATAGCGACTGCCCCTGTTTAGCACCATATTCACTGCACAGATTCCCTGCAAAGAAGGACCACGTTCGCCAGCAGATAGCGGTCCTAAACTGCTGAGGTGAATGTTTGCGCTACCTGCTAGTGCTAACAACGTGGTAAAACACACTGCTGCATTATTAACGCGAATATTTGAATAGCTAATATGACCGTCAATATAAAATAATCCAGAATCGGCTACCTGCAAAAATAGAGTAGGCTAGCCTATCTATTTGAATCTAGCTAGGATAAGAGTTATCCGCTAGCCTACATTAGCGTAGCGTACATATCTGTAGTTATATTGCTGTAGACTATTAACACAAACGTTTAGCTAATAACACCATTAATACTTAATACATTAATTTATAATATATACCTTTATGGGTAATGGTAGGCCACTGCCTGACATCGTCCACACAATCTGCCATTTTGGCAATTATTGATGCTATTGACATAATGATGACACCTCTGCCAGCGGCCCAACCTGTCAAGCAGGCGATTTAATCAGAACCGTCACTGCAGTAATGGCAAGTCGCTCGCCGGATTAGACAATAGTTTGCGGTTTTTTGGCCCAACCAAACCAGCTTGGTTTCTTAATTTTCTCATCAATAAATTAAACAGGTTTTTCCCCCAATGTGTTTTTTCATTTATAAGAAGTTGTGGTTATAACCGGATACAATGCACATGCTACAGTACACATGTACGTGAATATTAAAATGAACTTCAATATACGGTGGATTCATCACAGGGTTAAGCATCCACTCTACGTAGTAATATTGCGTATCTACTATTTTACCCGCACACATGTCAATCTGATAACGAAGCTAACATACAGGTGTCTGTTAATGTGACACAAACAAAAGTAAAACCAAGTTCCATTTCAACACCTTTAATTTGAACCAACTCTCAAATACCAGTGACAGTACATGAATATTTTTCGAAAGTTTTTTTCCACTGACCTTACGTACATTTTCATGAAGCATATGATTTTTTGTTTAAATGTATATTACAGGAACTTTACACAGTAAATGTCCATCTTATTACAGTTCCTAGATTACACCAAGGCATACAAGCATCTTCATAAAAAAATATTTCTTCTGCAACAAAAACAATAATATTGCTCATCTAAGTCATTCATCCCAGGATCACACAAATTATGAACCCATGAACTACAGTGAGAGCACTGTACCAAGTCTATGGAATCATCATTTTCGCCAATGCCAGAAGGCTCTGTTAGCCAGCAATAGGCACAGAGTCGTGGCTCCTGTGCTGCAAGTACAGCAGCTGCATCCTTGCATTTCTGCATTGATGGTAGTGTCAAATTTTGCTTTTTCTTTGGTACTTTTCTTGTGGTTTTAAAAAATCTCCGATTTTGTTTGTCGAACTTCTTATTCGAAGGAAATCTATCTTTTTGTGGGTACATATGACAATGATCTGTTGAAATTCCTTGTAATCCATTTCCCACTGCCAATGCAGCATTCAGATGTTTTTTTTATTCCATGTAAAACCTCAACAGAAGATACCGGATCTGTCAGATTTGTGATGTTTGAAAGGATTTCATGACTTCAGACCTAGCCTTTCCCAGTAGGTTTTCATCTGCATCTCTGTCACACCCCATTACATGTTCATAATATTCAATATTAACAGGTTTACTGTCAGTAACATCAGTGTTATCCAACACTGAATTCATTTGGGACATATGGACAGCATGTGTTGAGGATTATATTTCAATATTTCTCATATTCATTAGTCATCAGTAGAACAAATGCCATGTTGAATAACCATAATCAATAATCATAATCAATAACCATATTATGTAAGCAGCAGTAACACACACACACGCAGCAGTAACACACACACACACACACACACACACACACACACATACAAGTAGTTCACATACGCATAGAGAGGACATGAGCAGTGCAAACACACAGACACATACACATACAACACACACACACACATACAAGCAGTTCACACGCACAAGCAGTGCACACAGACACATGTAGTTCACACATACACACGCAGCACACGTACACATGCGCACGCACACATACAAGCAGTTCACACACACGCACACACACACACACACATATACAAGCAGTTCACACACAGACACACACACAGACAAGCAATTCAATTCACACATGCATGAGCAGCTCACACACATAAGCAGCGGGCTTCTGTAGCTTTGATTAGTAAGCAGGCTTCTGTTTAGTTGATTCAAAAACATAATCAGGTGATGCATTTGATTTCTGTAGCTTTGATCAATATTTGTTCAGTAAAATCATTAGTTGTTACTGAAAAAAAAACATAATCAATTGAATCATTTATGTATCTACTTGTATCCTATTCCTTTCTCTGTACTTTCCATCTCTGGACTGGAATTTTCCGCTCCTTTTTAGTGATGTGCAGCTCATCTTTGCTTTGAATTCCTGAAGGATTCGGTAGCAGTGTTTTGGTTTGCCTGTCCAAATGTAGCGTGAGAATGAGAATTCGGAAAGACCATATTTGGAAGATATTTCCTGTGATGAAGGTATAAAAACTGGGTGTGAAAAGTAAGAAATCAGTTCTTCTTGCGCAAAGAGAACTCGGCTTTACATTTATCAATATGCCTCAATAAAGCCTAATCGTCTGAAGAATCTGTCTCTCTCCAATTGCTTGAGGATGGGGGAACCTCATGATATGAAAATATGTTTGAATGAAAACCACAACATATTTGGCGAGCCAGCGGCAGGAGTCGGCAAAGGTCGGTTACACTCGTAAGGGTGGGCGGTCTTCCGGTGCTCGGAGATGGTGCAGGAGCACACACACACCCTAAGTTGCCAGCAAACTAAAGATAAGGTGAGCAATTTAATTAATTTGCTTTAATTATCTTGCTCAGATAGATAAGTGGGGGTGTTGTTTTGTGTTGTCCTGGCCCTGATCTGGAGCTCTGGAGACAAGTGACCTTTCGGCTCAAAGAATCTAGACACCAAATTGGGGGAAATTAAAAGGAGAGGGACAGAATCTGCAGAATTGATATGTAACTACTAACCACTAACACTGCATTTGCAACAAATTACTGTGAGTGAGAGAAATTTGGAGCGCGTTCTGTAACTGGTTTGGTGCATGACTGTTGTTATATGTGAGGCCTGTGCTGGGACCCTAAAGGGAGAGAATAAACCTGCAGGCCTCCCCTGCTTGAGATTGGGATACGGCCTGGATGTCCTAGAGAGGTACTGGGATATGGCCTGGATGACCTAGAGAGGTACTGGGATCCGTTTTTGCAGTGTTGTCTGTCTTGTTGTTTATTATTTTTACAAAAGGGTGCGCAGCACATTTGGCGTATGGAGCTAGCCGATTAATGGGTTTGTGAGGACATTGACTGGAAGTAAGGTTTGCTGGGTCCTAAGGGTGGACTGACTGGTAGTCAGGATTGTGAGGTCCCGTACAGACGCTTTTTGACGGGAAGTTTGTTGGGTGGGTGCGGCTCCCTTTTTGCATGAGTGTAGAGTAAATGTGGATATGAACAGTGGTCTTGTTGCGTATTACATTAGTTGGGAGTGTTAAGAGTGCACTAAATATAAATAGATAACCCCTAGTTTACATGCAATAAGTTAAATTTATTATTAATGGTCATTACTATTTGGCAGATTAAAAGAAGCAGTAAATTGCATGTATTGAAAGATTATTTAGCATTATTTTGATCGGTGTACTATCATCATTGAATAGGTGAGAAAAAAAAAACAATTTGGCCGAGAAATGAAATTTGGATTAAAAAATAAACAATGATGATTACAGCAAAGCTGGTAGATAGAGGTGTTATGGCCCCAATTTGTCATGGCGTCACGGACAGCAAGGGATGACAGACAAAATCATTTAAGTTCAACAGATTTAATTAAACAAACACATAGAACTAATCTACACCCTACACTACTGACCAAGATTGAAAAGAAAATTTAAAAAAAATGAGATATTTACAATTCCCTGTAATGGAGATGGGCTGCTATGTTGATGATGTCCTGGGACAGGAAAATGCTCCAACACAGGCAAAAATCCACAAAACGCTTAACAGGTCTTGAAAAGAGTGACAGGTCTGGTCAAATGTATCCTTCTACAATTTCTCCTTGCAATTTCTCCTACTCCTCTACACTCTCTCGCTTTTCTCCTTATATACTCTTTTCCAGCCCCCTCTGAGGCATGCCCGAGACATGCCCAAACCTAGTTCCAGACTTGACTTAACAAAAAAAAGTGTCAATACTGCCATCTAGTGGCTTTTTTACCACATTACAGAGGAAAAAAGGAAAAAAAGAAGGAAAAAAGCAAAAGCAACTTCCTATGTTGGCGAAAAAAAACAAAAAAAAAGGCAAATGGAACTAAACAAGAAATATCATTGATTAGACGAGTAGATGGTTATACACTAAACATAACACTGGTTTAGGATTGGCGTAACAAAAACACGATCTGTCTAAAAAGGAAGAGGAGAATCGCATAAGCGGGTTTATAATATAAACTGTTTACTGAGCATAGTGAGTAGTGTAACTGGTAAAATAAACATATTGCAATTTAATATGTGGGGGAAAAGATAAATCGGCTAAGTAATAAAATTTAAATTAATACATAGATGGCAATGGCAACGCCTGTGGAGGAATTAAGAGAGCAATTTCCTACCTTTGAGAATGATAAAAAAAAAATTGTCAAATAACCAGGAAAAAAGAACTAAAAAAAAAAAAAAAAACAGACTAATAAAGTGGCCGGAAGAGGGGAAATTTGATCTTGCAATATGTGAAAAATTGATGGATATAATAACAAATTATGCATCGCGGCAAAAAGGGTTGAAAAAAAGACGAAAGAAAATGAGCTGGCAATTCTGGAACTGTTTAAAGAAAGGGGAATGCTAAAAATGTAAGAACAGGATAAATATTTTGTAAAGCAAAGTGAGGCTGCGTCTCAGTCCAAGCCATCTGAAAAGTTTACTGACAATGAATTGTTTAACCCAGGGCCGTATGCCCCCCCAGTTTCAGGAACAGAGGGAGAGACAGCAGCTGAAAAAAAAACCTGTCGCGAATCAGAAAAAAAAAAGGGAATTAGCAAATGTTTATTGGTTGGGGGATATAGTGGACCAAATTAAAGAGCAAGTTTGGAGTACCTGGGGAAAATACTGTATGTAGAGGCCCAAGTACCCCAGGCTACATGGCCAGAAACTGAACTGCATTGTACGATGATATTCAACCCCACTCAGAACCCAGAATTAGGGAAAAAAAAAAAAAAAAAAAAAAAAAAAAAAGGGCCCTTAATGTTGATTTGGAACAGGACAGGAAACAAATGATTAAGATAATTATTAACTGTCAATCGATAGGGAAAATAAAGCAACTGAAAATTCCTATTGAGAAATCAGAACTTGAACTTGGAGAACAAATTAAGACAGAATTAGACAAATTACCAGAACAGCTGTGTCTCAACATGATATATATGTGGCAGAATGCTATCAGCAAATCCAGTAATATCCACTATGAATGTGAAGTAATGACACCATTTGAATTAGGGTCATTCCACCTCAATTCAACAGATTTAGAGAACATCTTCTGCTCGACCATCTCAGATTTGCTTCAGATTTTTACCAGATGAAGAACAACCATAATAACTAACTCATGCAAAATATTAGACTTATATATCAAATTTATACCGAGAAAAAATGTGTGAACATGGTACCCCCCTCACCGTTTTAGGTGCATTTTGCGATAAATCTTAAATCTACAGCAAAGTTCATACTGCATTATCTCAAAAAGTTTTCTAGGTAGAGTCATGAAATTTTCAGGGCAGAAAGCCTTCTATCTATAGATGTCATTTGTCTTATTTGAAGGGAATAGCCTTGGTTTTGACCATGGTGTGACATTGTGAAATTTGGAAAAAAAAATTTAGCACTTTCACAAACTCCTATATTCACTGGCCCATCAAACACAAACTAAACATGGCAAGTGTCAAATAACTAGAGGTTCTTTTACATAAGTCTATATTGTTTGATATTAACATAACTGGTTGTGTAGCATGCATATTTCTTGCATTTTTAAAAAAAAATAAATCGCAAAATATTATTTTTTCATTAAATTTCATCTTCAATTGCTCAGGTATGACAGGCTGTACCAATCAACAAAACATATTTCCTGGAAGGGCATCTTATATGCATACTGCATGCGAAATTTCAAGATGGTTCTAGGACTCCAACCAGGCAAAATATTTTTTTGGGAAATAGACATATCGTCGCAATTTACGTCATCGCCAGTATAGGTTTGAACACTGTCACACATTTACCATAACTCAAAGAATTTTATTGATTTGAAAAACACAATCTAATGGATGAATCAAAATTGCTTCCAACGGTGAACAGATATGAAAAATCCCTATTTAATGTTTTTCAGTTTGTTCTCTCTCAAGATAGTTCCAGGACTCCAACAAGGAAAAGTATATTTTTGAAGTACATGTATTTGTGCATTTTCACTACTTCCATTTTTATCCCAGCTATTGTTTCATCATACATGTACATGTCATGACATATCTCAATTTCCTGATCTCATGATAATGTCCTGTCCAAGAAACATGTGGCAGCTTGCTGGTGATGTCAGGCAATAAGCCCACTGAAATCCCAACACTTCTTGGAAAATGCTTGGCTGCCATATTAGATCAGCCTCCACCATGACCAGGTCAGATTTCGCTGACATCATCAGATCATCATCAGGTATAAATAAGACCCACTCCTGAGATATCATTCAGATCTGTCTTGGAACGGGTGAAAGAATGAAGCAATCACAGGAAGTGTTCTCTGATCCAACACCAACTCTAAAGTTACAGGACATGATACCTGGAAAATACATCAGTTCCATGTATGACCGAGAGTGGTGGATAGGCAATATCAAAAGCGTTGACCATGAGGAAAATGATGTTCAAGTTTTAGTTCATGCATCCACATGGTCCAAACAAAAGCTTCTTCTGGCCCAGAAAAGATGATGTTTGCTGGGTTCCGCTGAGCCATGTCCTTGAAATCATCGATTCACCTGTTATAACAACTGGGAGACGATACACAGTTCCACAGGAAACACAAAAACGTTGCACAGAACAACTGAAAAACATTAAATAAGGTTTCATCATGTCTGTTTATAGTTGGAAACAATGTTGATTAATTCATTAGATTGTGTTTTTCAAATAAATAAAATTCTTTGAGTTATGGTAAATGTGTGACAGTGTTCAAACCTATACTGGCGATGGCGTAAATTGCGACGATATGTCTATTTTTCAAAAAAAATATTTTGCCTGGTTGGAGTCCTAGAACCATCTTGAAATTTCGCATGCAGTATGCATATAAGATGCCCTTCCAGGAAATATGTTTTGTTGATTGGTACAGCCTGTCATACCTGAGCAATTGGAAGATGAAATTTAATGAAAAATAATATTTTTGCGATTTATTTTTAAAAAAATGCAAGAAATATGCATGCTACACAACCAGTTATGTTAATATCAAAACAATATAGACTTATGTAAAAAGAACCTCTAGTTATTTGACACTTGCCATGTTTAGTTTGTGTTTGATGGGCCAGTGAATATAGGAGTTTGTGAAAGTGCTAAATTTTTTTTCCAAATTTCAAAATGTCACACCATGGTCAAAACCAAGGCTATTCCCTTCAAATAAAACAAATGACATCTATAGATAGCAGGCTTTCTGCCCTGAAAATTTCATGACTCTACCTAGAAAACTTTTTGAGATAATGCAGTATGAACTTTGCTGTAGATTTAAGATGATCGCAAAATGCACCGAAAACGGTGAGGGGGGTACCATGTTCACAAATTTTTTTCTCGGTATATATTTGATATATAAGTCTAATATTTTGCATGAGTTAGTTATTATGGTTGTTCTTCATCTGGTAAAAATTTGAAGCAAATCTGAGATGGTCGAGCAGAACCCACTTGTTGAATTGAGGTGGATTGACCCAATTGAAAACTCAAACAAGGAACATGTCAATGAATGTGACGAAATGAGAGAAATAATGCAGGCGTATTCAAAAAAGAGAGAAATCTCAGCACAGGAAGCTGTGGCAAGAGCGTGTGGTATTAAACTGAAGAACTGTTCACGAGGGGTTGTGTTCCTATCAACAGATGATAACCCAGTGAAAATGAGTCAACCCATGTCAGCCCTGGAGAACGCACCACCAGAAAGTTCAAGTATATGGATGACGTCTCTGACTGACAAGTACAAAAACAGACCTGAGACACCAGAGTTTGAAGAGATGTGTTTGGCTGATTTTGCAGCTACATGCAGGGTTTTCTCTGGCAATCAAGCAAAAGGCAAACATGTCCTTCGCTTGCTAAATAACATGGGATTTGTTCAGATGCGGAAAAGTGACAAGCCTGCTGTGATCAGATTTTTCCGTCCCTCAAAGGAGAAATGTCCTGAACAGCACTTTGAATCACTGTTGAAGCTGTACCTTCCCTACAGATCAGATGCAGAACTCAAAAGGCCATACTTACCCACGTACCAGTCCTTTTACGAAAGTGGCATTGCACATCTGTCAGGTCGTGAGCACTTTGAGCTAGTTAAACACATTGTGAAGCGAAACAAAGACAAATATGAGCAAAACAGTGAAGAGATTGAGCAAGCTGTGGAAGAGTATGAACAGAGCAGAGGAGTGATTGATGAATGGAACAACCTCGCACCTGAGTCTGAAATGGTGAGGATGGAGTGTATTGAGGAACTACAAGCACAGCCACGTGATGAGAATGTACAAGAAAATGTACCAGACTACAGTCGACAGGCTAATGCTGTAACAGAAGCCAGAGCCATCAGAGAGCCCCCCGCAATGGACCCTGCTGTGTTACGTCAAATGTACCAGAACCTACACCAGAAACAAGCCTGTGTCTTCTATTTAATCAGAGATTGGTGTATAAAACGTGTTTGTCGCATAAATCCAGAGCCGCTCTTCATTTACATCAACGGTGGTGCTGGAGCAGGAAAGTCACATCTGATCAAATGCATCTACTCAGAAGCATCAAAGATACTGTGCAAAATGCTCAGACAAGCAGAAGAAACTGACATATCAAGCCCCACTGTGCTGTTGACTGCTTTCACTGGAACTGCAGCATTTAGCATCTGTGGGACAACCCTGCACTCTCTGCTGAAGCTCCCCAGAAGTTTGAAGCCTCCATTTCAAGGATTGGGTAACAAACTGGACGAAGTCAGAGCAGAACTGATCAATGCTGAAATCCTCATCATTGATGAAGTGTCCATGGTGTCAAAGATGCTCTTTGCCTACATTGATGTCAGACTGAAACAGATCAAAGGCAGCCAGAAACCTTTTGGAGGAATGTCAGTCATTGCTGTTGGAGACTTCTATCAGCTACCACCAGTGCGGCAGTCTAAACCTCTGTGTGTGCACAACCCAGAAAACATTGACCTGTGGCAGGAAAACTTCTAGATGATCACGCTCACTGAGATCATGCGTCAGAAGGATGAGAAGGCTTTTGCAGAGATGCTGAACAGGATCCGTGTGAAAGACAAGTCAGAAGAGTTGTCAGAAGCAGACAGAGCTTTCCTCTCCCAGGCTATCACTGAACCAGCCAAATGTCCTGCTGATGCCCTGCACATTTTTGCCACAAACAAACAGGTAGATGCTCACAACTCTGCAACATTAAACAGGTTTAATTCAAAAATCACCCAAATTGATGCAGATGACTATAAAAAGGACCCAAGCAGTGGAAAAATGACACGACAGGAGAGCCCATTCAAAGGAGGTACAAATGAGCTACCAGACACACTCCAAGTTGCTGAAGGTGTTCGTGTCACGCTGACCAGAAACCTAGATGTTTCTAAAGGACTGGTGAATGGTTCATTTGCTACTCTGGTCAAGGTGGTAACCTTTGAACAACATGTCAAAATGCTTGGTCTCCAGATGGATGATGAAACAGCTGGCAGGAGAGCACCAACATCAGCTGACAACCCTGTTTACATTGAGAGATCAGAGGAGAAGCTGAAACAGAAAGCAGCCGTGCGCTATCAGTTTCCCATCAAGCTGGCTTTTGCATGTACAATTCACAAGGTTCAAGGTATGACAAGACAATCAGCTGTTGTGTCACTGAAACACATCTTTGAGCCTGGCATGGCTTATGTGGCTGTTACCAGAGTGACCTCTCTCAGTGGACTGCACCTGCTGGACATGGATGAGAGTAAAATCTACGCTAACACAGAAATCACTGAAGCACTCGAGGCCATGAGACACGTGAACCTGGATGACATGATGCCACTTCTTCATCTCAGAGAGACACTGAGCCGACCTGACACTCTGACCATTGTTCACCACAGCACAGAGGGACTGCCAGCTCATATCAACGACATCAAAAGCCATCATGAACTGTGTCTTGCAGATGTGTTGTGTCTCACAGAAACTCACCGACAGGGCTCCTTTGTGGCAGGCAGTTTTCAACTACAGGGGTACAACATGTTCAAACGCAACAGGCACCTGTCCTATACCAATGTTCCCCAGATGGCCAACAGAGGAGGTGGTGGAGTTGCTGTGTATGTCAGAGACCATATCCAGGTACATGAAAAGCAGTATGTTCATAATGTAACTGACCTTGAGTTTGTGGCTTTGAAGGTTGAGGCCCCAGTCAGAGCACTGATTGCAGCTGTGTACAGACCTCCAGACTACAGTGTGACATTGTTCCTGTCAAACCTGAGCAGCCTTGTTAACTCACTGGAGATCATGAATGTTCACCCCATCATCATCTGTGGCGACTTCAATGAGAATCTTCTGTTTGGTGGAAACAAGCCAATACTGGAGATGTTTCGTTCCAGAGGGTATGAACAACTCATCACTGATCCAACCACAGACAAGAACACAGTGCTGGACCTGGTTTTCATCTCTCGACCTCAGCAGTGTCTCCATTCTGGTGTGATGAAGACCTACCACAGCTACCACAACCCTGTATACTGTGTCTTGTCTTTTGACAGTTCATGAAGAAGTCAGGTGAGTCTTAAAGGGTAATAAAAAATGCAGATGACTCGTTATGTCAACTGGTAAAACATTCATTTTTATAACCATATACTCAACCATGTTCAGGTTCCTGGTAAGGTAATGTGAATCCACCGTGCATTGTGTTGTGTTTTTAGGTAACTACAAAAAATTAATAATGTCACAAAGTTCTTGAAAAAGCGTATTTTTAAGGTGTAAAATCACATATTGTAAGAGTTGGATAATTGTATGGGACGTTATTATTTGGGGTTAAATATTATTATGGATCACATGTTTTTTCAGGCAACTACAATTTTATGGATTCTCAGAATGTTTTGGCCTGTGCATTTTCCAGGGTGGGTTTTGGCTTTGGGTTGTAACACTTGTGTAACAGCTCGAGTAACAATGTGATCTCCACTGCCTTCTTCCTTCAGATCTCTAACACTGTGATCCCTCCACAAAACAGGAGAGACACTGAGGACTGGACAACACTCTGAAACTTGTGACCTTGTGACAGTCAATCATTACTGCTGGACCATAGATTTGTGTTCCTCCTGCTAGTGATCAGTTCTCCTCACAAAAGAATTACAGGTACTGCACTTTCATATTTCATTAAAAAAAAACCCTCACTGTTATTGATGTTTTTTGTTTTTTCATTATTATTCGCATTGACTTAAATCAAAATTATAGTTTCTGTTGCTCCTTGTGTTACAGCTGTATAATGTCTCCTCTAAATTCTTCACTCGAGTCTCCTCCACTGTGATCTGTCCGCTGGACAGCTTTCTAAACCTTGGACTTGTGTGATGTGGAGCTGTGGAGAAGGTGATGTTTTACCCCAGCAGTAGTGATCAGGGTATTTGATCATGACATTCCATATAACATTTGAGCACTTCTTTTGTTTCATGGAATTCTGAAATATTCCTGTTTTCTCTCAACAAAATCCCTTCATTCCTCCTCAACACCACCTACACATCCAGCTGTGCACAGCTTAGTTCAGTGGAGTCCAACACCTGCACATGCCCTGGCAGGTGTGCTGCTGCAGGGACACACAAGTTTGCAGGCCAGTGGTCTATGCACTGTGAGGATCAGCGCAACAACCAAGTTATCTGATCACATGATACCATGCAATCTTATCTGTCAATCAACAGTGGACCTATCACTGCTGACCACACAGAGACATGTTCTACGTCCACCCAGTCCCACTTAGTGTTCAAGGCAGAGGATGAGAGGACTCCTGCCTCACCCTCTCTGACTCTGAGATGCTGAACCAGCTCAAGCAGTCATGCTGCCACTGAATACTGGAAGTTTTCATTTAACTATGTGTCATTCTAACTGTTAAACAAATCTTGTTGCACTGACTTCATTCTCTTAAGTTTATTACCTTTCTCTTGTCAAAATTACCTCCTCCCTCCTCATCACGCATCCAGCCCTGTGCACTGTCCACAATTAATCAGGTTGCAGTGCTGAAGGCACGCAAAAGCCTGCAGGTCAGTGGTGCCTCAGTTTCTCTGAATGACAGAAACCTCCACTCTGCATCATCAAGCAGCTCCCTAAACAAGTCTTAAAGGTAACATGTTTGTTATCTAACCTTCCTTGAAAAAGTCTGTCATGGACCAAACCACCTCTTAGTGCTGAAGGTTGCATTTACATCTGTACTTTGGGCAAAATTACGGTCCCCGTGAAACACCACCCACCAAAATGGTCCTTTTAACAGTTGTTTTCTGTTGAAACAATGTTTTCCTTTTGTAGAATTCATTCTTTTCCTTTTAATATCACCCTTTCCTCAAAACCTCTCTGTGGCCAAATGTGTCATTCTTTATGCAATTAGACACGAAGTGTGTTAGTTTTTTACATTACATTACATCCCTTATATTCCACGAAACTGGACCAATTTTTGATAAACCCAATCATTTTTGAGACTGGACTTAATGTGAACTATAAAAACCATTAAAAGGGATGCTTACACAGATGACAATGTTATTTTATTAAATTTATTTCACTGTACTCAGAAATTCTGAACTATTTTGTGATAAAAAAAATTCTTTCAATTAAGAAAAAAGAACACAGCACTAACAGAAGGTAATCATTATACCACAAAAAAAAACACCTCACAATTTTATCACACAATCCCACCCCATAGATTAGTAACAAAAGTTTTCTTTCTTTTTATAGAATGAGATTTCTTTCTTTTTACTGTAATGTGGTGAAAAGCCACTAGATGGAAGTATTGACAATTTTTTTTTGTTAAGCAATCTCAAGTTAGGTTTGGACATGTCCCGGGCATGCCTCAGAGGGGGCTGGAAAAGAGTATATAAGGAGAAAAATCGAGAGAGTGTAGAGGAGTAGTAGAAATTGCAAGAAGGATACATTTGACCAGACCTGTCACTCTTTTCAAGACCTGTTAAGCTTTTTGTGGATTTTTGCCTGTGTTGGAGCATTTTCCTGTCCCAGGACATCACAACAGAGCAGCCCATCTCCATTACAGGGAACTGTAAATACCTCATTTTTTTATTTTCTTTTCAATCTTGGTCAGTAGTGCAGGGTGTAGAGTAGTTCTATGTGTTTGTTTAATTAAATCTGTTGAACTTAAAGGATTTTGTCTGTCATCCCTTGCTGTCCGTGACGCCATAACAAATTGGGGTCATAACAAATTGGGGGCTCGTCCGGGATAGACCATTGTGCGAGTCATTTATTGAAAATGTAAAATTTCAAATAGTGAAATTGTTTTTTTGAATTTTCCTAGATATATATTGGCAGATCAACAGCAATGGATGATTTCTTGGCATCACCAACCATAGAGGTTTTGAAGTCTTTTAAAAAGACAGAACTGCTAGAAATATGCAGACAGTTAGAGCTGACAGATGTAAAACCAGCCATGCGAAAAGCAAGACTGCCTAGAGAGATTGTTGAATATTACATTGATGAAAATGTGTTTGCACCAGGAGATCTGGAACAGTTTCCGGTGGAAAATCCAAATGTAGAATTGGAACTTAAATTAAAAATGCTAGAGATTGAAAGGGAGGAAAAAGAAAAACAAAGAGAATTTGAGAGAGAGAGAGAGAAAAAAGAAAGGGAGGAAAAAGAAAAAACAAAGGCAGTTTGAATTAGAAAAATTAGCAAGAGAAGAGAAAAAAGAAAGGGAGGAAAAAGAAAAACAAAGAGAGTTCAAGAGAGCAGCAAGAGAGAAAGAAAGGCAGTTTGAGTTAGAAAAATTAGCAAGAGAAGAGGAAAGAGCAGAAAAGAGAGACAGAGACAAAGAGATTTCGATTTAGAAAAAAATTAGACAGAGAAGAAAGGCTCCAAATGGAGCAACTAAAAATTAAAATAGAAGGGGAAAACAAATTTCGGGCTAGCCAGGAGGTAAAGCTGGTGCCTCCATTCTCAGAAAAGGAGGTTGATAAGTATTTCCAGTGCTTCGAGAAGGTAGCTAAGAGTTGTCAGTGGCCAAAGGAACACTGGCCTCTGATGTTGCAAACTGTCCTCAAGGGTAAGCTCAACAAGCCTATTCGGCTTTGTCTGCAGATGATTCCTCTGATTATGAGGTTGTCAAAAAAGTTATTTTGACAGCTTATGAGTTGGTCCCAGAGGCTTACCGACAGAAATTCAGAGGTCTGAAGAAATCTGACAATCAGACTTATGTTGAATTTGCTAACGAGAAGAAGGTTTGCTTTGAGCGCTGGTGTACTTCTATGCAGGTCAAGGATGATTTCAACTCACTAAAAGAAATGGTGTTAGTTGAAGAATTCAAGAACTGTGTCAAAAATGATATTAAGACCTACCTTAATGAGAAGCAAGCACTGAATTTGCAATCAGCTGCCAAGTTTGCAGACGAATATGTTCTCACACATAAGTCCAAATTTCAGTCTAGCAGTAACAATAGATGGTCCCAATTTCAGAAGAAAGGTAACGGTGATACCCAAGATTCCTCACTCAAAGACAAAGACAAATCTGGTGATGGTGCTTAGAAATCCAGTAAAAAGGTCTGAACAAAGTATGAAAGCTGACAGTGACAAAAGTGGTCTAGTTTGCAATTATTGCAAGAAATCTGGTCATGTTACAACTAACTGTTGGTTCCTTAAAGCTAAGAAAGAACAAGAAAAGGATACCAAACCCAATGCCTTTGTGAAGACAAGGTTAGAAACCCCTGTAGTAGATGACCGATCTGCTAAATTGCCTGCTCCTTGTGAGGCTAAGAAGCCTGATACTGCTGACTTTGTGAGGGAGGAATTCCTTCCATTTGTGTCAGAGGGATTTGTGGCTCTGAATGAGCATTCTCCTCCTGTCCCCATATATATCCTAAGGGATACCGGAGCTTCTCAGTCACTTTTGTTGATGGACTCCTTGGAGTTACGTGACGAGACCGCTTCTGGGGATTTCATACTTGTACAAGGTATTGAAGGGAGGACTGTATCTGTACCCCTGCGCTCTGTATTCTTGAAGTCAGATTTAGTTACAGGACAGGTAAAGGTGGGACTTATGTCAAGTCTACCTATCAAGGGTGTTTCTCTGTTGCTAGGCAATGACCTGGCTGGGGGCAATGTAGTTCCCCTGTTCATCTTACTTGCAGCCGAGCACTGAAGATGGCGATGAAGACCCATCTCTGTATCCTTCCTGTGCAGTGACTCGTGCTATGGCCAAGAAGGCTCAAGAAGAAGATGACGTGGTGCCGTCCAGCACCTTGAATAGTCATGACTCAGGTGGTTCGCCTCATGACTCTGTTCAGCCTACTATGGTTTCTCCGTTTGAGGACTTATCAGACACTTTTATCAGTTCTCTATTCAGCCAGCCAGATGGGTCTGGTGATTCTGATCTGTCTGGAGACTTGTCTCTGTCCAGAAAGCGGTTGATTCAGGAACAAAACAATGATCCTGAAATTTGTGTACTAAGGAAGACAGCCCTTCCTAATGAAGAAATAGACACAGTTCCAGTTGGGTATTATCTCAAGGATGGAGTGTTGATGCGGAAGTGGCGCCCTCCTGATATCCCTGCCAATGCAGATTGGGCAGTGGTCAAGCAAATTGTTGTTCCGAAGGTCTACAGGAATGAGATCTTAACAATGGCTCATAGTTTGCCTTTAGGAGGTCATCTTGGTGTTAGCAAGACTGTTGATAAGATCATGAAACACTTCTTCTGGCCTGGACTTCGGAAAGATGTTTCCAACTTTTGCAAAACCTGTCACACTTGTCAGGTAGTTGGAAAACACCAGTTAGACCCACCTGTAGCTCCATTGCAGCCTATCCCAGCATTTGGGGAGCCCTTCTCCAAGGTCATTGTTGATTGTGTTGGTCCATTACCCAAGACTAGATCTGGAAATCAGTACTTGTTGACAATCATGTGTGCATCTACCAGATTCCCTGAAGCCATCCCCTCTACGCAACATCAAGGCAACTGCAATTTCTAAGGCTTTGATAAAGTTCTTCACGTTGTTTGGCCTTCCCAGGGAAATTCAGTCAGATCAAGGTAGCAATTTCACTTCCGGATTGTTTCAGCAGGTTGTGTATGAACTAGGTGCGAAGCAGATTCTTTCCAGTGCCTATCATCCAGAGAGTCAGGGTGCCTTAGAGCGGTTTCATTCCACTCTCAAGACAATGATGAGGACTTATTGTTATGACCATGAGAAAGACTGGGATGAAGGTGTTCATTTGCTGTTGTTTGCAGCTAGAGAAGCAGTGCAGGAGTCTACTGGATTCAGTCCATTTGAGCTAGTGTTTGGCCATGAAGTGAGAGGACCTTTGCTATTGTTGAGTGAACAATGGCAAGAGAAAGAGCCGCATATCAGTCTGTTAGACTATGTTAGCAAGTTCAAGGAAAGACTGCGTGCAGCTTGTGGCCTAGCCAAAGAGAATCTGAAATCAAGTCAGGGAAAAATGAAAACTTGGTATGATCATAAGGCTAGAAGCCGTGAGTTTAAACCAGGAGACAAGGTCCTTGTGTTGTTTCCCTTGCAGTCCAATCCATTGCAGGCTAGATTTCATGGTCCTTATGAAATTCTGACAATGTAATTGCCGATTGCTTATCCCGTGTTTGAGTATGTGTATATATATCACGTGTTTATTAGCATATTGTATTATATGTATATATATACAAGTGTCTACTTCACCATTTTTGTATTGAAAAGAAAAATTTTGCCTTTATAAGTCAAAATTTTCCCCTTTTGGAATGGAGGTGTAATGTGGTGAAAAGCCACTAGATGGCAGTATTGACAATTTTTTTTTGTTAAGCAATCTCAAGTTAGGTTTGGACATGTCCCGGGCATGCCTCAGAGGGGGTTGGAAAAGAGTATATAAGGATATACTATATATCCTGTCCAGGATTTATATTTCCTGTCCCAGGACATCACAACAGAGCAGCCCATCTCCATTACAGGGAACTGTAAATATCTCATTTTTTTATTTTCTTTTCAATCTTGGTCAGTAGTGTAGGGTGTAGAGTAGTTCTATGTGTTTGTTTAATTAAATCTGTTGAACTTAAAGGATTTTGTCTGTCATCCCTTGCTGTCCGTGACGCCATAACAAATTGGGGTCATAACATTACAAATTAAGTTTCCTTTTTTATTTACATCAACTTTTCTTCTCAACACCAATTTAAAGAAGTTAAAGGACTTTCTGTTGACCTCTTCTAAACAACACATATTTCTTCTGATTATTAATTTCGAAAATGTTTTTGTTTGCCTTTCAAACAAACAGGGAAAACAGGTCAGTTCATTCAGTTGCTTGTGAACTAACCGATCAGACTGGGGTTTCAACTGGTAGGTGAAAGGTGCTTCACATGTGTGCACTTAGCCTAGGGCTAATGAAAATTCCAGTGTAGAGACATGAATCCTAAAACACAAGTTGAATGCGTGAAACCAAAGTGAACTTATTCACATGGACCACATCCCATGATGGGATTGTTCCTGTACAACTCTTCTCACAATAATACCTTGACTCTTCTTTAAATATCATTTTATGCAAAATAACACACAACTGGATTTAAAGTTTCACAGCATGAATGTCAGTCAAGCTCCACTGGGGTTGGAGTCATGAACTGTCATCATTAAAACTGTTCATGACCTATGACTTTAGCCTTATCCAACCAACATGTGAAAAGCCTTGGGTGATGTGGCTGAACAAGTCACTGAAATTCCTTTTTCTGTCATTATCCATGCTTTATTTATCCTCTATCCTTTCTGAATGCATAGAATTCATGCAAGAGTGGACTTGTTGTCTTTGGTGTCTTGACACATTGTGCCCCTATGATATTTAGCCATGAAATTTGACTAGCTCTTCAACAATGCAGTACTATTGAGATACTGTAGTAACTGAAACACTACACTAACATAAGAAAATTGGGTGACACAGGGATGTTTAGCTTGTTTGGCATGACCCCCCTAAACCCAGCCACCCACATCCAACACACACACACACACACACACACACACACACAGCCCCTTTCTACCCAGATATCCTCTCTCCCGCATATCGTTTGATCACAGTAAAGAAAGGCATGAAAAGCCCCTTCAAAAACATTACAAATGGTGGACAACTTTTGGCTTGTCTTTAATGTTTGACGTTACTTGATTGATGAGATAACTCCTTAAAAAACATAAAACATCACTTTATTATAGCTTATTTTTTACTGTTAATCCTAATTACGCTATCCCAATAATACTTCAATGTTTTGTTTTTTATTATTATTTTCATTACTTTATCATTTCCTTTTCATTTAATCTTTTCCTCTCGCAGAATTATTTTTTACTGAGCCTGACTATCTCCTATATTAGACACAGGTGAGCTCACCATATGCTGCATGTTTTGCACAAAGGCCATTGTAATGTCACCATGTATAGCTAGTTTCTCAAATTAACTTGTTTTCTCTGTGAACATTGTTTTTGACCACACAAAGCTGACTGTCTTGCCAAATGGATGTTCATTGACAATATTTAAATTGTTGTTTCACTGTTTCATCTCAATTGCTTGCTACACGTTGGCTGATTGAAACATACTTTATACTATTAAAACATTTTTTTTTTTTGCAACATTGCCCACCATTCAATGACGCTCTCTATTTTCTAACTTGTGTTGTGTCCATCCAACGCCTTAACCATTTCTATTTCTGACAGTGTTCCTCTGTTGTCAGTTTCCAATATATTTGCGTGGACTTGAACTTTTTTCTACTGTATTGCAGCAGACCCTAAATTTTCAAACTAACACATTTTTACTACCATCCATCAATCCTCAACTAATGCTTAATCTACATGCTTCAACAATTTTCTTCTGCTGTCAGGTTACAATATATTTGAGTAGGTTTTAACTTTTTTAACACTAATCTTCAACAATTTTAGTTATTTCTAACTATTGTATGTAAATGAACCTCCTTCACACCGATTCTACTTTAAATCTACTGTCAGCTATTGCTTCAGCGATGTTATTTGCTTCATCGGCCTTCTTCAGCTGTATTGCAGCAGTCTTCCACTCTTCAAACTCACATCAAATGTTACACTTAAATCTACAATTTTTGTTACATTTTATTCTGCCTCTTTAACGTTTCTACTACTTTTAGCCCTTTTAAAGCCATTCATCACTCAGATTGCACATTATAGTTTTCAGCTATAGCATCAGCATTTTCAACATTGCTTCAGAAACTTCTTCAACTAATTTGTGTGAATGCTGAAAGCATTCATTATTAGTGTGAATGCAGAAAGCACGTGGTTAGCATTGTTAGCATAGCTGGCATAACTGCTAACAACATTAGCTAAGTTAGCTGAATTACGCAGTTAGCATGGTTAGCATAGTTAGCATAACTGCTAACAACATTTGCTAAGTTTGCTGAGTAACACGCATGGCATGGTTCGCATTGTTCTTTCATTCTTTCTTTGTTCAGCTTTCTTTCTTTCAGTTTTTTGATAAACATTTAAGTATTCTACATAATTCAAATACTATATTTTCATGGCAGCTA
This sequence comes from Gymnothorax javanicus, assembly GCA_029692085.1. Taxonomy (NCBI): domain Eukaryota; kingdom Metazoa; phylum Chordata; class Actinopteri; order Anguilliformes; family Muraenidae; genus Gymnothorax; species Gymnothorax javanicus. The sequence goes on along the minus strand of CM056200.1, from coordinate 29,210,309 downwards.
TTCAGTATGGTGTCAGCAAACATTCAAATCATTCAAACTTTAGTGTATTCAAGACAGCATTGCAGTGTGGCTTCAGCTTTCAGCATTCTCACTCGCAATTTGTTCAGAAATTGCTGCTCTAGTTATTCTTACTTCTTCTGCCGTTCCACGCTATTAAACTACTCCTTAATACTTTGTGCTATTTCAACAATTCATATATCAAAACGTTCAGATTTTTCTGGACATTATTGCTACTATTTTTTTTTTATTTTACTATTTTTAAATATTAATTTTTTCTACATTTTTTGTCTCATAGAAATGCATTGAAACAGTCTTCAAACTCTTGTGCTACTTTCAACCTCTATAACATCAGCATTCTTCTAGACACTTCATTCGACCTCTAACATTAGCTAAGTTAGCTGAATAACGTGGTTCGCATGGTTAGCATTGTTAGCATAGTTACCATAACTGCTAACATTTGCTAAGTTAGCTGAGTAACGTGGTTAGCATGGTCATGTGGTTAGCATTGTTAGCATACTGGCTAACAACTTAAGCTATGTTAGCTGAGTAATGTGGTTAGCACGGTCCTGTGGTTAGCATGGTTAGCATTGTTAGCATAACGGCTAACAACATTAGCTACGTTAGCTGAGTAACGTGGTTAGCATGGTTAAAATTGTTAGCATAACGGCTAACAACATTGGCTAAGTTAGCTGAGTAACATGGTTAGCATGGTTAGCATTGTTCTTTCATTCTTTCTTTGTTCAGATTTCAGTTTTTTAATAAACATTCAAGTATTCTACATAATTCAAATGTTATATTTTCATGGCAGCTATTCAGTGTGGCGTCAGCAAACAAACTTTATTGTGTTCAAGACAGCATCGCAGTTTGGCTTCAGCTTTCAGCATTCACACTTGCAATTTCTTCAGAAATATTATTATTCTTACTTCTTCTGCCATTCCACGCTATTAAACTAGTCCTACATACTTTGTGCCATTTCAGCAATTCATATATCAAAACATGCAGCTTTTTCTGGAAATTATTGCTATTACTCTTCTTTTGTACTACTTATATTTTTAAAATATTTCACTTTTTCTGATGTTTTTGTCCCATAGAAATGAATTGAATATTCTTCAAACTCTTAAACTCTGGTGGAACTTTGAAACTCTATAAGAGGGGTCACCAACTCCGTCCCTGGAGGGCTACCATCCTGTAGGTTTCTGCTCTACCTCCTATTCAACACAACTGATTCAACTAATTAGCTACTTAACAAGATCACTAAGCTCGGCAATTGAGTGGCTAATTAGTTGAAACAAGTGTGCTGAATAGGAGAGAGAGCAGAAACCTACAGGATGGTAGCCCTCCAGGAACAGAGTTGGTGACCCCTGCTCTATAACTTCAGCATACTTTCTCCTTGAGACTTCATTCACCTTCTCATATTAGCTAAGTTAGCTGAGTAGTGTGGTTAGTATAGTTAGCATTGTTAGCGGTTTTAGCATCACGGGTAGCAACATTAGCTACGTTAGCTGAGTAACGTGGTTAGCATGGTCACGTGGTTAACATGGTTAGCATTGTTAGCATAGTTGGCATCACGCTTCACAACATTAGCTAAGTTAGCTGAGTAACGTGGTTAGCATAGTCACGTGGTTAGCATTGTTAGCTTGGTTAGCATTGTTAGCATTACGGCTAACAACATTAGCTAAGTTAGCAGAATCACCTAGTTAGCATTGTTTGCATACCGGCTAACAACATTAGCTAAGTTAGCTGAGTAATGTGGTTAGCATGGTCACGTGGTTAGCTTGGATAGCATTGTTAGCATAACGGCTAACAACATTAGCTAAGTTAGCTGAGTAATGAGGTTAGCATGGTCACGTGGTTAGCTTGGATAGCATTGTTAGCATAACGGCTAACAACATTAGCTAAGTTAGCTGAGTAATGAGGTTAGCATGGTCACGTAGTTAGCATGATTAGCTTGGTTAGCATAACAGCTAAGAACATTAATTAAGTTAGCTTGGTAACGTGGTTAGCATGGTTAGCATAGATAGCATAACTGCTGACAACATTAAGTTAGCTAAGTAACATGGTTAGCATGGTTACCATAGTTAGCATAACGGCTAAGAACATTAATGAAGTTAGGTAACGTGGTTGACATGGTTAGCATTCTTAGCTAACCTAATGCTTTTAGCGGTTATGCTAACTATGCTAAGTAACATGGTAAGCATAGTTAGCATAAGGGATTACAAAATTAATTAAATAAGCTAGGTAAGGTGGTTAGCATGGTTAGCGTTGTTAGCATAGTTAGCATAACTGCTAACAACATTAACTAATTTAGCTGAGTAACGTGGTTAGCATAGTTAACATTGTTCTTTCATTCTTTCTTTGTTCATCTCTGTTTTTTCAGAAACATGCAAGCATTCTACATAATTCAAATATTATATTTTCATGGCAGCTATTCAGTGTGGCGTCAGCACACATTCAAACATTGAAATCATTCAAACTTTATTGTATTCAAGACAGCATCACAGTGTGGATCCAGCTTTCAGGATTCACACTCGCAATTTCTTCAGAAATTGCTTCTCTAGTTATTATTATTAGTGTGAACGCTGAGAGCATTCACACTATTGTTTTTCATGTTGGCCATTTTCTTTATACTTAATATTCTTACTTCTTCAGACGTTCTACGCTATTAAACTAGTCCTACATACTTTGTGCTATTTCAACAATTCATATATCAAAACCTGCAGATTTTTCTGGACATTATTGCTATTACTCTTTTCTTTCATACTATTTATACTTTTTAAAATATTTCACTTTTTCTTATTTTTTTGTCCCATAGAAATGCATTGAAACAGTCTTCAAACTCTTCTGTTACAGCTAGAGTGGGAGCTGAGAGCAGACAGAATGAAAAAGTTCTTTCTCTAACTTCCATAAATTTGAATCCCTCTTCATGAAATTTCTCAAAAATCTAGGAAAATTTGTTCTTGTTACAGTAGTATCATTTTTGTAGCAGTGAAATATTTAGATTTGGCTTTAGTTTTTAAATTGACCTATTTTCAGCTATTTTTTTACTCTGTCATACTTTTAGCAAGAAATGTTATTCAAACTGTAATTTGTTAGGCTACACTTGGATAATTTATTTATCCATTCAACTTTTTTGTAACTTCTATAATTTTCTAATTATAATTTTTAAAAATTTTTTTTTACAATTAATTCTGGGAACTTAGAGTATGAAGACATCACGACTAGAGTGACGAACATCAGCAAAATGGTCCAGCAGTCTTCTCTTTAACTTGCTCTAACTCCCACAGTTTTCACTCCGCATAAATATTTTTATATCCAAGTTGTAGCAAAAGTTGTGCTGGTCACGAAAATGTAACTATGGAAGCAATTGGACAAATGGTTTTGGCTGTATGAGCCGAAATGCGACGGGATCGCTCACTGAAGCTTCATTAACTCCAATGTTAAATGTGTTATGACTTGAAAATCACAACAAAGAAAACCAGCAATGACAACTTAAACAAATTTATTCTTCACTGATAAAAAAAAAACTTCTACAAATAATCCACTGTTCAATCCTCTAATAACACTCTAATGCCACTATGTAACTCTGTTGCCAAAACAAAAACTCTGCCTCTCCTGACCAAAATCACAGCCTTTATATAGACTAGCAACATTCTGGAAAGGTCTACAGGATTCCTGGCTAATCCCGCCCCCTCCAGGCAGAAGATGCCAGAAGCTTCTAGAAAGCACTGGTCTATTACAGAGAAGTGAAATTACATCAGATCATGTTTTGCTACAGACACACCACCAGAGGGTGCTGATGAACAAAATAAATAGCTGACCAGCAAGGCAGCAAAACAGCATGTAACAAATCTCCATTTACAAATGATATACAGTGCTTTACATAATATACTCATACATAACAAATGCGACAATAAAATGCAGGTTGCAAAGGCTAAACGCACAGTTTTCTAACTTTCTTGTGTTTTTGGCACTACGAACACAATTTTGACAAATATTACTCAGCTGACTCTCCTCTTTCATGTGGTACATCCATTTCCTAGATTGGACCATTTTTGAGTTAGAAGTCGCGATATGTAAGAAACGCCTGCGCTAAAATCTCGATTGGACTAAATGACTCAGCCAAACTCAAATAGCTTAGATATGGATCATTTTTGGTTCGATTCTGCCCTCTGCTGGCCTTTTTCCAGACCTCAGCATTGTCCTTTTTCGGAGACAGAGATAGATATGACTGTAAAAGAATAATTCTGAGTCTAACTCAGTGAAAGAATTTCCAGTATAGTAGTTGGAACAGTCACTGAAACCAGCTCCAGGACGCAAAATCTATTTGTCCTTCATATGACAATGCGGAGGCCGTTTCCAATCCTGCCAATCATTTTTAATGTTTCCATCTAGGATTGATAAAAACCATCTGATCAGAGCATTCATATTTTCTAGAATAAGCTGACGCAATCTTGGTTATTTTTACATTATTAGTGCAAGGCCAGTGAAGAGAAAAAAAATTAACTGCCTCGAGACACTCCTTCAGAAGTCTGGTGCAAAGTCGCGGACTGGCTGTACGCAAATGAGTTTCTGTTGGTGTCTGGAACTCGAGTGGGGAAAAAACATTTCGCCTCCAGCAAAAGCACAGTGAGTGCGGGAAAGAACGGTCTTTTTGCTGAGTGCGTCCAAGACAACACGTTACAGTAAAAATGGCAAAGCAGAAAAAACAATAGCTTGAGATCCTATTCCGGCATATAGCTACCAAGCAACTGTTTGCATAAGGTAAATATATTTATGATTGTATCTAAAATAGGCAATATTGGTATCAAAATAGAGCTAGTTAAGTATAAAGAAATGAAAGTGATGTCCCCAGTCGCTATTGGTTCATCACTTGATATGATTTTTTCCTGAGTTTCAAAATAGTCGGGTTTAAGGCTGGAGTAAGCACACTATTATAAATTCACATCTTTTTTGCCAGTTATTTTAACTGGCACCTTTTTTGCCACTTATTTAACAGCAATTTTACGATCAGTTCAGAACAGAGGTTCTGAGAATGTTAACTGCAAACCACAGTTACATGCGTGCAGGACTCAGCTTGCAGTTAAAATAACAAGGAGACAGTGCGTTCCAATCCCTCAGTAAAGACAAGAGTGAGACTTCCAGAGTCATAATCGATTTCCGTGTCACTAGTGGTGAAATCCATCGAAATGCACGTGAAACGGATTAACTTGCTGCACAAGGACTTAAATTCCGCAGATGAGGTTTTTTGGAAGCTTCTGAGGCATTACAGACCCAACCAAAATTTTGTTGTCTAAATATCACATCATAGAACAAGGATAAATACCCCATTCAACCATTCTTGGTCACCTTTAAATCCGTTCAAGGTCCGTATTTCAGGAGAACACATTGGATGTAAGTGAGTCCCTGTGTTCTTAACTACACATTTTTATGAACGAGATAAGTTGCATGTGCCTGTAGTACCACTTAAAAAATAAGTTGTCTGATTCAATTTTCTCTGACAACTTGAAAATGAAAACCAACTGTTTATTTTCTATCAAAGATCTGTCTGAAAACCATTGTTATGAGAAAATCAACATTATTTGCTGCATCTGTGAGTGATTTTAATGTCTGCCATTGTGCAACCAGAACCAGAATCCGAAGAGCTTTGAAAGGCTGACTGCATAAGGACATGAAGGATGCAATTTGCGTGAATAGTTGCTGGAGCTATTCAGATACTTTCAGAATGAAGCATTCGAAGACTAGGCCATGGTATAATGGCAGACCTGCACAGACTATTTGTGAACTCGTCAATTTGATGTTGATATACATGTAGGACCAATAAGAAATTGTGATTATTTTTGTTCCAAATTGTTTTCACAGAAATGTTGTCTTTTTCAACATTTTCAGCAAAACACTGTTGCAGGCTAGAACTAAATTATATTCAGCCTTTTCCCTCCTATCCCTTGAGGTTTCAACTTTTTCTTGTAGAACTATTAATTGACTGCACAATGCTAATTGTTACCCCTACTAGTGTCTAGAATCGACTGATTTTATACATATACCACAACCAACAAACTCAACTCTCATGAATTTCTCTGTAGTAGCTATTGTTCCAAAATACTATCCAAATGTTCGGAAATAATATGTTGCTCACCTGTTTGAAACCTTAAAATTTATCCTGCACGAGTACCTCTATGGGCACCACCTATCTCTGTAACTAATTAAACCAGCCATCCGCCAAAACAAAATGTGTTTTAGCGGTGTATACATTGCACATATTTCATTTCAAGAGATTTCTCTGTGGCATGTGTCTGGTTTTGCAAGATCTAAATAAGGTGGTACGGCGGGGCGCCACCTATTGGCATTACTGGTTAAACCAACATAGTGTCAAAACAAAATCAGTGTTTTCATAATGTACATTAACACACATTCCATTTTAAGAAACTTCTCCATGGCACATGTCTGATTTTGTCAGATCTGACATATTGGTAACCGCGCTCTCATACTAATATATTTTTGAATATTCATCCCCTTATATCCAGACATTGGCAACAGAGCCATAAAACTTCATTTGGCATGTTAAAATATCCTGAAAAGGCTAGAGACTCAGCTAATTTCAAGGCTCAATCTTCTTGGTTATCATTTTTATGGCCCTCTGAACATCACTGCAAATCATTAAAAAATGGGCGAATTGGAGATTGTCTGTAGCTGCTGCTCCAAGATGGAGCATAGTGCCAAAGATGTTTTTTGTGTCCTTTCTTTAGCCCGAAGGAAGGTTCAAATTAATTGTCCACCCATCCCCACAGGTGTCTGGTTATAAATGTTAATCCACTCTACAAACAGGAAAAAGCTTGAATCCAACTTTGGGAGCAAATATCTCAAAAAACCAAAAAAGTTCCAGACTAAATACTTCAAAATTTTTCTCACCTTTAATGTCTGAAAAGGAAACGGGTAAGATGAATTTGGCATTGATCTGGTTTAAAAATTAAAATAAGCCTGAATTTTGTAAAAATATTTGTTCCCGTTGTACACAGATTTCTTGTCACTTCATGTATAACCAACATGACCACCAAGTGGCACTTTCACATTTAAAAAATTTGGGTACCCCAGTATCAGATACAATCATAACTTGTTTGGCATGTTGAAGCAGTTATCCACAATATTCCTTCAAAAAATGGGTATTTTCCTTCAAAAATGCTCAATTTAGTACCTGACTTGTCCACTTCTAGGTGGCGCTGTCGCCATATCAAGAAAAATTGTGAGCTCAAACGCCTGGATTTTACGTTACACATATATGGGCACCATTCTGCCAAATTTCATGAGATGTCAACTCCAATAAGTATCTCAAAAATGCCATTCTCTCAGAATATGGCTCTTAAACTTGAGCGAAGCTGAGTATATTTTCAGTCAGTATCAAAACACTGCATCCTCACATTATGCATATTCAAGATTGTTTCTGCTGGACTAGACTATTTACAAAGGGTTTATGAACTTGAGCGAAGTTTGATCTTTGAAATGTTCTTCATTAAGGAGCTCAAACTAGGGATGGGGCCGATCAGCAAATAAGTTGTACTCAACCTATTTCATCTTTGTGTCAGATTCTTTGCTAGTGGAGAAACTGCCAGGAGGGCGAAGGCTCTCCTGACACAAGAGCTTGAGAAGATGGAGCGAGCACTGCTCAGGGCATCAGCTGATGAAGCAGGGGCAGCGGAGGCAGAGCCAGCAGAAAAGGTCGCTGCATGGAAGCTGGTCCAAGCACTGGTTGTCCTCCAAGCACAAGGAAGAGCAGCTTCAGCAGTCTGTAGGACAGAATTCTGGAGGAGCATGATGAACCTGCAGGAGGTACCCAGGCAGTGGTTATCCAAATGCAAATGTATTTGAAAGAACCAACGATATGTGAGAAAGACAGCCCTTTCCAGTACTGGGCAAACAGTACTTTCCTCTCCTTGCTGCTGTTGCGGAAAAGTTCCTGAGTGCCCTTTCAACCAGTGTGGAAAGCGAAAGACTGTTTAGCACGGCATCCAATATCGTGGATGAAAAGAGGAATCGGCTGACAGCAGAGAGAGCAGAAATGCTCATATCCCTCAAAAAGAACCTGCCAATGTTTAAGTGAGATTTGTTGAACACTTGATCACTCCCTCAGTGTTAAATTTTTGAGGAGTCATTTACTTTGTATTGTTTTCTCTTGAAGAATAGTTTCACACACTCTGGCGTTAAGCTTAATCCAGGTCACCTTCAATGTCAAACCTCCTACTGTACTTGATTTGTGCTGTTCAGATGCACAGTTTTATTGACAGTGTGAAAGATGTTTACACTTTTTGCACTTTTCTTTTATTTCAAATATTTGAGATTTGAAAACCTTGACTTGTTGATGCTACATGAGCCAGTGTACTTAATTTATGCTGATCAGATGAAGCAGCTCTTTGTATTTTATTTTGAGAGGGGGTAGCGTTAGAGAACTTTACCCTTTATTTCATATTTGACACTTAAAACTTTATTGATAGTATGAATGTTTACACTTATTGCATTTTTCTTTTATTTTAAAAACATCTGAAAACCATGATTTGTTGCTGCTACATGAGCACTAAATTTGTACTGATCAGATGAAGCAGCCCTTTGTATTTGATTTGGAGAGGGGTACTGTTCGAGAAGTTTACCCTTTATGTGTATCTGTCTTGAATTTAATAAATATTGACAGTCAATTTGAAATTCTTACAGTTGCATATTTTTTTCAGGATGGGATTTTTCCTGTTAACTGGATTTCCTGTTTTTCTGACTTCCTTTTCTGACCTTATACTTACCTCAGGTTACCTTTTGGTACATACATGCATACATTCGTACATATCATACTTGCCTGTAGAGAGGAGTTTATTACAGCCTCATATAAAATCAACAATAATGATAATAATATCAAAGCAAACAGAGATCTGGTATCGGAATAGTATCGGTATCAGCAGATATCCAAATTCAGGTATTGGGATCGGATCGGAAGCGAAAAAATGTGGATCGGTGCATCCCCAGCTCAAACCAAAATTAAACGTCCAATCGACTCTGTCCGTGCAAAGCTCTTTACGTGACACACATGACAGTCACCCCCTCCTTTCTTTCTTTTCCTATTATTCTTCTTGATTTATGCTCCGCAAACATTCATTCTTTCAGTTACTTGAGAATGAAGCGAAGTTGCTTTGAAACATCGTGTGCTTTTACAAATTTTAAAAGCTTTTACAATGATGTTAAAAGTTTTTAAACTTTTTAAAACTTTTAAACTTGAATATTTTTTTTTACTTTTTTTAAAATGTCTTTTAAAAGTGGGGTTTTATTGTCACAAGGATTTATTATTTATTGAGCAAAGTTGTATTTCTTTTAAATCAAAATCAATGCATTGCATCCATACCAGTCTGCACATTCAAGATTGTGCCACTTATAATAATCCAGGATATACAATGTTTAGTCACTCAGAGACCTGAACAGCAAAAAGGGTAAAATAGCCACACAGCTCTGATCAAAAGAGTACAACTGGATTTAACCAACCACTTCAGATGATTTATGCCCCACAGATGTGGACTGATATTTACATAAATGAAACAGCCATCGTGTGCCTGATGACAGAGAGAGAGCACCAACAGTGTTAAAGTTGAATTTGGACTGTGAAACATGCTACATTTACATCAGTGTACTGCAATCCTGTAAGAAGTCCCCTCTCAGCTTTTAACTGCAGATATTGGTGGTGGATAAAATTTTGAAGTCCCCCTGAAAAAAGGTTTTAAATTTGAAGACTCAAAACCAAATTTGGGCCATTCTTTGAGAAGGGAACCAAAATGTCAGACACGTGACCAGATGTCAACAAATAAAGAAATACTTTGAAAATTCATGAAATGCATCAAATTTATTCCTTGCTATTTTCCATACCCCAAAACTATGAACATTCTGGATTTTTCACCCTCACAGAAGTCAAACAGAGTTATGAAAAACCTGTTTTTATGTGAAGTCACGAACATGACCAGTTGTCTTTGACCCCTGACTTTAAGTAGTTAAAGTTAATGTAACAAAAACAATTTTTACCTGATAGACTTGGATAAGTAGTACTCCTATATAAGGTCCACAATCATGAACCTCCAATGCTTTTGCAATTGGAGAAGATTTTTTCAAGTATTTGTTACATTTTTAGTCACAAGAGTGATTAAGAATTGCCCAATAACTGATAAAGCCAGTTTCATTCCTATTTATATAAATGCTGTAAGCAGTAGGGGTGTGTTTAACAGAGGGAAAAACCAGCAGTACTTTGCAAGATAAGTCTCAAAAGCATGATTGGGGTACTAACCAATAGGGGTTAAAATTACTGGAGCCCGAATTTCGTGCTTAATTCTCAGAAACAGAAAATTAATTTGGCAAGGGAACTACATCAACATTTATGGAAGCGCAAAAAACATATTTGTGATATTGTTGCGGATAACCATCATATTACAGCCCAAGAAATCACGAAAGTATTGAATCAATTCATGTCTCAACCAGTTTCAACAAAAGCCATTTACCAGGTCTAAGCCCGCACACCATAAAGGCTGTGTCCCCGCGGCGACCCGGGTTCAATTCTGGCTCGGGTCATTTGCCGCAGGTCTTCCCCATTCTTCTCCCCAACTTTCCCATCTGTCTCCACTGTCTAACTGTCCAATAAAGGGAAAAAATCCCTCCCAATCTTTGAAAAAACAACCGTTTACCACTTGATTTGATTTGTTTAATTGGTAAATAAATGTAAAACATACATACATAAAACGTAAATATGATTGACATTAAAAACAAGGATAACACATCAAAGCCGAAGTTTATTTCCAATGTGGTCCCACAGTCAATGTACAATCATGAATACAAGTGTAAAGAGGTGTAAACAAACTAGATTCAATTACATAATAAATCAAATGAGGTAAGCACAGAACGGTAAGTATGTAAATAAATAAATAAATAAATACCAATCTACATACTGAATTAAATAAGTGCAAATATAGATGCATAATGGCTATAGATAAAAAGAATACAATAATAATATACAGGTTACATATACAGCAAGGAATAATAATAATAATAATAAAAAAAAAAAAAAAATGTTAAACAACTAATTCCAAAACAACTATCAATAAATTAAAAAATAAATAAATAAATTGGCCTAACCTGAAAACCTAAACAAGTAGTAATACATGAAGGACTGTGCTTCCTGGTCGACAAGTTGACTAAAAAGATGACAATTTACATCTGATTAAAAGCTGGCTAGGCTTTCCCATGATTTAATAGCATTTGGTAATGAGTTGAGCTCTGATATGGCTGTATAACAGAAGGATAATTTTCAGAAAGATTTTACATTATCGAAACAAAGTTGGCCTTGTTTCTGATGACAAACCCCAGTGCGTCCCTTTGTTCCCCAGAGCTGTAACTAACAGCTAAACTCATACCGAAGTGCAGCATCTCTCTGAATTCAGAGAGTAAGGTTAGTATATGATAGGTGATGGACACTTTTCCTCTTGGTTGAGAGGAATTACGGATGTACCTTACATTTAATTTCAATTCTTTTTGTGTCTTTTCTGTTATATTTTACATTGTTTCATGTTAAATGCGTTTTATCATTTTGTGGACTAAAATACTTTGAATGTGATACTCGCTCATTAACTGTCCGCATGAAGCACAGGAATAGCCAAAACAATCCATTTTATTTGTGTATATGGTGTGCTCCCAGAAAATCTGTAGTTATTGTCAGTTTTTCCTGGGAAAAACTAGATCACATGCTGGCATAATGAAATGAAATGGATAAAATAAAGTGAACTTGAAAGTTTGGAGATAAATATCAAATACACATTACATAAAAATATTGGTCTCTTTGATTGATTGATCATACATTCCTATTTTTAATCAAAAACTGTTTAATTTGCATCATATGAAATCATGGTGATAGAGGCATGTGGGTGATGCAAATAGTTTTTGCATTTTAATCAATGCATAATGGTTATAGTTGTGTTAATTATCATCTCTATCCTCATTACAGTCAAACCAAAGATCGTATATTTGCCTAAAACTCAGATAACATTCTTGCTTTGTTTCATGAATTTCACAAAATTATGTAGAGAATAAATGCACCGTAACAGACAATCACAAGCATACATCTCATGTGCTTACATTATGTCACTCAGGGGAAGGGCTTCGGCAGCAGATGCAGAGCAAGTTTTTCAGCCATGGCAGCTGCTTAATCTGGGAGATGTAGAGGAAGGGTGCAGTGATGGTACTGAGGTACATAATGGAGGACAAAATCAAGTCAACGTCACAGAATTGTTTGAAATCAGGTATATACATAATGGGCCTGATAAGAACTACAGGCAGGTAATGAAACACTATGATACCCAGATAGATTTGCACGGTTCTGAGGGCTTTCTTTTTCATAGGGTGCATCTTCTCTTTGCCCAAGACTGACTTCCTCAGACTCCACATGATAGAAACGTTGCAGAAAACCATGATGACAAAGGCGGCCAGGATCAGCCAAATGTAGACGTAAGCTGAAAGCTCCAACCACAATAACCTGCAGAGGGCAAAGGCTATCATGAGCCCCCAAACAAGCATGGAAATAGCCACTCTGATCTTGTTATCCTTGATGCTGGTGAACACAATGGGGTGGACCACGGCCACATAGCGGTCCAGACAAATGCAGGTGAGAAAGAGTGGGGAGGTGCTTTTGATCCCAGTGATAAAGTACGCAATATCATCAAAATATGAGATTTTCAGCAAAAGTAAGCCTAAGCAGCAGATGGGGCTCATCACACAGAGCAATGCATCAGCGATGGCCAGGTTGAAGATAAAGATATTGGAGGTGGAAGAGTCACTCTTCTCTCTGGCAACCAGCCACATCACCATGATGTTGGCAGGGTAGCCCACTACAAAGTTGATGCTCCTTTCAATCACCAGAAACGAAAGCCCAAGAAGTGAATAATAGCACGGTTTAAATGTGTTCGAGAGTTGGAGACTGGATCCTGAAGAGGAGTGGTTGAAGGGTAGGCTAGAATTGATGACAGAGCTGTTCATTTTGGTTTTATCTCGCAGGTTTGAGGGTTGATGATCCTTAGAAAAGAGAGTGAATGTAAGTTACATGGTCAAGCCTAACTGAACTCACCACTTAAACTGACTGCAAGGCTAAATTATGTTCTTAAGCTGATTCCAGCATTATTTTACATGATTCTTTTCTCCAAAGAATTCCTCATCATAACACATCTACTGCATAAGAGAGATAGAGAAAGACTTATACTGGCCTATTTTTCACAAAGTTAATCTCTCTCTTTCGAGAAATTATTCTTGTCTAGGGAGCCTCACACAATTTTATTGCATTGTTCCACCGAAGGATAGTTTTTGTTTTCTGGTAAGGTTACCTCCATCCAGGGAAAACTACCTCTCCTCTGAGACACCAGCTTTACTCTTTGAAACTGCACTGGAGCTCCCTAAGATTGGAGACAGTGTTCCCAGAAGACAAGGTTTGCCCTTGGGGTCTATTTTTTTAATTGCCTGCAAAGGTCTCTCACTCAACCACAGCTTAAGAAATTAGAGAGTTTTTATCAGATTGAGAAAATGAATAACTTACCTGAGAAACTGCAATAGCTCGACATAACACTCCTCAAGGTCAGCAGCCCAGAAGGCCCTTGTATCCTGATCACCTGTGTCCAGGAGGGTGATGTTTTTATTCAATATAGTTCTAGTTCAGTAAGTGTATAAATTTGAGTGGTAAGTAAGCAGTGCAGATGAAAGCCAGTCACAAATCCATTGAGGGAACAACAGCATTTGCAGTGACTCTACAATACCCTGTCACCACAGGATTATATTTAAGGATGGGTGGGTGTGCAAGAGGACTCACATATAGGGGGGTTGGGTTTGCAGAGTGAGTTTGTGATGTGACAAACAGCTCTGCAGTAAAACAGAGGAGGGGCTAAAAGGAGGGGTAGATGAGTGCCCCCCTATCCCTGTTAGAACAATATTTTATTTGTCACTGATGCAATCCAAGAAGTGCATCCCAGACAAACAAGTGACGCAATGCAGACGGCCTACTGGAGCACAGATGTGACTGTGTAACCTGGTGTAAGGTCTTACACATGAAACCACAAGGTTCATCAAAGCAGACTCATGCAATTCTTTTTCATCCTCACAAAGAAAAGAAATTGAGCAATGAGATCCACAAAATCTATTTCTGCAGATAATAATCGGTGCATTCATGATGGTTTGACTTTCATATCTGTGTTAGGCAATAAGAAAGTTGCAGTTTACAAGTACTTTTCTCTGCTTTTGCTACATAGACTTCACTAAAGCTGGGCATCTGTTCCAGGAGATCTATTGTCCTGAAGGTTTTTCATGCCAATCCTTAGAGAGGAGAACACAATCAAAGGTGTGAGATTTCACAGAGCTGCTGATAAGTAGAGTCAGGTGTACTGGGGTTGAATTGAGATCTTACAGGATGGTTAATCTCCAACCCTGATCTAAAGCAACACACACAATTAAGCAGTTTACTGTAGGGAGCAGAAATCTAGCATAACAGGGGCTTGTTCTGTTGTTGAAAATGGCAGCAGTTTGGAGTTACAAACCAAGCCTCTCGGTTCCATGTCAATCAACTATTTTCAGTTTTTGTCCTAAAATTATTCCCCAGCATAGCGGTCAGCATATGTATAAGTTTGCTGATAATCCACAATCGGTAAGTAATGACTTCAGCACTGCCTGATATGTGATTAGTTCAGGGCTCCCCTGCTGGAAAAACCAGCACCAAAACACAACATATGCTGGTATGCTGGGGGCTGCTGCACAAAAGCAGAATTCATAAATCGAGGATGATTGAGAAAGCGAGGCTTGACCTATTCTACTCAGTGCATCCTGGCTTAAGCCGTCGCACATTTGCAAGCCTGGCTGAGGAGGAGCGGTTATGTCAAGCCAGGTGTCACAAATTCGGGTAAGTGCACATTCACGGCTTTCTTCAATTGACCGCGTGGTCGATCACAGATTCACTGATGCAGAAAGGGATAGAAGGGGGGCCGCGTACCTCTCCTCAAGTGAGCATGAACTTATAATGCAAAGCTACGAGAAAGTTAAACGTATAATATGTAAAAAAAAAAAAAAAAAAAAGGCAGTACAGCCGCTATAATTACAAGAGCGAATGCCTTGCAATTGCGGGCCGGCTGAATGCCTAGGTCATCCAAAAATATGCACTTTCTAACCACTGTTCCACTGAAACCGCATAATTCAGACCGTTACTTGTGATTTGTAGAAACAGTTGGGCACTTTGCCTAGAAAGTGAGCAGTGGAAGTTAGTGTTACTCTGGAAATGTATCATGAAGACTACAAACATCCAAAATGCAAAAAAAAAAAAAAAAACAACTTTATGAATCACACTCTCTCACTCTTATATATTTAATATAAAATACACACACAGAACCAACATGACTGGTCAGAGGAGGAATTGGCAACAGGTCAAGGTCAAGTGCAAGAACATTTTTCAGGCTGGTAAGGGCCTTGATTGTTGATATCAATGAACAAACGAGGGGTATTAATTACTTATTAGCTGCCTGCTCGCATATTTGGTCTGTTATGATTATGAACTGTTAAGAAAAAGGCTCATTTATCTGGCACGGGGGGTGGCTGACCAACCCAGGACTTCACTCCAGCAGAGGAGCTGGCCCTTGACATTCACCAAGGGAGGCCTGTAATGGAAGGGATCCAGAGGGGGAACTTCCACTTACTGTCACTCCTACAGAAACTGTCCCCTTCATACAAGGTATATTATTCCTGTACTGCACATGGAACTCAACCAACCATTCATATGGTGTTATGTGGACTTTCTGACTTTGGTTTGCTTTGCAGTGTCTGGCAACACTCATTCGTCTGGAGCCACCAGAAGATGATCCAGTGAGTATTATTCATTAAAAGCATAGGCTTGGCATGTCCTGTGAACACTAGGTCAGTACAAGTTCTGTTGTGTTTGGCAGGAGGAAGGTACTTCTGCAGCAGCAGACAAGGAAACTGTGTTGCTGGACTCCAGAAGGCTTGAGGTATCGCGTCAATCTTGTGGAAATACTCATTTTGTCCATAATCACTATAAGGTCAGTGATGTGATGGTCATAGAAAATATATTTGTTACAGGACCCAGAAGCGGTGCGACCTGTTGGCCAGCCTGGCTACATTGTGAGTATTGCCTATAGGAGAACCACATTACACACATTTTCTGCGGTGCTAATTGATAGGTGTTTTACAGAGTTCTCAAACTCAAGACATCTCTACACGCAATGCCTCAAGACAAATAGAGCCAACAGATGTGAAAATGAACATGCTAAAGAAACTGCAGGATTTGGGCCTGGACCAGGAAATTACAAAAGGACACAGAAAACTGGACCTAGAAATCTTCAAACTCGAAAGAGAAGTGATTTTAATGCGCACTGTAAGCATGACTCTAACACAATATATTCATCATTGTTTTTCTCTCTTCCAGTCTCCAAGCTGACAAGTGACGACCTCAGAATAAAAGGTCAAAAACCACTGGTGTCCTCCCTGTTTCATGAATGTTCAGTTAACTATATGGTATCTGAATCCTGTAAAGTGAGAATAATTTTGTAAGATTACGCAACAATGAAACTTAACAACCACAAACTGTGCTACCAATGGCAAAAAAATATACGAACATATGGAAGAGTGACAAATATTTTACTTTATTATTAAAGGATGGGCTACATCAAATGGAAAGTCAACTAAATTAATTAACAATATATAGATCTCTGCCCAGTCTGCCATTAACAATGTCCTCACTACTGACTAAATTTAAACCACCTTTGCAACTTCATCAGCTATTTCTGATCATCTCATCAGCTCCATTATGTATTCAGCAGACCTCTGTCAGCAATATGAATAGCAGTCTTCATAACAGTATGCTGCCAAACACTAAAAATGACTCGCGTGAATGATCATAACAATTAAAATAACAGTAGCCATTCCTAACTGAATGAAATTGCATCTTTGTTTTTTAATCCAGGGTAATTAAAATGAGGCAAAATACTGAGGACCATGCAGTGGCTGTTCAAAGCGTTCGTACTAACGGGATCATTGAGGCTTGAACTGCTTGTACTATGTGTGTCTCGTAAAATTTCAAAAGACGGAAAGTTATATTAAACAGTTCTCTCCATGTAACTTTATTTTCTGATTGATTTGTATGTTGGATTGGATTGCATCTTCTAGCATCCGTCACATTCACTGGGCCAGACGAGGTCGGCTGGAAGTTAGTCCTGCCTTTGGGCTTTTGGTCAGTGAGTGATATGGGCTGTGTATGAAAATGCATGTCTCATAAACTGGAGTTTTACAAACCCAGCTATATCATTTGACAGCTAAGATGGGCGATGCCATTCTTTCCAACGCACACCCGTGCACAGTCATATTAGTGCTAAAGCTTGTTAAGATTGAAAATGCTTGAGTATTAGAGTAATAAAACACTATTTTGTTCACTTGCTTTTTTCAAAGTATCATTCGATAGGCAGTTTGCAAAATTCGTGGAATAAAGATTGCTGAATATCGATAGCAAATTGGGTTTCTAAGGCAGGTGCATGCAATTCTCATTGAAACAGGAATAGATTTTCATGACGCGAACGAATCATGAACTTACCTTGCGATTTTTGAGTATCACACTTGGATTTGCTTTAAAGAACAGATCCGAATAAATGACATAGGTCTCATCTCTCCACTCGTCCGTCCAGGGCGCAAATTTGTGGAACGCAGGATGGTTAGGAAAGGTACTGCCTTTCTTGCCTCTGATTGGCTAGAAAGGCTCTTATCCGATTGGCTACTTAATCTAGAGCAGGCTGTCAGTTGCCACTCAAGCTGTCAGGCACAGTGGATGCATCACTCATGACTGAGCGGACTGCTGCACTTCACAAATTCAACTTAAACAAGAAACGTTAGTTAGCCAGCTACTCAGATAGCAAACGTTTTGACTGTATGCTGGTATACACTTGGCCTATTTGGCTTTATTTTGGCCGATGGAAAACCATTTTGGCCTTAGGATAGCATGTGTAAGGGTACCCATATAATAGATAAGAAAGCGCCAAGAATCTATGGCTGATTTATGTCATTAGTATTCTACTTAAACAAATAACGTTGACCAGCAAGCTGCTCAGATAGCAACTTATATAGCAAATGTTTTGACTGTATTCTGGTCCACACCATTAGCAAGCTAGCTACTCAGATAGCTACTCATAGCAAACGGTTTGACTGTATTCTAGTAGACACCATAGCTAGCTACTTATATGGCAAACGTTTTGACTGTATTCTGGTATACACTTGGTATTTTTAGCTTTATTTTGGCAGATTTTTGGCCTTAGGATGGCATGTTTAAGGGTACCCATAATAGATAAGAAAGCACCAGTAATCGATGGGAAGAATCAGGATTACACATGACACAGTGGCCCTTAACCACAACATTTCTGTGTGCCAATAAGTTATTGAAGTAGAGCTTTGATATCGATTTACCCTCACAGTGTTTGCTGACTCACGTTAGCTAGGTACACCACCAACACCATATCTCTCTCACACAAACCTCTGCACAATACCTCAGTGCTGACTGTCCTCCTGGAGGAAATGGCACAAAATGGCAAGCCAGATCTCATCTAGAAATATATTTCCAGATTCCCGCTTTTTGCCCAGTCTTAAATTCTGAAAATTCCCATTATTTGCTCAGTCTTTAGGTAAGCCAGAAATAAGATACATCTTATCCAGAAATGTACTCTAAGATTCCCGCTTTTTGCCCAGTGTTTTGGCTTTCCATAAACAACAAAAATACCCATATACAAAATCCCGCTCTTGGCCCAGTAGATCAGTGCTTCTCGAACCTCTCCTGGAGGACCACCTGTCCGGTATGTTTAAGGTCTCTCCATACTCCAGCACAGGTGATTCAAATGATCAGCTCATTCTCAACGAATCACCTGTGCTGGAGCAGGGAAAGATCTAAAACATGCAGGACAGGTGGTCCTCCAGGAGAAGTTTGAGAAGCCCTGCAGTAGATCACTGGTGCTTTCTTATCTATTATGGGTAACCTTAAACATGCCATCCTAAGGCGAAAATGGTTTTGCATCGGCCAAAATAAAGCCAAAAAATACCAAGTGTATACCACAATACAGTCAAAACGTTTGCTATATGAGTAGCAATCTGAGTAGCTCGCTAGCTAACAGTACGTACCAGAATACAGTCAAAACATTTGCTATATGAGTAGCTATCTGAGTAGCTAACTAGCTAACGTTACTTGTTTTAGTTGAATACTAATCATGGCAGGAATTCCTTGTGGCCTCGCAATTTGGCCTTGTGCCCTTGAAAAAAATATCTGCCCTGAGGCCACAGTGGCCTTGATGCCTCGCCCACACAGCCCCAGTTGATTTTGCAGTTTTCTAGTTGGCCCCAGGGTTGCCAACTCTGATAAGAGAAATAAGTGACCGCGGTTTCGCGGCTTCAAAAACAAGCCCAATATAAATTAGACAATACTAAAACAGTGTAGACCTAGGGTGGAATCTCATTCATTTTGTTGGGGGGGGGGGGACATTATCTTTCATTTAGTTGCTCCTGGGGCTTGGAGGGAGGGTCGGGGCGGGTCCTCTCACATTACTCCTGAGGTTGTGAGCAGGCAGTGTCAATCAATTCGGGCATGCAAACTGGTCAGGGGTGAAAAAGGTGAGAAGGGTGCGCGAGAAGGGAAATAGCCATTTCATCACGAAACAAGCGCGAGTGACATTGAAACCAATAGGGCATAGTTAACATAGAGCATGAAATGGCTCAAAACCAGTGATTTTACAAAGAAAACAAACAACGGAATGACCAAAAAAAAGGCTTTCATTGTGGCCAACAAAATACCTTCATAAAAATATATCACAATATATTATCATATCATATGTATCATATATATTATTCAATATTATTATATATATGCTATGATATGCTATCCATAATTACAATGACTGAAATACAATCATGACTAATAACTATACTCAAAACACAACAATAAAAGAAAACAGAAAATACTTCATTATCTTATTTCAAAGAATGAAAAAGCTCGGCACTAGGCTATGCTGAACCCTGTTAGAATTTTGCAATACTATTACCATAAGGTGGCAGGATATTGCCACAATCACGAATTAGCCTAGCTAGTGTGTGGAACTGCAGACAGACATTCCTGAATTTTTATTTGGACCTGTACCTGGCGAGGACACCAAGCTTGAAAATGGTTCTTGTGGTTTGAGGACATTTTCAGTTATATCTATCAATAAAAACTTCTACCTTGCAAACCTCGCATTCACTCCCATTGCTTTTTGATGTTTGCTTGCACCTAGCCAGTGACGTGCCGTCGGAGGTCAGCTAGGGTTGGCACAATCCTCACCGTGAAACAAACGATAACTCTATTATTTTGCTTGATTAGCAATCTGAGGATTGATTGACTAATTTACAAGACTAAACGGCAGAATGGCGAGCCAGTTCCATCCACGACATTATTGCTCAGTTCATCGAACTTACAATGCTCACGAGACAGCAAGTTTGTTCATATTTGCTTAGAGCAGAGGTGGGCAGCGAGGGCTGTGTCTATCCGTGGTTTTCACACCAACCTCTGGCCTTTAATTAGTTGATTATCTAAATTAGCCAAACCATTTATGAAATCTGACATTTCAGGCGCATTCCTTTAAATTATCATGAATTACCACCAAAGACCGTCCTTGGATCCCTTCATAAAACATTTTCCTTTCATCGAATCATTGCGAAAATCTACATTTGTGCAAGCGATCAATTAACTCAATTAGTCAGGGTAATCGACGGAAATAAAAACCTGCAAACACACCGGCCCTCCAGGACCGAGATTGCCCATCCCTGGCTTAGAGGAAGCTAACGCAATGCCATTAACAAATATTAAAACCTTTCTTATGAAACAACTTTTTTCATCAAGATGCATTCGTGTCTGCGTGTGACATTATGTACAATAGTAAACACAGTGGGTTGATTGTTGACGAAGATGACACCCCCCCAAATATTTTCTCAGCGGATCTGCACGAACCACGTAAATCACCCAAATTTTATTCAAAACGGCGAATTTCGCCGAAAGGTGAGGAGTTTGCACGTCTGAATCAATGAATCGGGGGGAAATAGCAACCATAAATGTGCCACAATTAGGTCGCTTGTTACACTTTTCTAACAAGCAACCATATTTTTAAAAACAAGTCCAAAAAAACGCAAACCGACGCGACCCTTAATTTTTTCAAGCAACTTCAGGAAAAAAGAAGTCCAAAGTCGCATATTGTAAGCGGACTTGGCAACTCTGGGGCCTGTACCATAAAGCTGGATTTGGGCTTATCACGGTAACTTCAGGTTTAACCCTGGGTTTTCCGTACCATGAAGGCGGCTCACTTCTTACCTAGGTATATCACCACGGCAACAAAAGCTGAACGGCTAACCTGCTCCAGAGCAGGTTTAGTTCTAGATTGAGATCACAGCGTGCAATAGCACCTCCTACTGACCAATCAGTTCTCTGAGAAAATGGCATCACCGTCTGTGGAGGTTTCAGCGGAGTTCAGTGCGCAGATGAATACCAATATTTGACGTGGTTTTGAGGGTTTGACATGTGGCAAACGCAGCGGAGTCATGCGCATATAGTTTCACATCTTGAGTGTATCACAATGCTGTATTTTTCCACGGGCGAAAGCACTAAAGCCTTGTTTTTGTTGCACTTATGAAAGTCAGCCTACTGACTGCTTTGAATTATGTTTTTGTAGTAGTTTTGTGTGGGTGTTACTTTCTGGAATGACGCACAAAATATGGTCTAATGGCGGGTGCGACTTTACTATGGAGTGCTTGTACTCCATCCGTGGTGCTTAACACCATGGCAACAGTGAACAATGTATCGCAACATTAATATATCGTCTTATACCATCACCAAATTTATCAGCTCCAGAAATCAAACGATAAATTTTCTTGACTGGATACACGCTTGACGTTTTTGCAAACTCAAATGTTTCTCTGGGTACTCAGACATTCAGGTAAGCCTTAAAAGTGCTGATTTAATTTGGTGGAAGCTGAATTCTGGAATTTTATACCTTCCCCTTATACAGGAAATTCGTAAGTCATGTCATAATCAGCAGCCCAGCTTTAAAATGCACATGAAGTCGATCTTCGTTTTGCTCTCAACTGTTTCATTCATCTGGGACTCTCATATTTTCTTGGTGCAGATGGAGTTCAGCCGCATCATCGAATCTCCGTAGCATCACTCCAGTGCACTGATGCAGCTCACTAGCATTGTGTCGTTCACATCTCATCTTGTCCAGCGTTTCCGACCCACTCAAAACTTGTAGCTGATAAGGGCTGAATTACAAATATTGTGTCTGTTTGTGCACTGCTGTCATGCAAGTTTGGCGCATGCATAAAATAAGATAGGCCTACTTAACATGTATCTTATCTTAAAAGTTGCTGAAAAGTTACGACATCAAGTGTGCACATCTGCTATTGTTTTCATAATTGAGAATGTGCATGCAATGGTAAATAAATGATTAGCTCTGCAGTTTTTTGGGCAGAATTTATACCGTGCTGAAAGTGCGCACATGGACGGAGTCAATGCTACTTTGTTGGTTACAAAGCCAGCATGAAGTAAGGTAAAGTAAAATAAATTTAAACACTAAATTTAAAGAATAAACTAAACGCGAAGTAATTGTCTAACTTAGTGAATTGTGTGATGTACAAAGTAAATCAGAGTTGTTTTCAGGACTGAGGTACACTGTCGCCTGCTTTTTTCTGTAGCTGATTTAGCTAACGTACTATTGTAAGCTCTCAACGCCAGGAATATATCAAATTGCCGGGATATCTAACTATAACCTGGCTTGGTTTCATACTTGGTCGCTTGCCTTTCATACAGTCTTCTAGCCAATAAATATTGACGTTCACGGGGTTTTTAGTCCCCTTCGTTCTCTATCCTGACCGCATTACCGCGATAAACGCATTGCCAAGCTTGAACATTAACGCGAACCGAGGTTTTTGTCTTTTTCGCATTTTATTATCATCAAAGGGCTCTTCTGATTAAACACATTGCAAATTACGTTATCTTTTGTATTTTCCTCCGGTTGCGGTGCCTTGATCAGCTGATTAAAGTTTAACTGCTTGTTTGAGTGCTCAGCGACAGCTTGTTGGGGAGATACGTGTATAGTTCGCTCACAAAGTAAACGACTTTCCGTTTTAATTAAAGGGAACCGAGGCTTAACTCTTATGTCGGTTACCCTAGGTTGTATTTGTGGCTAGCTAGATAGATAGTTACTGTTTGCTTTTTGGCTGGGGATCTGAGATTTAGTATTTAGTCAATAGGGCAGCAGTCATTTTAGTCGTCCATTCGGGTTACCTTGGAATTTAAACGAAAGCTTTATCGAGTGCTCCACCTCCTCCAGTTTCTCCTGGGCGTAGTAACTTAGCCAGTCTTTTTTTTTATCTGGGTTCTCAGCTAAGCCCCTGTGATACTTTTAGGTTAGTATATTAATAGTACCGGGTCTAGATAAATTCAAGTTGGCTTATTAGGAGTGCTTATTATCGATAGTTTCTCAATTTGGTATTTCATTTCTGTTCACTAAAACTAAGCCCCTGTTAAAAGCGGCTTATTATCCATTCACATAGTTTCCCCACGGTTTCTATTGTGACTGCTGCTTAGGGCTTCTCAGGTTAATAAACTAATAATTGTGGTTCCTGAGCTTCTGTCTCAGCATTAGTAATTTTCTTTGTTTTCTAGAGTGAGCGAGGTCATTAGGTAGGGGGTTCAAAATGTGGCCAAAACTATGTGACGGTTGCAGGATGATCGCATTTTGGAAAGAGATTTCCAGGGTGGGTTTGTCTGTCACCGGTGCCAGCTAATTGAGCATCTGGAGAGCAAGATCCTTGTTCTTCAGGGCCAGTTGGCGGCACGACATAGTTCACCAATCAGTAGAGTTCCTAGAGGAACTAAGTAGTATGTCGTTTAGAGAAATGGTTTGTACGCCAAAGCAGGGTGGTGTGGGGACCCCAGAGCAGGCAGGAAGAGAAAGTTGGGTGAAGGTAGGATGTCAGCGCAGGAAAGGGCGTGCACACCGTACAGCGACAGCTCCTCCAGTGGTTGAGGTGTCCAACTGATTCCGGCCCTTGCAGGAACTCGAATTGGCCCCTGACCCTGAGAGTGAGGGGACTGATGAGCAGCAGGGCACCCTGTTGGCCTCTACCCCCCAGAAAAGAGAGTTATTGATAGTGGGGGACTCAGTGCTTAGAGGAATAGACAGTTTAGTCTGTTCGCGCGACAAGGAGTCTCGTACGGTGTGTTGCCTGCCTGGTGCCCAGGTAGGAGACCTCCTGGAGGCGTGCGGACAAGCTCCTGGCCAGAGCGGGGAGGGATCCAGTTGTCATGGTCCATGTTGGGACTAATGACATAGGTAAGGGTAGGTTTGAGGTTCTGCAAAGCAAATTTGTTGAATTAGCTGAAAAGCTTAGGAGCAGATCCTCCACGGTAGTGTTCTCGGGATTGTACCGGTACCACGTGCAAGCAGAGGGAAGCAGAATTTTATCTGGAGGTTTAACACGTGGCTCGAACCTGGTGTAGGAAAGAGGGGTATAGGTTTATGGGGCACTGAACTACTTCTGGGACAGGGGTGACCTGTTCAAGCCGGATGGGCTACACCTGAACCGGAGGGGTACCTTTGCACTGGGTCAGCGTATGTTGAGGGTAGCAGAGAGTTATTTAAACTAGGGACTTGGGGGGCAGGGAGGTTAGAGAGTGTTACACAGGGAAATGCAGACTGCCCTGATGGAAGCTGACAGCATTGCATGCACTATTGATGATATATTTTTACAGCAAAAAAGTGTGGTGAGGGCTTTGAGCAGCAGGCACATGGGAAATCGAAGGGAAGAGCGTTAAGTGATAACCTGGAAATGTTTTTATCTATATGCAAGAAGCATTAAGAATAAATTTTCGAGAACTTGAGGCCGTTATGATTAGTGAAGGCTATGACATAGTTGGGATTACAGAGACATGGCTTAGTGAAGAGGATGGAGATGAATATAATGTAGAAGGTTATAAGCTCTTTAGGAAGGATAGATGTAATAGGCGAGGAAGGGGTGTAGCACTCTATGTGAACGAAAACATAAATGTGCAGGAAATTCCTGAACTTGAACATTCCTTGCCCTGTGAAGATATCTGGGTCAGGCTCACTGTCAAACACGAAACTGGTTTAAACATAGGTGTATGCTATCGACCACCAGCTTTGGACAGTACAGTCAATGAAATGCTTTTTAAGAGGATTATGCAAGCTTGTAGAGGAGGAGGGACTATTATTATGGGAGACTTAAATTATCCTGGTATTGATTGGGAAATGGTGAAAGGACAGGGTAGGGGGGAGGAAGAATTTCTAGATGTCATAAATGATCATTTTTTGGCGCAGTATGTTAATAAACCAACAAGAGAGAAGGCAATTTTAGATTTGGTGCTCTGTAATGACCCAGATAGAATTAGCAATGTTGAGGGACTGGAGCCACTTGGGACAAGTGATCACTCTACTATTAATTTTGAGGTTTCATGGGAAGCTAAAAAGGTGTCTCCAAAAACAAAAATTTTCAATTTTAGGCGAGCAAACTTTGACAGGATGCGCTCATATCTAAGTGAAATAAAATGGGAGACACTCCTGGACTGTGAGTCTGTAAATGAGATGTGGGAAAGATTTAAGGGGTTTTACTTGATTCACAATGCAAATTCATTCCAAAGGTGTCCAAAAGTAAGCTGAAAAAGCAGAATCCTCAGTGGATGACAGCAGCTATTCGTAGGAGTTTGAGGGAAAAGAGGAATCTTTATAAGATGTACATAGAGGATAACAATGAGATTACTAAGGCCGAATTCTGTAAAATGCTAGAAGACTGTATGAAAGACAAATTGCAGAGGGGGCAAAAACTAACCCTAAGCGCTTCTTTCAGTACTGTAGCAGAAAAAGGAAAGTCAAAGAGCAGGTTAAGTGCATAAAGAATAAAAATGGATCGCTGCTATATGATAACAAGGATATTGCGGACACCTTAAACGGTTACTTTGTTGAGAATTTTACCTTAGAGCGGGTCTTTACTCTGCCAGAGGGCTTGTCCAATGCTCAAGATTATTTTGCGGAAATTGAGGTTCGGGATAACGTAGTATTAGACAAGTTGCATCAACTAAAGGCAGATAAGGCGGCAGGTCCTGATGGCTTATATCCTGGAGTGCTCAGGGAAGTTAGTGAGATCATCTTTAAGCCGCTATCCGCCATCTTTAGACGGTTTTAGAAACTGGAGAAATACCAAATGATTGGAAACAGGGCAATATAATACCAATATATAAAAAAGGGGACCGTACTGAGCCAGGTAATTACAGGCCGGTCAGTTTAACTTGCATTGCGTGCAAAATATTGGAATCTATCATTTAAGATGAGCTGGACTTATTTCTTGAAGGTAACAATATCTTGAGGGATAGCCAACATGGTTTTCGTAAAGGAAGGTCATGCCTGACAAACCTTGTGGAATTTTTTGAAGAGGCCACCAAGACCTATGACCAGAGCAGGGCTTATGACATCATATATTTGGATTTTCAGAAAGCATTTGACACAGCACCGCATAAGAGACTAATTTTTAAAATGAGCTCCATTGGAGTTACAGGTGGTATTCTGAAGTGGATTCATAACTGGTTGCAGGACAGAACACTAAGAGTGGTGGTCAGTGGTATCTCATCTGAGCTAGGTAGGGTGGGGAGTGGCGTCCCCAGGGATGTGTTGGGACCCCTGCTGTTCCTCATCTACATTAATGACCTTGATAGGAATATTGAGAGCAGATTAGTGAAATTTGCAGATGATTCTAAATTGGGGGCTTGGCAAATAGTTTAGAGTCCACTAAAAGTGATTCAGGATGATTTGGATAGAACCCAGAATTGGGCAGAAATGTGGCAAATGAAATTTAATGTAGCGAAATGTAAAGCAGTACATGTAGGTAATAAAAACATTAGGCGGGATTACTTCATGGGAGGTTTTAAACTGGAATGTGCTTCACAAGAAAAGATCTGGGAGTGATTGTTGACCAAACCCTCACAGGCTCCAGCCATTGCCATGTCTGTGTATTTCATTAGTTCTTTTGCTTTAGAAAGACAGAAAAGAGCTGACTGTCCTGACTGACTGTCTCATGCATGAACACGCACTGTGGTTGTGCACATTTTATGCACTGTCAGACTGGCTGTATAAAAATGTGTAAAATATGGTACAATGAAGCCTTCAAATGAGAAAAGAGCACCATACTTTGTCAACACTTGGGCAAGGACATTTTTGCCCCTGAAAACTCCAAAGCTCTGAGCCTAAGGGTGCTTTCACACTTGGAACGATTGTTTTGTACCGTGCCACAATTCAATTGAAACACTACCCCCCGCTGGTCAGCTTTCACACAAGCAATGCCATACCGTGCCCGAGTATGGATTATTTTATAAAACTTCCAATGCAGAAGGTAGCAGTATGCATCCAGGTGGTTTTTAAGTAGAAAAATATACACAAACAAGAAAAAGCAGCTACAGAAATGTATCTTTTTCATCACTAAAACTGCTAGACATTTGCACCACATTCTGCATTTTTTCTTTTTTTTTTTATTTGGCATCTCCAATCTCACCCGAATCTGGAATGTCCAATTGGGGAACTATGTACAAGGCCCTCGGATATGCAACCCCCTGTTGCCAACTCAGGACAGTGAGGACAGCCCACGGCTCTCCTTCGAAGCATGCGCCTGTCAGCCACAGCTTCTGATACACTCATTGGTCGAATCCTCATGAGTTCAAACAGAAATGAATCTTGAACATGAACAAGCTTAGAATCTTCCTGACGAGCGCCCATCTGGCCAACAGGAGGCACCCAAGGAACAAACAAAGCAACTTATATTACCCTTCCCAGCAAACCCTTCCCAATTTGCATCCCTGTCGCGCATTGGCCAATTTCGCACTACTTCTGAAAAAGCTGCCAACCACTGCCGGTTAGCACGACTGGGGCTAGATCACACGTCGTGGTAGTCACTTCTGCTTCGCAATGCGATGCTTTAACAGTGACTATCCGGCAGCTCCACATTCTGCACTTTTAAGATATTGCAGCCGCACTTTCTTTAGTTTGTCACAGCACTGTTCTATTGTTCTGCGATAACCACGCAAATGTAAACGCACAGAATTATTCCATAAATCTCTGCGTTTCTGTGTGTAGTATCCAGTTGTAATTGCATGTTTCTTTTTCGTCTGCCCAAATTTCGAGCAAGTATTTAATTTTGTCGGCCCAATTTCTTCTTTTAACCAGAGAGATCCTCTGGCCGCTATATGTGTCAGAACAAGAGTCAAATAGTTAAGATGCCCGTGATACTCACTTCTGTGCTGGAGTATGGTTGCTGTCACATTCGGTACGAGTAAGGATGAACCGTGCTCGAGTCCACCTCTTCCAAGCAGACTCGCATACCGTTCCCGTGCACGACACGCTTGTGTTCACTCTTAGCAAATGAACCAGACTTTAGGGTTGAGTGCACACAGATCTGTGCCCGAGTCCCTAGTGTGAAACCACCCGAAGGCTACATGGAGCATCCAAGTTGGTAATAAGATGATGAACTGAAAGTTATTTGTGTTACTAGTCAGTGTGTTTCATGGTTCCCATACTGTCATTTCTCAATCATTGTCAGCTTTATCCACTGACCTGTGTACTGTTTGTTATGGTAGAATTTCAACATGTTCTGAAAAAATTTGGGAAACTCTGAGGCAGGAAAGGTTGACAGATTACACGAAGATAATTGTTGTCCCGTCGACGGTGTTTATTTTGTCCTGTCACGACAGCCCTGCAGAATTATCACAGGATCAGAGCTAACTGAGGGGACATGAATTGTTACAAAGTAATCAGTTATTATTTATTTAGCTTTTGCTGTTCAAGTTTCAAGTGCAATAAGAGGTGGGGGCTGTGCTTCAGTAAAAACCTGAGCTCAATTTAGAGAGTCCTGTACGACAGATTTTTTCTGTCCCGTACGACAGATACCCCCTAGAATTTTTAAACCCTGTTGAATTTGTTTTTTGTGGAATTTTTTTGAATAAAACTATTTAACACAATACAGCAGACTCTGACCAATATTTCTTGACTATTTTCCTAAAGTTTTCAAAAGCCAATTCACAGATTTCTTGAAAAGACTTCGTTGGAAAAAAAATAGTGATTTCTCTGCGTCCCGTATGACAGATTACATTTTTGCTTATTTCACCCCCCAAAATGGAAATTAATCCATTAGATCATTGAAGAATGTTGAAGTGTGGAAACACAATTTAATGGCCACACCCTACTTTAAAGCCACTCATCCTTTTATTTTCTGGATGTAAAATACTGTCTGAATGTCCCATATGACAGGCATGGAATTGCCCTCAATCATATTTCCAAAGATGTCTGAAATAATGATAGTGGTATTAATTTCATTGCACCTGTGCCAGTGTGCGAGTTTCAGTTTACACAAAATAAATTACTATGCTTTTGCTAAGTATACTCCAGTTTGTAGTGTTTTCTCTCTTATCCTCTAAGTGCACTTCATTTGAAGTCAAGGGGAATCTCCTTGAAGTCATTGATGAGTAATGGGGCTAGATGAGAACTTACAGGATTGTAAGAGTCTCCTGTATGTTTCTGCAGCCCTGATCAAGAGGAACAGAAATCTTTTTGGATGGCAAATATCAGTGGATCCTTATATAGGTTTTTAATAATAACCCCCAACCCATTTAATTTATCTGCAATTATCATTTACAACAAAGGTCGCACAATGTGTCTCCCCACAGGAACCCTGAACTTCAAAAACTGGGATTAGAAAAACGGCAGATTAAGAATGAATCATCACATTTTTGTAAAATTGAAGGGGATTTATTTGAATAAAAACTTAATTTTGTTCTCGTTCCTCCACTTGTTTTCTTGGTAGCAGGGCACATGGGATGGCCAAGTCCTTTTGATCTCTTCCCACTCATATGAGCTCTCTCAGTGGGAGAAGCAGAGTACTAGTGGCTAGTGGATCAGGAATGAGGGTGTTATTGAAGCTGGTGGATCTGGATGTAGACTTAGGAATTTGCTGTTAATGCTGATTAGTGAGTACAGTAGTGCAACAGATGGAAGTACAATTTTGTGTGTCTACTCTCCTGTTATCACTGATCATGCCATCGCTCATAATGCTTTTAGACCAGAGCCGGTCCGTCGGCAGAAACAAAGGCCAGCAATAACCTCACCTTTCACTGCTTAATAACCTAAACCTTTTTGTTGTTTACTTCTCCCAATTAACAACAGTGGCTCAGACTAATTGGTAGAACTGACGAGAGTCTAATTTATTTTTGAAAACCTTGTTAGACATTGAACCACAAAATTACATATGCGTTTTGTTCCGCATATAAATGACTACATAAAATATCAATGTCTTTATAATTTCTGCACTCGTGTAGCTCGTGAAAACAGCACAGATTTGCGAAAATGAGTTTGTGAGGCTCATAACCCACGAGAATCTGTTCTATAGTCTGAATTTAGTCACAGCTAAAGGGCGTTGTTAGATAAGATGCACAGCTGAGTGATGGCAAAAATAAATTCTGCGAAGTCAGCAAAAATTTTGTTTTTTTTGCATTTATGTTTCCACCCTAACAATTTTGTATCAATTATATAATTATATATATATTGTCAATAGGCATTCATTATTTTTTAAAGATTATTTCTTTGGGATTTTTTCACCTTTATTTGAGAGTTACAGAGTAGAGAGAGACAGGAAAGTTGGGGAGAAGAATGGGGATGACAAGCGGCAAACGACCCAAGCCGGAATCAAACCCAGGTTGCCACGAGAAGGACATAGTCTCCACGGTGTGCACGCCCAGACTGAAGCACCACCGGGGCGCCTTGGATTCATTTTTTTCATTATCATTTCTTGTTATGGATCATGGATTGGTCTTGATCAATCAGTCAAATTGTTTGATTGTTAATCAGGCGAACTTGAATAGAACCGCTTGAGGACAATGGAGCGGAAAAGGATGAGGTTACTGAAGCCCTTTTGAACATGTGACCGCACGCCACTGTTTAAGACAAACATGATTCTGTGGTGTCATTCATAGTGTAATTCATAGTGTTATGGTTGGACAAAAATTATTCAGCTCTTTTCTGTAACTTTCTATACAATGCTAATCCCACTTGATGCTAACACTAGCATAGCCCTAGCTCATCTGCATAATGCCATAAACAAACAGCAACAGGCCCATCCTGAAGGGGTTCACATCATAGCTGGAGACTTAAACCAAGCGTGCTTAAAAACTGCGCTTCCCAATTTCACCCAATATGTGAAATGTGCTACCAGAGGGAATAATACACTGGACTGGGTGCATTCAAGTTTGAAGCATGCTTACAGAGCTGTGCCCCTTCCACACCTGGGCCTGTCGGATCAGCTTTGACTGCTCCTTACTCCAGCATACACCCCACGCAGGAGAACAGCAAAACCTGCCACCAGGATCATCAGAGCCTGGCCTGAGGGAGCTCTCTCTCAGCTGCAGGACTGTCTTTCACACACTATATGAGATTTATTTGAGCATCACCACCTAGAATTGTACACACAGACTGTACTGTGTTACATCACTCACTGCATGGACAATGTGACTGTAGAAAAAATGCATCAGGGTTTTTCCCAATCAAAAACCCTGGATGACAAAGGAAGTACAGTCACTCCTCAGGGCCCATGACACTGCCTTCAGGTCAGGGGACACCAGCATGTACAGCACTGCCCGGGCTGACTTGAAGAGAGGTATCAAGAACGCCAAGCAGGACTACAAGAAGAAAGTGGAGGATCACTTCTTGGATAACGATCCGAGGAGGGTATGGCAGGGCATTCAACATATTACAAACTAGAAGGGCAGCAACACCACACCCACCAACACAAATGCCCCACTGGCTGAAGAACTGAACTGTTTTTTTGCCCGTTTCCAGGCAAAAACATCTAGCTCGGACTCACCTACACCACCGACCACCGGTTCCTGCGCGCTCACTTTACAGGAACATGAAGTGAGACGTGCACTTGGTTCGGTGAACCCGAGGAAGGCTGCCGGCCCTGATGGGGTACCTGGGAAGGTGCTCAAGGTCTGTGCTGACCAGCTCTGCACTGTCTTCACTAACATCTTCAACCTGTCCCGAGCACAAGCCATTGTCCCACCCTGCCTAAAATCAGCAGTCATCATCCCTGTCCCAAAGAAACCCACCATTGACAGTGCAACTGGCCTATAATAATTAAACTAACTCCGATTATTATGAAGTGCTTTGAGAGATTGGTACTAAAGCACCTCCTATCCAGCCTCCCCTCAGCCTTCGACCAGCATCAGTTTGCCTGCAGGAAGGGCAGATCAACAGAAGATGCCGTTGCCATAGCCCTCCACTCAGCGCTCAACCATCTGGAACACCGTGGGAGCTATGTGAGAATGCTATTCGTTGATTATAGCTCTGCATTCAACACAGTCATCCCTAATATTCTGATCAGCAAACTGTCTGACCTCGGCCTGCCCACTCACGCCTGCACCTGGATTAAAGACTTTCTAACAAACCGCACACAGACTGTCAAGCTTGGACCCCATCTCACCTCCACTATCACGCTGAACACCGGCTCACCACAAGGCTGTGTGCTGAGCTCAACTCTGTACTCACTGCACACCCACGACTGCACACCTGCTCATTCCTCAAATACCATCATCAGATTTGCGGATGACAGGACAGTAGTCGGGCTCATTTCAGGAGAAGAAGAGTCTGCATATCGAGATGAGGTCCAGCGGCTGGTGAGGAGATGCTCAGCCAATTACTTGACACTAAACACAAAAAAAACCAAAGAACTCATAATTGACTTTAGGAAGCGCAGCAGGGAGCATCTTCTACTATTCATAAGGGATGAATGTGTGGAAAGGGTTCAGTACTTCCAATTTTTTGGCATCCCATACCTGCCAACTCTACCACTTTGGTGGTGGACTACTGCTTTTGGGGAGTTTTATTCACCTACCGATTTTGAAATCGCCCTCCATTGAAATCTACCGCTTTGAATAAATTTGAATGAATTATTAATTTGTACATGTGCACATTTTATTTTGCACATTTTTAAATGTTGAGTTTACTTTCTGCTTTTGAAATAATATTTGTTTCATAAAATAATGACTTAAGGGGTGATCTGGGGTTAAATAAAAAATGCCACCAGGAAACAACTCAGAATTAATCTAAAGAGGTTTATGTAATTACCACCAAAAAAGATACAAGTTGGCATTTTTCTGTTTATGCGGTTGCCATGGTAACCGAGCAAGCTAATTAAATATGCAGAAAACTTCTGGCACCAATTCCTCTTCACCTCTATGATAGAATTCAGTTTTTCTTTCATCATTTAAAAGCCATTGTTTTTCCAAATGCGATGACATAGCCATTCTTTGCCCAATTTATCAATTTTGGGGCATTTTACTCAGATTTTGAAATTATTTTGCGCATAATCTGACGAATACTCAAAATATTCAAAGTATGTAACAGATAGGCAAAATTTCCCTTTGTCATTGCATTTCTAATGAAGTAAAGTACCTGCAGCCCAAAATTTCACTGATTTTCAATGATAAATAAAAAAGTTATGGTTGCCACAAACATGAGAAACGTGGTGTGAAAAGCATAAATTTCATCATCACAGTTGCTTTTAAATCATGATTTTATGGCAAAATTCTGTTTTTAATCCTTGTAGCAGTTAGTGATTATTCAAGGTGGGTTATTATAGAATATTTTTATTCAAAAAAAAATTTTGGAAAAATAATCAAATTTTGCCTATTTAACCCCAGATCACCCCTTAAATCACCAACACGGACGTTCTCAAAGATGTTTACATTCATAGGACATGTGTGTGCATCTTGATGTCGTGTACATTCAGCTCTTTGCTGTTAACTGCAAACTTTTGGCAGTGCACGCATTCTTTGGAGTTTGTTTTTGGAACGAGGGAGAAGGTGGGAAGTTAAGCTCTCTCGGATTTTTCAAAAGCAGTTTCCCAGAATTTCCTGCATATTAGCAGAAAAATGCACTAGAAAGAAAAAAAGCAAGACATGACAATGTTTTCAACTCTACATGGAGTGAACAGTGCAAGTGCATCGGCCTCGGTCAATCCCATGCATTTTCTGAAATGGGTACGTGTGATTTTAAGAAATCACGACGGTAGTGCAAACGGTAAAAACATTTACATACCGATAAAAACATAAAATGAGCTAAGTCAGCTGAAATACCAGGGCCCGTATTCACAAAGCATCTTAGCGCTAAAAGTAGGTCCTAACAGCCGGATTTAGGAGAAACTCCTTAAAAAAAATGGGCGTGTCAGTTGTAAATTTACGACTCCTAATTATGTTTACTAAGTGTTATTCACAAAGCATTTTAGGCCTAAAAGTAGTTCCTAAGTCTGGGAGAGCTCAAAAGTAGTCATGAGGACTCTTAACTCGCTAAAACCTATTCACAAAGAATCGGAAAATGGCTGCTGCTGTTGAAAGACGAAATGACTTGGAAATTCTGAATGATGCGCAGTTGTTGAAAAGATATCGGATCGACAGTGAAGGAATTTTATTTGTTGTTGACTTGGTGAGGGAGAGAATTACGTCTCCAACCATGAGAAACAACCCAATAAGTCCCGAAATAAAATGTTTGACAACGCTTTGTTACTTGGCCACCGGAAAAATGCAACTTTGCAACGCGGACTGGTCGTAGCTCCAGTTGGGCTTTCGCATCTTTTTTGAACTTTCATCCATGACAGTTTAGGGCAAACAAACTTGAACGGCTCGACATTTAAATGATCGCAACATATTCTCATTGAGTAATAAGTTGCTAATTATTGGGGCAAATGACGCTTTTCATTATTGACTCGTTTTATGCTATTAGTGTTTTTACAACTATCTCTTTCCTATGTACGTTTATTTCCCTAGAGCGTGATATGTGGGGACTTAGCATAGTGCATTATCAAAAGTGCTCAACGTTATAGAATTTCACGCGGAGTCTGGAGATAGGGCAGTTGCTATTGGTAAGGCAGTTGATTTGAAGGGATTAGGGTTCTAGGAGGAAAGGGGTCAGCGTTAGGGTTAGGGTCAGGTTAGGGCAGTGTTTAAAATTGGGACTGCTGTACCACTCTACATTGAAATGCATTGGAAAACTGCCGTACCTGTAGCAACTGCCATTATTTTATGGGAGAAACCAGCCGCTTGGACTATTTCCTCATTTTTTCCTCCATGGGTTGTATGTGGGATATTTTTTTCAATGGGTTGCCCTGTCACCAAACAACCAATCACCGTGCTCATTGTCCCAAGACTCGTGCATGAGAATTGACGTCATCCATAGCAACGGAGATTTACTCCCACCTATCTCAGAGCTACTCCTATTACAGGAGTTACCAGTTTTCTTAACTAAAAGTTGCTCTCAGCGGCTTTGTGAATAACTTTTAAGATTTTACTCCAACATAAAATGTTTTAGCGTGACTTAGGAGTATTCCTAGCGGTAAGATAAGATGCTTTGTGAATACGGGCCCAGATCCGTTTCATAGAATGTTGAGACCATATACATCTATTGAAGATAGCATCACAATGGCAGAAGTGCTCATGCAGGGCTGTCATTATTTGCGGTGAGAATTATGCAGCTGAACTCTTTACCAGTGGTACTTGATGAGTCTTGATGAATCCGACGTTGGTTTAAACCAAGTTGAAATTTTTAATTATTAGTTCCGTAAATGCCGCACAAATTTGAAAATACCTGAGCACTAATACTGCCTGATTAAGTGTCCAAGAATCTACCACTTTTTCCTTTCTCTATGTTGGCATGTATGGCATCCTTATCTCCAATAACCTCACCTGGTCCGTCAACACCATGGCTGCAGTGAAAAGGGCTCAACAATGCCTGCAATTCTTGAGGCTACTGAGAAGTATGCTTCAATTAGTAATAACCATAGACTGTATAAAAAGATGGACGAAGCAACCGTGACGTCACTCATTGGTTTCAGCATACCATTGAGGAAGCCTCGATTTTGGCAATTTGAATTGCGCCATTTTGCCATTTTGAAACCGGATGTGATTCCTATCGAACGAGAGTGTGAACTGAATATCCGGGGAGGAGCAAGGGGTAGATCTACCGGTGGATCTGACCGTATCAGACAAGGACCAGAGGATAGCCACGCCCCTAAAGCATATACTGGTTTTATCCTTTATTCTAGTCTATTTGGGACCATACTTTACAAAAATGAACATCATGATATATCAAAGGAGACTTGAAACTTGCAATAGATACAATAAAGTAATGTGGAAAATCATTATTTAAATTATAAATCGGGTGGGAAAGTAGGGTCATTTTCTCATAGACTTCTATAGGATTGAACTTCTTTCTGCAACCACTGACGTCGCCATCTGCTGGCCATTTAATAGAATGCAAATTTTGGAGATTTTCGCATCGGCCTCAAGTTTTCAGACCCAAGTGCCGCATCCATCTTTTTATTCGGTCTACGGTAATAACCAGTGTTAAATTTTTAAACCCTAGGGAACACACCCGAAAAACACACCAGTAGAACCCATGTTACCCATGTAACAATATAGTCATGCTGTACATCAAATTAAACAGAAGAACCTCAGCTACAAGAATATATAAGCTATTTTTACATGCACCAAACACAAGGGCGACAACAGAAATGGGTTCATAAAAAAAAGTATTTACACATCTGAACAAATCTCACAAGTGTCCCCTTCATTTTGAGACCAAAATTATTCAAATAGACCTTATGGTTGCAGAGAAATGCCCTTTTCAATTTGGGTATGCAGTTTTTTAAGCGAGGTCTAAAAAAATAGGGTAGGGTTTAAAGGGTTAAAAAGAGTTTTTGACAGTCCTGCAGAATTGCAAATAATGGAATATTTTAAATGACCAGTTGATAGCAGTGAGCACAGATACTACACAAATTATTTGAACTCTTTCATGAAGTTTTCAGCTACTTTGGTGTTCTGCTCCTCGAGTGCAAATCTACATCCAGTTGTAGTGCTTGGGACTTCAATCTTAGCAATGATATGTTGCACAGGTACCCAGCATAGGTCTTCCCTCCTGGGCCAGAAAAAATCTTTTTGCTGGGCTGTGCGGATGCATGAACTGTTTTGATTTGATTTGATTTGATTTGTTTTTTTATTTCGGCATGATTGTATACTCATTTCATGACAATTTCAATACAACATGTATCATAACCGAAAGGGTCGCGCGAGAAGCGAGATCGCTTATCAAAGTCCCGCCCCCAACTTCCAGAAAAACAGTTTGATTATGGTTAAGATATCATAAAGATTCATAAATCACAACAGAGCTGAGCATCCATTTACACTACGATTTAAGCGCCACAGCATAAGATAATAAAGAGTTGTGAACATCATGAAGAATTTTAATCACAATACAAACAAGTTATAGCTTCTGCATGACCAAACACATTTCTAAACTTACAGCTTAAAAAAATTTATAATTAATTTTTATTTTATAAGTTCATTTGTTGATTAATTAATACAAAGTGTTTACCATGTACATAAGATAAATCATTTAATCTCTGATCAAATAAAATGGCATTCTTAACACATCCTCCGTAAGATAGCTATATAGTATTTGATTATTAATTATTGTGTTACAGACAGGTGTGTGTTCCAGGATATTCTGGAAGATTCAAATTTAGAAGTAGGATTTAATTTAAACAATTTACTAAATAACTGAGCGAATGAATGTAGCAATTACAATAATACAGGAATGGATAGTGAAATTACTACATTAAAGATAGTAATACTATCCACTAGTCCAAACTGTCCGTCCTTACGATGTTCCCACGACGTTGGTAAAAATCCACTGGAATCTGATGTCTTCGGTGTGGTGATCCTGATCACTGCAAAGTCCGTATCCAAGAGGTGTCTGTGTAATCCAAAGTCCGATTGCACCCAGCAAAGCCGGTCTAGCTTTCAGGTACAGCAGACCGGACAGGTTCCCCTGTCCATTGGCTGCAAGTTCCTTTTATATAGGCCTTGTACTCCTGTATGATGTCATAGAAGAATCCTGCATGATGTCATAAAGTAGAATCCTGACTGACATCACAAAGAAGAATCTTGAAGGTGATAGAACCCTCCAGATGGCTCTTGAAGAATCTTGCAGACAATAGAACTTTCTAGATGGAAGATTCTATGGTGTTCCCAGGCTAGTCATAATGTTTACAAGCTCTCATGAATATTCATTACCCTGACATAAGCATACAGAAACTATTGCCTGAGCAAAATAATACAATCAGGTATTATAAACCGTCATTACGTAACAATTGTAACACAATATTTACACAAATAACACAATAACACAAATTAATTATATTATTATGATTAATTTCGTTGTATTGGTCAACAATATAATGACAATAAAGGCACTTTGACTTTGAACTTCCTATGGAGTCAGTTTTCTGCAACTCTCATTCTATATTTTTGTCACTTTGATTAGTGATATTTTTGAAGAGACACAGGTGTACAGTGAGAACCACAATAAATTGGAATGCGACACATTTTTTAGGTCACCTGGACTAATGGTCCAGTGGGCTAATGTCTTGGCCTATTTGCAGCAGCGTCTGTGCACACATCCTTAGAAAATATTGGGCCAATGAAGCTGAAACTATGGGCATCTTCCAACTAATGACGATGCCAAAGTTTGCATAAATTTTTTCAATCCATTTTCAAATACAGCAGCCAAGGCTACCAACTGGACAATGCCATTTTTACCCATTGGTCAATAATTTCCACAGCAGTTCATCTGAAATTTAGTATGTAGGTACGAAGCTGCATGACTCTCTACACATATTCCGGGTTTTACTGTTCAATGCATTTTGACCTTGATTTCACCTCTAACATCAGTGGATAACGAAAAACGCACTCACAAGATAATCGTCTTCTGTGGTTTATTGGGAGCAGTCACAAGACATACGCGTTTCGGTCTAAGCCATCTTCAGCGTCTAACCGAGGATATGGAGGTGTAACTTAAACTCTCAGGTGAGGTGTGACGTCAACTAATTACCACACAAGTAAAGAAAATAAAAATATATATGCAAATAAGCTGATATAACAAAAAGGAAACACCAAAAGTGAAAAGAACAATAATTACGGAATATAAAAATACTGAATAAAACATAAAAATGACTCACAGGAAACAACTCAAAACCAATTCCTCATTCAGGCCACCAGGGTGTACAGTTATCCACTAAGTTTTTCATTTTAACAACCCCAGAAACGTGTCCCTTATATTCATTGAGTTGAGCGCAACCTTTTTTTCGCACCTCTAATATCAGACCACGCCCCAAAATTTCATGAATAACTTTAAAAACCTCCCAGAAATTACTTGTCATATGAAGCTGGAACTGTAAAGGAATTTACCAACCAATGAGCTCACCAAAGTGTATATGAATTTTTGCCATTCATTTTCAAATATTGATGTCTCGACAGCCGTCTTCAAAATGCCATTTTTACCCATTTGCCTATAATGTCTGTGGCAATTCATATGAAATTTTACATGCAAATACTACAGAGTATGACTCAACACATACGTTCCAGTTTTTTGTGGAGTGCATTTTGACCTTTATTTGACCCCTGACATCAGACCACTCCTCTGAATTTCAGAAATACTTTTAAATGTTTGTCCAAGGGAGCTGCAACCGAGTAGACATCTTCCTGCCACTGAGTACAGCGTTTAAAGTTTTCATAATTTGTCATTGGGCAACCCATCAATATTTAGATACATTTCAGATTAAGAAACATACTCTTAAGAGCCAATGTCTGAAAAATGGCAGTTTTCAGGAACTTTCCGTAGTTGACCCCCCTAGAATTCAATGAAATTTGGCGCACAGGTTCATATGGATGTCTCACAGAAAAACGTAAATTTTAGGGTTGTACACCCTTTATTTTGTTCACAGCACCTCCTGGAAGGCCAAAAAACAAGGTCTAAAATCTGCCAAAATGGGACTGACATGGCAAATTGAATGAGTTTTCATGAAAAATTGACAAAGAGTACCAAACTATTCATGGGGATATATGCCCCTTAGGTACTTAAAGTTTCATATCATGAAGCTGCCACCTGATGGCAACCCTGGATAACAAGGCTGGGACCATCTGAATTTTGGTAAGAAAATAGAAGAAACTCAGATTTCTGTCACAAATAAAACTTTAATCAAAAAAGTCCCTTGGAAATGTGGTTTTTTAATCGATATTTGAAGAAGAGTGATTACATGTAAAAAATGTTTGGCATGATGGCACATTGCTGGATATCTCACACATCTGGCCTCAAAGTATACATCATTTGACACCCACCTTCAGGTTCAAATTATATTTTAAGGTTAGGTTACAGGCAAAACTCAAAAATTCTTAAATCTTCATAAAATCAATATAATTTGATCATAAAATGATACGTTATGACAAGGAGAGCATATTTCCTGATTTTTGCAAAATTATGCTAATTAGGTCATGTGATTCAAGATTGCTGCCACCGAAAAGTCACATATCGAAAATGCAGCATATCTCAAGAAGTATTTGGAGTACAGACTTGGAATTTGGTATATCTGTTATATACCACTCTTGGTTTTGAATTAAAAAGAAAACTTGACCCTAGGATGGAAAAAAAATTTGCCTCTATTTCCGAGGTACCCAATTTCAGGGGGGTGTCAACTGACTTTAACCCTCTCCTGGCTGCATATTTAAGTACATACTGTGAAGTTTTTTTTATTCAAAACCATCAGATATAAACCCTGAATAAGCCTGCCAAATTTCAGGGCAATCAGAGCAAAAATTCTGGAGATATCCTGCATCAAAGATGCTATATCGGGCCAAAAATGCAAATTTGAGAAAATCGCATTTTAATTATGGGTAACTTTCAGGTAAACAAAAAGTAAAAAATAGATTTTTTTGCAGAATTTTTGAAATTTTGGCCTGTAACCTGACCTTAATCCAGATATGTATTGGAAATCAGAAAATGGTTTTTGAAAGGTCTATGCTTGTTCTTATTAGTGCACAAGAAATCTTGATGGCACTCTAAGCGGTTTTCATGGGTTTTCAAAGATAGGATTTTCTCTGAACTTTAAGCAACACAGTTCATATGAGGCAGTACACTGCTCTGCATGAATCACTTCAGAGTCACAGTTTTCAGCAGTATAAAGGACAGAAAAGACAAATCTCAGTTGTGGGAAGTAACATTTTTATGATTTCAACGTCAACGTTTAATGATCATGGAAATATGCAGGGACCTATGTGAGGTAATAAAATTTCTGATTGAAATTGATGATGGATAGGCTGTGTGTTTTCTGTTTATATTATGGAAAATATCCTCACAATTGCTTTCGCACACAAAATTCCTCCCCAGCGATGTAAAAAGACTCATTGCCAGTTATTGCAAATGCTTGATTGCAGTTGTTGTCGCTGAGGGCAGCACAACCAGTTATTAGGTTTAGGGGGCAATTACTTTTTCACATAGGGCCAGGTAGGTTTTGATAGCTATTTCCTCTCAATAAATTAAATAATAATTTTAAGACTGCATTTACTTGGATTATCTTCATCTAGTATAAAAATTTGTTTGATGATCTGAAAAAAGTGTGACAAATATGCAAAAAAAAGTAAGAAATCAGGAAGGGGGCAAATACTTTTTGCAGCACTGTATATAGACAAGGCAATATTTACCCTGATATTATGGCTAAAAATTTTCCAAGCGTCTGCGCTGCACCTGCTCACTTTACATATGTGTCCCGATCAACTCTCACATTAAACCAATGCCGTTAATTAAGGTACTTGGCTGCGCCGACTTTTTTGGACTTTATTGCACTCATCGATTGTATATTTTCAATAAGCAGGGTATTATTGAACCCCATGGGGTAATCTGCCCTCTGCATTTGACCCATCCTGTATAGGAGCAGTGGGCAGCCACAGAGCAGCACCTGGAGACCAACTGCAGCTCTTAGTCAGGGGCACTGGTTGGGGTGTTCCTATAAAGCATGTTAAATTAAATTTGAATCTTAGAACATCAGATATTCTGTTGTTATACTGATTTTTGCATAGTAAAAGATGAATGGACTTTTCAAATTTCTCCTGATTTTAGAGACATTTTCATCTGGCGCATTGGACAGCGCTCCCCAACACCATCATAATGACACCAAATATGGGAATATCTCATAAAGGAAAGGTACTCCATCCCTCCAGTAAGGTTTCACACCTGTAAACTCTATGCTAATATCTGTGAAGCTGATCTGACTGTTTGTGGAGCCTCAACACCTTATGTTTATGCTGATCTTTTCAGTTCATTTTGTCACTCATCTGTAACTTAGTCATCTAAAATGCCAGTGGAGGTATGGACTTTCCGACATAACTGTTGATTAACTTATTTTTCAATGCAGACAAAACTAAATCCTGTTCAGCTGTGCTATGACAGGAATTGAACTTGCTGACCTGGGTTTAGTGTGAACTGCAGAGACCCAGGACTTTTCCTGGACCTTCTTGAGGTCTGAATGGGTCAATCCTGTGTTCAAAATCCCAAGTTTTCTATGAGGGACGGGCATGAGGGGCCAAGTGGACCTAATACAGTCCCTCACCAGGCATTGGAAGAGGTAATCCCTCTCAGTGCCGAGGTCAAATGAGCCCCTAAGAACCATACCGGGTCATCCCACACTTTTAGCGAAATTGAGTTGAGGTGGTCAGCATGTGCAGAAAACTGAGATCTACAGTTCCTAAATGAGCCAACTCAATCTACCCACATAGATTGTTCATACAAGCAAACGTCTTCTCTGCCCCTGTACATATGCACTGTGCTGCCTTAGCCATAAGAGGCCATCCCACAACCTTCCCATATTTCATTGTAAACATGGCGGCTAGATATCTCACTGAGGAGGAACTGCTTGCTATAATTGACGATGATGGTGAAGTGGAAGATGACGGAGACCTAGAGTTTGACCCAAATGAATCAGAAGATGATGGTTCCTCTTCAGAAGGAGGTACCTTTCACTTTAAATGATGCTTATGCATCCAAAACCTGCAAAAGAAATGCATCATTAATTTTACATAACCTAAGTTTTTAACACAAGCAGTGTTTCTAGTTGCCAGTTGCTCCAGATGACACAGGAGGCTGGCAACTTTGAGTCCCATTTTCTCAAAAGTTCCTCAACATGGGTTGGCCCGGTGTGGTTCTTAAGGGCTCAAATATTCACATGTGTATTATTCCCCATGTAGAGCACACATGCCCTCTCTTAAATAGAAAATGCTACTGTTCCTATTTATATACTGGCTGACTGAATTGTCTTTTTCTCTGAAAGTAGGTTCAGTAGTCGGGCACAAATAGTAGGGGCTAAAAAGTTCATTTTAACTTTGCTACAAGTTCATAGCCATCTAGGCAGCCATAGGAGGTTTATGCAATGCTATAGTGAATGATTGGATATTAATTTCTTGACAGTATCATCTTCACTCATTTGTTCAGATTTTTACTTTAATTTGTCACCTCTCTGCTGGGTAACTGATTTGTGTATCATTCAGCTCAAGCAGCTGCTAACTGTCCTGATTTGACCCTGTGAATGACGGCTCTTTTCAAATTTCCTTTGCATTAGTGACCCCTGCTGACTTCCTGGTGCTATGACAAACCTTAGTGTCCTTCACCTGTATTGAATTCTCAGTAATTTTTAAAGTACAGTAATGTGTTTCTAAGAGCATATACAAAATGGCTCCTTTTTGTATTTAGAAAAGAACTTCAATTTTATTTTGCTAATGTTACGAAAGCAATATTTCAGTCTGAAGAAGAAGTTGATTAAACAAAGGCAGTGAAACAAACAATTATAGGTGGAAAACAAAATACTATCATTTGTGAAGATGCTTATTCCTCTTGATTTTAACTCAAATCAAAAAATTTAAGAGGTTATAGGATGAGACAACCTTAATTGAATTTGCAATGTAGTACATAGCATGTCCATACAAACTATGAACAATGGGGAAACATTCAGACCAGAACAGCTTTTTAATAACAGTTTGGTGTACAGTTTTCATTATTAGAAGGTAGCGTATTTACAGTAAATGTTACATTTATATTATAACAATATGGTGAATGGTAACAGTGATGCAAATATAAGAAAAACATGCAATATGATGTAATGTCTATTTCAGTCTTTAATTTTATGCAGACTAGTCCTTCTAGCAATTAAATTATTTTGGGTGCACCAAACAATATGATATAGTTATCACCTCAGTCTTATCAAAACCCTTTCTAA
The DNA here is from genome assembly GCA_029692085.1 of Gymnothorax javanicus. NCBI lineage: Eukaryota > Metazoa > Chordata > Actinopteri > Anguilliformes > Muraenidae > Gymnothorax > Gymnothorax javanicus. The sequence goes on along the minus strand of CM056200.1, from coordinate 29,166,014 downwards.
TATTACTGGAAATATTTCATTTGAGATAGATTACCTTCAATGAGAGGCAAATGTTTACAAACCTGACACTGAAGGATTCCCATCCTGTGTTTGGTTTTCTTTGTTTTGATTCAGCATGGTTACTTAAAGTATCATTTTGGATTTTACACCTCATTTGGTCAGTGCATAATTTTTGTATTTGCTCCCATTCAGAGGAATAATTTTTCAGTTTCCTGCCTGGAAAAAGTGTTTGCCCATATCTGACTACACCCAACCAGCACCACGGGCCACTTGCTCACAACGCTGACATCAGTAATCGGCACACCCCCGCAATCTCATACCTGCCATGTGCTCTGTGCAGTTGAACCATGATCTGTCGAACATTTTTTTTTTCATAAAGGTATAACTGTCATGGATGGGTGAAGGGACCCACTGGCACAGGCTGTTCCCCACCAGGTTCAGGGGGCCTAATCCCCTCCCTAATGGGGAATGGAATTTAGAAATATAATTGAGAATTGTATTGATAAATCTGTGAGGGTAGGCAGAGATTAATCACCGAGGTGTGGCTACAGCCATGCAGAGATGTAATACATTCACACTACATCACCTTTGTTCAAACAATCTGGTGCCAGAATGTGATTCCGGTGTACGGAAGTCAGTTTATGAATCAGAGTACGAAAAATGAAATCAACAGTTTACGTTATTACGTCACAAAATAAAATTTATAACATTGATGTTAATTGGTAGAATTCTTTGTGGGTGGTATCCTGAATTCTATGACATATAGTTCTTAAAATGCAGGTGATAACTGTCAATAATATTCCTAAGAATAATATAAATATTTAAACAATTTTACCCATTTCCCAGATTTTCTTCCAAGCAGGACCTATAATCCCCTGTAAAATTGGCTCTGGTGGGGCCTGATATTATGGGTGTGTGTTTTATGGCCCCACTATAAGGATGTCCACCCACCCCCTGAGAGGATGTCGGCACCTTCCGACATCAGCTGTAAAGCTGGTGCTCTCAGGTGTGAAGGCTGTAAAGGAATAAACTATGCAGCGTTAATGTCTGCATAGTTTCAAATCTGAAATAATTAAGCAAGAGTTAAAAACAATAACATCAAAGATAAATTAAATCATGTGCTCTAGCAGAACGCAGGCACAAATTTTCAAGTTTAGTATGTTCTTGTTGAACATTTAGTCAAAAACCGTGGCTGAGAAAAGTGTGAGTGAGAGAGCTTGGAGACAGAAGGCACAAGAAGAAGAATGGAAAGCTGAACAAAGGGAGATGTTACCAGTCATTGCCAAAATCACCACGCATCCTAGATTTTTAAAGTCAAAGGATAAACATTAAACTTACAGGAATAATGACTGCTCAAAACACTTTAAATTTAACTGTTAAGTAGGATTTCTTAACCCAAAATGTAAGTCAATGTTGTCCCTGGATCAAATTATCTCTCTTCATAATAATAAACTCTCTCCCTGCAGGGGCATATGGGACAGGCCCTATGCCCCATTAGGTAGCTAGACTTCTGGCAGGATGCGCAACATTTTATGACATTGACTGTTCGCAAATGGTTAAGTGAGCACTCAAAAAGCATGTTATATGTGAGAAGAAAATATACACAATAACTCAATTAGATCTGTTAGCTTGTCTGATTTACAGCTGGGTAGTTAGCACACAAGTAAGTTTGTTAGTCAATAGCAACACCTCCTAAATGGAGAACACACATGCAGTTAAGTTTCATGCACATGCATAAAGCGCTGATTTCATCATGGTGAAGCAAGAACCCACCAGAATGGCAACAAAAACCATATGGTGCATGATGCTACTTAGCAACAAACCTCCTGATACTGAATAGTTAATTTCCAACAAAAATGATAATTTTTACAGTTTTCCAGCTTTGCACTTTTAGTAACCAATGCAGATGTGGAATAGCGCTGCCATTTTACGGAATTTGGACAGATTGCGGATTATAAATATCTGAGAAATTTGAATAACTTTGATTTACTGGTGTATTTCAAAGCTTAATAATTAATTAGTTAGTTAATAATATTACATTGATATTTTCAAAGCTATCTCCTCATTCCCCAACATACAAGACTCCTTCAAATCTCACTGGCATTTCACCAGTGCCCCATTTCTTCCAGTGTTTGGGCAAGATGGTCTGCACAGTTATAGCATGACCTTGCACCAAATCCATCTGGATTAACACATTACAACTGACGATTACTTTCTGTACACATAAGCAAACCTTTGAACGCAATATCCACACTATGGTATATTTACGCCCCACATTCCGCGGCTCATAGAGACACAAGCTTTTCCAGTTTCAAGCGCAAGCCAAGAGTATTCAACACTTTCAGTGGCAAGCTTTATCCCTGCTATCGCATTGCCACAGGACACATGCCCTCCAACCCGCACAGCCAAGGTGTATGTAACACAAACAACCTAGAAGAGCACCGCCGAATGTGCCAAGCAACAACAGATATTTGCATCCACTTAAAAATGCCGAACATTCTGACTGCACACAGAAACCCAATCTTACCCAATTTGCCATTAAACCTTCTACACAAAAGCTTGAAAATATCAAAGTAAACACTGCTATTTGATGACAGCACGATAAAACCAATTTCAGCAAAAGTTTTCACAAGCCCTCATAGTTCTAGGCCTTGCGACAGACAATGACACACACTCTGGCCGCTTTAACCGTGGGCAACACAGTATCAACGCATCTATGATCTCTCACTCTCCCCCTTGCGACCCCTTGCTGCCAACTCAGGAGAGTGAAGACAGTTCACGGCTCTCCTCCGAAGCACGTGCCTGTCAGCCACTGCTTCTTATACACTCATTGGTTGAATCTTGCGAAGTTCAGAACGAGGGCGGAGGATACCCGGACATGAACAGACTTAGAATCTTCCTGACGAGCGCCCGCCTGGCCAACAGGAGGCGCTTTTGAGCAACGAACAAAGCTATTTATTTCCTTTCCCGGCAGTCCCTTCCCAATTTGAAACCCTGTAGCGCGATGGCCAATTGTGCGCTACTCTGAAAAAGCTGCCAACCACTGCCGATCGGTACAACCGGGGCTCGAACCTGTGACGTGATAGTCACTTCTGTATTGCAACGCAGTGCCTTAACCGAGTGAGCTATCCGACAGCTCTCATATGCGGTGAATTCTAACTTTCCCTGAATCCTATTAAGTAGAAACACTGCTATACTCACCACAGCAGCCGTAGATAGATGACGACTGCTGAAGTCTACCAGATCACATTGGAAAACAGAATCACGTCAGGTGTTGAGATTTTCCACACCAGCCAGCAAAATGCAGAAACACTTCAGATCACATCGGAAAATAGAATCATGCACTCCCGATTATAGGCATCACGTCAGGGTCACCAACTGTAAAACCCACGCAGCTCGACCAACGACGGAGGAACAGGGAGCGAAGGCTTATGCGTGTTGATTCCGGCTGTTGTGAGGCAACTGGAACATGTTAATTAAATCATTCGTGTCTGCGTCCCCCCTTGGACTGGCCTGAGACTTACCTGAAGGATTCTCAATAATTCTCCGTTCAAAAACAGGGCTATGCCGAAATCACGGAACCATCTAACCTAATGCCGCGCTGCGAATAATCCAAGGTGCATGTTGGAACACTCGCAGAAACTGAACAAAACATCAGATATATCAGTGATTAGGGCAAACTAAGCATAACGATTCCAATATTACTCTCGTTTAAAATCTGACTCCAATTTAAAATAGATAGGGAACTGAAACATGCGTGAATCTCGGGGCAGCTACACCACCAGACTCTTCCGTGAAAACCACTGTTACTCAATTTACGCCCCCGGGTCCTAGCATAATTGCCGGATCTTATTTCGGTGTTAGTTTTAGAGGATGGAAAAAATCACCATGATATTAGCATCTTGGCTTAAAAATGATCATGAACTCAGATTTATGTGAACCCAAGGGTTCCTTAAGGCGAATCTGACAGGCACCGGCTTATAAGCCCAGGGATGCCCTTTAATGCCAAATCCCCTGAACCGGTACTACATAAACCCTTTATATAAGTAGACCGTAATTTACAATCCAACTTAAAACCCATCACTACCTATAAACATCAGCTAGCTAGTCTGGAATGATAAGGAATCGCCCAGTAAGTACCGGTCGTAACATAGCCGGAAAAAATGTAAAAAAGATTAAAGTCATGGAGACCACGCATGTAATAAGGAATAACAACAATTTATTCATCAGGTAAGCAGAAACTTAAGGTACCACAACGCAAGTTACAATTACAATAAATTCAAAGACAGAGAGTAAAGACATACTGGTGAAAGGCGACACACGTACAGGAATGCGGGAAGTCGATTACCAACTTCACTAGGCTAGAAATAACGCACGGACCAATGTGTGGGATGTCGTACACGATCTTCCCTGATTATATGGTATGGGCTATACACGGCATAGAGATGCACGTGTGAGAAGTCGTCTGCGATCCTCCATAAGTAAAGAGGCTACACACGGCATGGAGTTGCATGTGTGGGAAGTTGGCTGCGATCTTCCAAAAGTAAAGAGGCTACATACGGCATGGAGATGCACGTGTGGGAAGTCCGCTGCGATCTTCCTTCATTAAAGAGGCTACACGCGGCATGGAGATGCACGTGCAGAATGGACTGTTTCTCCTAGGTTAATGTTAAGGTTAATGGCGTCTTTGATCCAGGCGGCTAAGCCCGGACAGATGGCCCAAGTTGGAATTTAGACTTCCCCCTTGGAGGAAATAAGAAAACAATTATTATTCAAAGGGGATAATAAAAGTCCTTCGAGAAGTGAGAGGATCTTGGAGACAGACCTCGGGGGGGGGGGGGGCGAGAGCAATTCCTGCAAAGGAGGAGAGCTGATTCTTAATATACCTCAAGAGATAACTCTGCTTCAGGACAAATTATTGCTGGGGAACAGAAACTATGCTTTCTTAAAACACATTTGATACGACGTGCATCCCATTCAACTCCTTGAATTGCACTGATGAAATACATACCAAACATGACAGTAAACAGTACTATTACATAGTTGTTGTGGAATAAAATAATTCTATCACATATACAGCAATATAACCATTGTACCAAATATTTTGTACATTAATAATGAGAGAGTTAACAGTGTACTGTTGTACAGTGAAATATCGTCCATTGATTAATATGACATGGATAAATGTCTGAACCAGGAAACAGGCTGCTATGACAGTATGCCCCAAACTCTGCTCAGGGCAGAACAGGGCTTATACCCCCTGTGGGGAAATTACTCTGCAGTCTCCAGGCAGGGCGTTTACAACCTTTTGGGGCTCAGAGCACACAGATGTCCTGTAATCAAAGCAGTGGTCAGTCTCAAAAGCTTCTTGGATTCCGATCAAAAGCAATTGTAATCAGAGTCTGGAGTCGTGAAGACCACTGTGGCAAGCCCATATGCTTTATTGGGGGACCTGGAATTTAGGGCCACTGGTTTAATAGGCCCTGGTTACCTTTTGGTTTTTTCTACAGAATTCCCCCCTCTGACCCCAAGGGAGACACCTCAAATTGTCCTTGCAAGGGGTCATGGAAATAGCTGCTCAGAGGTGAAGTGTTGGCCAGGAAGTTTGACAGATGAAATATTAGCTGGAACCAACAATTAAAAGCCTTTACAGAGTTATTCTGGTGTATTTGAAAAATAAAGTTGTATGGAAAATGTAAATGGTCCAAAAAGTCCACTCCGATATCACAGGGTGGAGCGAAAAACCCCGCTAATTAGGCAATAGTGGGGGAAAATTCTCCACCTATCCTCCGATTTTACTGGAGCAATAATGACTTCTGCGATCTGTGACTCGGCAGTGGTGAACTGTGATTATTGCTGTCCCAAGGTGTACGAGTTGATCCGACGCAGCAAATATTTCACGGTCCCGATGCTCAGCAGATATCTGCGCCTATCCGGTCCGGTGTCCCACTGCTCCGGTTGTCTGAAGTTGTTTTCCTTGCCCAGTTTGCCACTCTCAAGATTATTCAGCATCTGAAACAGACAGAGAACACAGCAGCATCAAAAGTTCATGGCAAGAATCCTATAAAACTCATGAGCCAAGAGACTGCAGTTGCTGTTTCAGGAAAAAAAGAAAGAAAGAAAGAAAGGACAGGAAACTACAAATATTCACATATATACACCTACACCTAGACATACTCCTTCTGGCATGAGAAAACATGTTTGCAGGCTAAGCCACATTCGATGCTATGGGTTTGAGAGGGCTCTGGATGGCAGTGGGGGAGAAACACCAGCGTTTCTGCCCAAGTAGCCTGTATGACCGGAGTTTGGTTATAGTTGGGCTGTTAAAACCAGTGGCCATCTGATTTCAGCCCAGGGTTGTAGAATAATTGAAGTTGAAATATTGAAGGGAGCATTTTGATCCTTCGAACCTCCCCTCCCAGGGCGCAGTTCTAGGCTAGATCCCTTCCCACAGAGATCTTCGCCCAGGCTCCCCCAGGTTGAGAACTCTGCCTTCTGCTTCCCGGTGTCTTCTTTTCAAAGCCCACCGATCACAGAAGCACCACTCGCCGACTGACGCATTTGCTTTTGGTTTGTGGTGGCCTGACTGTACATTGAGCCGAGCGCGGCGGCCAACTTTAGGGTCTTACTGCCATACGCGACCCGACCTGCCGGTGACCCAGTCGATAGTGATCCCTGAATCCTGTAGTGGTTACCAGCCACCCAGGTGGGAACCGACGGTCTGATCCCTACCCTACTTAGCTATGGGTATAGAAACTTTGACCATTTTCACCAGCCTCCCCTGTTCACAGAGGTCGTACTTCGCGTCCCTCTGCTTAGGTGTGGGCTGTTGCCCACGTACCACGTGTTGCCCACACACTTACAGGCTACAACACGCCGACTAGACGGTACCATGGCAGTATGTCAGTTCAAAACAAGATGGCGGCATTTCAATTTTGTCCTGATGCTGTTTAGCCAATAGGAAAAGAGAGAATGGTCGATGCTGTTTAGCCAATTGGAAAGTGAGAGAGAATGGTTGTGCAGGAGAGTCTCATTCCCATTGAAAATGAATGGGCTCCATTCATTGTCAATGGGAATTTTTTTATTTTTAATTGCTAATAATTCATAAACTATAATTAATATCGACATGATTTTGAATAGCAACGATCTGCACGTATAGTAGAATCATTTGGTATGCAGGTTGTATGGGTAGTATGAAAACTGTTGGAGAAGTGAAAACTGTGAACAGAATGGGAAGAAAGAGAATAAAAATAAAAATAATAAAAATAAGTTGAAAGATCCTGAGAAATAACAATAGTTTGCATGCTTCACATGCAAACTAATAAATTCAAAGACAGAGGGTAAAGACATACCTGGTGAAAGGTTACACACGTACAGGAGTGCGGGAAGTCGATTACCAACTTCACTAGGCTAGAAATAATGCACGGACTAACGTGTGGGAAGTCGTTTAAGATCTTCCCTGACTATATGGTATGGGCTACACACGGCATAGAGATGCACGTATGGGAAGTCGTCTGCGATCCTCCATAAGTAAAGAGGCTACACACGGCATGGAGTTGCATGTGTGGGAAGTCAGCTGCGATCTTCCATAATTAAAGAGGCAAGACACGGCATGGAGATGCACGTGTGGGAAGTCGGCTGCGATCTTCCAAGAGTGGACTGTTTCTCCTAGATTTAAGGTTAATGGCGTCTTTGATCTGGGCGGCTAAGCGCGGACAGATGGCCCAAGTTGGAATTTAGACTTCCCCCTCGGAGGAAATAAGAAAACAATTATTATTCAAAGGGGATAATAAAAGTTCTTGGAGAAGTGAGAGGACCTTGGAGACAGACCTCGGGCATTTACAACCTTTTCGGGCTCAGAGCAAACAGATGTCCTGTAATCAAAGCAGTGGTCAGTCTCAAAAGCTTCTTGGATTCAGATCAAAAGCAACTGTAATCAGAGTCTGAGGTCGTGAAGACCACTGCGGCAAGCCCATATGCTTTATTGGTTTATTGGGGGACCTGGAATTTGGGGCCACTGGTTTAACAGGCCCAGTTACCTTTTGGTTTTTTCTACAGTAATTTAAACATAGATGTTTTTAAAAGACATCAAGCAGATCAAGTATAAATATATTTTTCAATTCAACCTGCAAGTTGCTCTTTATTCAAACATTTGAAAAAGCACCACATTAAATAGCAGGAGGATTTTTTAGCCAGGGGGCAGAAAGAGGAAAGGAGCCAGCAGGAATCACTCCTGGAGTCATTCCAAAAACATGGTGAACTTCCACCAGACAACGCGAAAGCTAAAGGGATTACCAAGAAGTTGCTCAACTTCATCGTACTCGATGACCAACCGTTATCAGTTGTAGAAAACAAAGGATTTCGCAGCCTGATTGAACACTTGCAGCCAAGATATAGTTTACCATCCAGGAGATATTTATCAGAGACTGCGCTACCTGATTTAGATAACCGAGTGTCAACCAAGTTAGCTGAGAAGTTAAAAGGAGTTCCAGCCCTGAGCTTTACTACAGATATTTGGACTTCAGATGTCTGCCCAGTGTCACTGAGAAGCCTCACTGTGCACTGGGTTGACTCAGATACACACAGCCTCTGTAGTGCGGTGCTTCAGGTAGAAAAGTGCAGGGGCTCACACAACCGAGCTACAATCGCAGCATCCATTACCGAGATGTTAAATCACTGGGAGATCCCTCTGGAAAAAGTGCATGTCATTCTACGGGACAAAGCAAGTAACATGAAGGCTGCAATGTAAGACATGGCAGTTCCTAGTCTGGGCTGTTTTGCTCACACGCTGCAGCTCGTTGTGCACGAGGGGCTAATGGCACAATGCAGCGTTAGTGATGCATTAGCAAACAGCAGGAAGATCGTAGCACACTTCAAGCATTCACAACTCGCACAGTCTCGCTTGGAAGACCTGCAGCATGAAATGCAAGTTGTGGGAACCACGACCACCCCAACTCGTCTTGTTCAAGATGTTTAAACAAGATGGAATAGCTCCTTCTATATGATCAAGAGCCTTCTGAAAGAGAAGCGACCTCTCTGTGCGTATGCTGCCGACCACAACTTATCACAACACTGTCAGCCAACGAGTGGGGTTTGCTGGAAAAAACAGTGACGGTGCTGGAACCCTTCGAGGAGTTAACCAGGAAAATAAGCTCAGCGAACTCCCCTGCAGCCGACGTAATCCCAGCCGTCACCGTTTTAAAACGCCTGCTCGCCGAGAACAGTACTGACAGCGGCATCAAAACAATGAAAAGCAGCATCGAAAGTGAACCCCTTTACGCTGTTGCCACTTTAGTGGACGCTCGATACAAGGACAGGTGAGGGATATTTTTATTAATGCCCTATTTATTAATGTTAGCTAAGTTTAAACTGAAAATTAAATCCTGCTAAACCAAAACTACATGTTGATTGATTCCATTGCTTTAAAGTGGATATTTGTTAATGTAGCCTACAATGGATTGGATAAGCGGGGAGGTGGAGGTGTGTGTGTGCGTGCGTGCGTGCATGCGTGCGTGTGTGTGTGTGCGTGCTGTCCTGCAGCAGCAGCAAATAAGTTGTACTCAACCTATTTCATTTTTCTGTCAGATTCTTTGCTAGTGGAGAAACTGCCAGGAGGGCGAAGGCTCTCCTGACACAAGAGCTTGAGAAGATGGAGCGAGCACTGCTCAGGGCATCAGCTGATGAAGCAGGGGCAGCGGAGGCACAGCCAGCAGAAAAGGTCGCTTGCATGGAAGCTGGTCCAAGCACTGGTTGTCCTCCAAGCACAAGGAAGAGCAGCTTCAGCAGTCTGTAGGACAGAATTCTGGAGGAGCGTGATGAACCTGCAGGAGGTACCCAGACAGTGGTTATCCAAATGCAAATGTATTTGAAAGAACCAACGATATGTGAGAAAGACAGCCCTTTTCAGTACTGGGCAAACAACCATGCTCACTTTCCTCTCCTTGCTGATGTCGTGGTAAAGTTCCTGAGTGCCCCTTCAACCAGTGCGGAAAGCGAAAGACTGTTTAGCGCGGCATCCAATATCGTGGATGAAAAGAGGAATCGTCTGACCGCAGAGAGAGCAGAAATGTTCATATCCCTCAAAAAGAACCTGCCAATGATTAAGTGAGATTTGTTGAACACTAGATCACTCCCTCAGTGTTAACTTTTTGAGGAGTCATTTACTTTTTATTGTTTTCTTTTGAAGAGTAGCTACACAGACTCTGGCGTTAAGCTTAATCTAGGTCACCTTCAATGCCAAACCTCCTACTGTACTTGATTTGTGCTGTTCAGATGCACACTGTTTTATTGACAGTGTGTGTGTAAGATGTTTACACTTATTGCACTTATAAAAATAATTTAATTATAATTAGGTCAATGCACCAGCACTCGGCGACGGCATTTCAGAACTCTTCAGCAAATGAAGGTAACTTCGGCGACAAGGATGTACACCTGTTTTTGCAGCACGGTCATGCAACTTGCTGTAAAAAATAGACAGCTATCTGACTGGAAAATGTAAACGGATGAAACCACGTACTAGTCACCAAAATTACCTTCATTCGCTGAAGAGTTCTGAAATGCCATCGCTGAGTGCTGGTGAATAGACCTAATTATAATTAAATTATTTTTCTGTGCTGAATGTAGCCCATTATTTTGTCGCTTTTAGATCGCATGGGGGAGAGAAGCCGTGTCTTCAATTGCCACTTGATTATTCTTGAATTGGAAAACGTGTTAATAAAGGAAAACCATCTAGAATTAGTCAGAACTAATTGTTGACAATAAAGGGATGGATATTAGCCCCCGAATTTTCAGGTCTAACGCCGCCCCTGCTTCCTTTTCTGACCTTATACTTACCTCAAGTTGCCTTTTGGGACATACATGCATACATTCGTACATATCATACTTCGTCCCATGAATAACAAAAGGTCACAAGTGACATTCCTGATGAAATCAGCAGCTGTAGTACTTTGTGGTGCAGAAAAACAGGTTTCATCAGGAATGTCACTTGTGACCTTTTGTTATTCATGGAAGGACTTGCCTGTAGAGAGGAGTTTATTACAGCCTCATATAAAATCAACAATAATGATAATAATAAATTTAAAGCAAACAGAGCTCTGGTATCGGAATAGTATCAGTATCAGCAGATATCCAAATTCAGGTATCGGGATCGGATCGGAAGTGAAAAAATGTGGATCGGTGCATCCCCAGCTCAAACCAAAATTAAACGTCCAATCGGACTCTGTCCCTGCAAAGTTCTTTACGTGACGCACGTGACGGTCATCCCCCTCCTTTCTTTCTTTTCCATTTATTCTTCTCTGTTTATGCTCCGCAAACATTCAGTCTTTCAGTCACTTGAGAATGACGCGAAGTTGCGTCAAAACATTGTGCTTTTACTAGAAATTTTAAAAACTTCTACAATAATTTTGAAAGTTTTTAAATTTTTTAAAACTTTTGAAACTTTTATATTTTTATTTTTTCACTTTTTTAAAATGTCTTTTAAAAGTGGGGTTTTATTGTCACAAGGATTTTTTATTAATTGAGCAAAGTTGTATTTATTTTAAATCAAAATCAATGCATTGCATCCATACCCGTCTGCATATTCAAGATTGTGCCACTTATGATAATCCAGGATATACAATGTTTCGTCACTCAGAGACCTGAACAGCAAAAAGGGTAAAATAGCCACACAGCTCGGATCAAAAGAGTACAACTGGGTGTAACCAACCACTTCATATGATTTATGCCCCACAGATGTGGACTGATATTTACATAAATCAAACAGCCATCGCGTGCCTGACGACAGAGAGAGAGCACCAACAGTGATAAGGTTGAATTTGGACTGTGAAACATGCTACATTTACATCAGTGTACTGCAATCCTGTAAGAAGTCCCCTCTCAGGTTTTAACTGCAGATACTGGGGGTGGATAAAATTTTTAAGTCCCCCTGAAAAAAGGTTTTAAAAATCAAAACCAAATTGGGCCATTCTTTGAGAAGCGCAGCAAAATGTCACACACGTGACCAGATGTCTTCAAATAAAGAAATACTTTGAAAATTAATGAAAGGTATCAAATTTATTCCTTACTATTTTCCAAACCCCAAAAATATGAACCTTCTAGATTTTTCAACTTCACAGAGTTTTAGAAGTCAAATAGAGTTATGAAAAACCTGTTTCTATATGAAGTCACACACGTGACCAGTTGTATTTGACCTCTGACCATAACTAGTTAAATATAATGGAACAAAAACAATTTTTACTTGATAGACCTGGATAAATAGTACTCCTATATAGGTCCACAATCATGAACCTCCAATGCTTTTGTAATTGGAGGACATTTTTTCCACTATTTGTTACATTTTTGGTCACAAGCGTGACTAAGAACGGCCCAATTACTGATCAAGCCAGTGTCATTCCTGTTTATATAAATACTGTAAGCAGAAGGGGTGGGTTTAACAGAGGACAAACCAGCAGTACTTTGCTAGATAAGTCTCAAAAGCATGACTGGGGTACTAACCAATTGGAATTAAAATTGCTGGAGCCCAAATTTCTTGTGCTTAATTCTCAGAAACAGGAAATTAATTTGGCAAGGGAACTACATCAACATTTATGGAAGCACAAAAAACACATTTGTGATATTGTTGCTGATAACCAGCAAATTACAGCTTAAGAAATCACGGAAGTATTGAATCAATTCATGTCTCAACCAGTTTCAACAAAAACCGTTTACCAGGGCGCCCCGGTGAAACATCGGTCTAAGTGCGCGCACCATAAAGGCTGTGTCCTTCCCGCGGCGACCCGGGTTCGATTCTGGCTCGGATCATTTGCCGCATGTCTTCCCCATTCTTCTCCCCAACTTTCCTGTCTGTCTCCACTGTCTAACTGTCCAAGAAAGGGAAAAAATCCCCCCAAAAAATAATCTTTAAAAAAAAACTACCATCTGATTTGTTTATTTGGTAAATCAATGGAAAACATACATACATAAAACATGTAAATATGATTGACATTAAAAACCAGGATAACACATGAAAGCCAAAGCTTATTTCCAATGTGGTCCCACAGTCAACGTACAATCATGAATACAAGTGTAAAGAGGTGTAAACAAACTAGATTCAATAATATAATAAATAAAATGAGGTAAGCACAGAATGGTAAGTATCTAAATAAATAAATAAATACTAAAATAAATACTGAATTAAATAAGTGCAAGTATAGATGTATAATGGCAATAGATAAAAAGAATATAATACTAATATACAGGTTACATGGACAGCAAGTAATAATCATAATAATAATAATAATGTTAAACAAATAATACCAAAACAACTATGAATAAATAAAAAAATTGGCCGAACCTAAAAACCTTAACAATTAGTAATATATGAAGGACTGTGCTTCCTGGGAGACCAGTTGACTAAAAAGATGACATTTTACATCTGATTTAAAGCTGGCTAGGCTTTCCCGTGATTTAATAGCATTTGATAATTTGTTGAATTCTGTTATGGATGTATAACGGAAGGATAATTTTCTGAAAGATTTTACATTATCGAAACAAAGTTGGCCTTGTCTCTGATGACAAACCCCAGTGCTTCCCTTTGTTCCCCAGAGCTGTAACTAACAGCTAAACTCATACCGAAGTACAGCATCCTTCTGAATTCAGAGAGTGAGGTTAGTATATGATAGGTGATGGACACTTTTCTTCTTGGTTGATCTTGAAAATGTTAGAGAGGAATTACTGAAGTACTTTACATTTAATTTCAATTCTTTTTATGTCTTTTCTGTTATATTTTATGTTGTTTCGTGTTAAATGCGTTTTATCATTTTGTGGACTAAAATACTTTGAATGTGATACTCGCTCACTAACTGTCTGCATGAAGCACAGGAATAGTCAAAACAATCCATTTTATTTGCGTGTATGGTGTGCTCCCAGAAAATCTGGAGTTTTTGTCAGTTTTTCCTGGGAAAAACTAGATCACATGCTGGCATAATGAAATTAAATGGATATAATAAAATAAACTTGGAAGTTTGGAGATAAATATCAAAGACACATTACATCAAAAAATGGGTCTCTTTGATTGATTGATCATACATTCCCATTTTTAATCAAAGACTGTTTAATTTGCGTAATATGAAATCATGGTGATTTAGGCATGTAGGTGATGCAAATAGTTTTCGCATTTTAATCAATGCATAATGGTTATAGTTGTGTTAATTATCATCTCTATCCTAATTACAGTCAAACCAAAGATGATATATTTGCCTAAAACTCAGAAAACATTCTTGCTTTTTTTCATGAATTTCACAAATTTATGTAGAGAGTAAATGCAAGGTAACAGACAATCACAAGTATACATCTCATGTGCTTACATTATGTCACTCAGGGGAAAGGCTTCGGCAGCAGATGCAGAGCAAGTTTTTCAGCCATGGCAGCTGCTTAATCTGGGAGATGTAGAGAAGGGGTGCAGTGATGGTACTGAGGTACATAAAGGAGGACAAAATCAAATCAATGTCACAGTATTGTTTGAAATCAGGTGTAAATCTAAAGGGCCTGATAAGAACTGCAGGCAGGTAATGAAACACTATGATGGCCAGATAGATCTGCACGGTCCTGAGGGCTTTCTTTTTCATGGGGTGCATCTTCTCTTTGCCCAAGACTGACTTCCTCAGACTCCACATGATAGAAACGTTGCAGAAAACCATGATGGCAAAGGCCACCAGGATCAGCCCAGTGTAGATGTGATCTGAGAGGACCAACCACAATGTCCTGCAGAGGGCAAAGGCTATCATGAGCCCCCAAACAAGCATGGAAATAGCCACTCTGATCTTCTTATCCTTGATGCTGGTGAACACAATGGGGTGGACCACGGCCACGTAGCGGTCCAGGCAAATGCAGGTGAGAAAGAGTGGGGAGGAGTTTTTGATCCCACTGATAAACCACTGTATATCAATGAAATATGAGATTCGCAGCAGAAGTAAGCTAAACCAGCAGATGGGGCTCATCACACAGAGCAATGCATCAGCGATGGCCAGGTTGAAGATAAAGATATTAGAGGTGGAAGAGTCACTCTTCTCTCTGGCCACCAGCCACATCACCATGATATTGGCAGGGTAGCCCACTACAAGATTGATGCTCCTTTCAATCACCAGAAACAGCACCCCAAAAAGTGAATATAAACACTCTATAAATGTGTTCGAGAGTTGGAGACTGGATCCTGAAGAGGAGTGGTTGAAGGGTTGGCTAGAATCGATGACAGAGCTGTTCATTTTGGTTTTATTTTATCTCGCAGGTTTAATGGTTGATGATCCTTTGAAAAGAGAGTGAATGTAAGTTACATGGTCAAGCCTAACTGAACTCACCACTTAAACTGACTGCAAGGCTAAATTGTGTTCTTAAGCTGATTCCAGAATTATTTTACATGATTCTTTTCTCCAAAGTATTCCTCATCATAACACATTTACTGCACAAGAGAGATGGAAACACTTATACTGGCTGATTTTGCACAAAGTTAAGCTCTCTCTTTTGAGAAATTACTCACGTCAAAGAAGACCTGCACAATTTTATTGCATTATTACACTGAAGGATAGTTTTTGTTTTCTGGGAAGATTACCTCCATCCAGGGAAACTACCTCTCTTCTGAGACACCAGCTTTACTCTTTGAAACTGCACTGGAGCTCCCTGAGATTGGAGACAGTGTTCCCAGAAGACAAGGTTTGCCCTTTGGGTCTATTTTTTACTGTCTGCAAAAGCTTTTCACTCAAGCACAGCTTAAGAAATTAAAGAGTTTTTATCAGATTGGAAGAATGAATAACTTACCTGAGAAACTGCAATAGTTCAACATAACACTCCTCAAGGTCAGACAGCCCAGAAGGCCCCTGTATCCTGATCACCTGTGTCCAGGAGGGTTATGTTTTTATTTAATATAGTTCCAGTTCATGTAAATATATAAATTCTGGTGGTACATAAGCAGTGCAGATGATAGCCAGTCACAAATCCATTGAGGGAACAACAGCATTTGGAGTGACTGTACAATACCCTGTCACCACAGGATTATATTTAAGGATGGGTGGGTGTGCAAGAGGACTCACATATAGGGGGGTTGGGTTTGCAGAGTGAGTTTGTGATGTGATAAACAGATCTACAGTAAAACACAGGAGGGGCTAAAAGGAGGGGTAGATGAGTACCCCCCTATCCCTGTTCTAACAATATATTATTTGTCAGTGATGCAATCCAAGAAGTGCATCCCAGACAAACAAGTGACGCAATGCAGTCGGCCAGCTGGAGCACAGGTGAGACTGTAACCTGGTGTAAGGTCTTACACATGAAACCACAAGGTTCATCAAAGCAGCCTCACACAATTCTCTTTCATCCTCACAAAGAAAAGAAATTGAGCAGTGAGATACACTAAATCTATTTCCGCAGATAATAATCGGTGCATTCATGATGGTTTGACTTTCATATCTGTGTTAGGCAATAAGGAAGTTGCAGTTTACAAGTACTCTTCTCTGCTTTCGCTACATAGACTTCACTAAAGCCTGGCATCTGTTCCAGGAGATCTATTGTCCTGAAGGTTTTTCATGCCAATCCGTAGAGAGGAGAACACAATCAAAGGTGTGAGATCTCACAGAGCTGCTGATGAGTAGAGTCAGGTGTATTGGGGTTGAATTGAGAACTTACAGGATGGTAAATCTCCAACCCTGATCTAAAGCAACACACACAATTAAGCAGTTTACTGTAGGGAGCAGAAATCAAGCATAACAGGGGCTTGTGCTGTAGCTAAAAACGACAGCAGTTTGGAGTTACAAACCAAGCCTCTCGGTTCCATGTCAATCAACTATTTTCAGTTTTTGTCCTAAAATTATTCCCTAGCATAGCGGTCAGCATATGTATAAGTTTACTGATAATCCACAATTAATAATGAATGACTCCATCACTGTCTGACCAATTGGGGACTGACACAATAACATACTGTATGTGATTGGTTCAGAGCTACCCAATTCAATTCCTTGAGATTAACTGTCCTGTTGGGTTTCACTACAACACTAGCGATACACTCCATATTCAACAGGTGGATATATTTTTTAATTGCTAATTGGTGGATTCAGGTGAGCTAAATTTGGCTTACAGGGAAAGACTACAGGGACAGTTCATCTCCAGGAGCAGGATTGGGCAGCACTGGACTAGTTCTTATGTGAAGTGTCACGCCATCAAACCGTTAAAATAGCTTAATCCTGCATCCCTCAGTAATCACAATGAAATTCATTGAGTGCTGTAAAAAGTGTTTTCCCCCTTCCCATTGTTTTTTTTTTCATGAAGGTCATGTTTAAATGTTTCAGATCATGAAAATACTTTTAATATTGGAAAAAGACGGACGGTCACATGACCCGAGATGAGATGGACACTTGAGATTTTGCTCCACTCTCGGCTTCGCATAACTTTGGAGAAAGGTGCGAATTTATGTCCAAACAACCATTTGAACTCTACTTCAGAGATGTATCAAAAAAAAAAAAACGTGACAAATTCCAATTTTTTCGTCATCCAGCTCTGTTAATGCCAAGATAAAGTGTGCTAAACAAGCGGCCATGTGTGCTGCTCGCAAGGATCAGCAGGTTGAAGCTGCTCTGTAGATACCTTAAATGAAAATTTTCAATTCAGGTAACAGTGCCTACCTTAAATGAAAAAAAATTTAATTTATGGTAATTTGGCCCAACTGGAGTTGTGCCACCTACCTCAAATGAAACAGAATACACTGGAGAGTACATCTTAAATGCAGGCTGGTGGGCCTACGTGGCCCAATCAGATAAAATCACATGACCACTAGTAAGACGCATCTCATAAGTAAAAAACATCAATACAAATAAACATATACAAAGGTAATAATAACCTCAAATAGGGAAGGCATAGCAAAAACCCAAAACCAGTGAAGTTGGCACGTTATGTAAATCGTAGATAAAAACAGAACACAAATGATTTGCAAATCCTTTTCAACTTATATTCAATTGAATACACTGCAAAAAACAAGATGTTTAATGTTCAAACTGAAAACTTTATTTTTTTTTTTTGCAAATAATCATTAACTTAGAATTTAAAGGCAGCAACACATTGCAAAAAAGTTAGCACAGGGCCTTTTTACCACTGTGTTACATCACCTTTCCTTTTAACGACACTCAGTAAACGTTTGGGAACTGAGGAGACCAATTTTGAAGCTTTTCAGGTGGAACTCTTTTCCCATTCTTGCTTGATGTACAGCTTAAGTTGTTCAACAGTCCGGGGTCTCCGTTGTCGTATTTTACGCTTCATAATGCGCCACACATTTTCAATGGGGAGACAGGTCTGGACTACAGGCAGGCAAGTCTAGTACCTGCACTCTTTTACTACGGAGCCATGCTGTTGTAACACGTGCAGAATGTGGCTTGGCATTGTCTTGCTGAAATAAGCAGGGGCGTCCATGAAAAAGATGTTGCTTGGATGGCAACATATGTTGCTCCAAAACCTGTATGTACCTTTCAGCATTAATGGTGCCTTCACATATGTGTAAGTTGCCCATGCCTTGGGCACTAATACACCCCATACCATCACAGATGCTGGCTTTTGAACTTTGCGCCTATAACAGTCCGGATGGTTCTTTTCCTCTTTGGTCCGGTGGACCACGGCGTCCACAGTTTCCAAAAACAATTTGAAATGTGGACTCGTCAGACCACAGAACACTTTTCCACTTTGCATCAGTCCATCTTAGATGAGCTTGGGCCCAGCTTAGCGGCGGCGTTCTGGGTGCTGTTGATAAATGGCTTTTTTGCTTTGCATTGTAGAGTTTTTAACTTGCACTTGCAGATGTAGCGACGAACTGTAGTTACTGACAGTGGTTTTTCTGAAGTGTTCCTGAGCCCATGTGGTGATGTCCTTTACACACTGATGTCGGTTTTGATGCAGTACCGCCTGAGGGATCGAAGGTCACGGGCATTCAATGTTGGTTTTTCAGCCTTGTCAAACTTCGTGCAGTGATTTCTCCAGATTCTCTGAACCTTTTGGCGATATTACGGACCATAGATGATGAAATCCCTAAATTTCTTGCAATAGCTCGTTGAGGAATGTTGTTTTTTAACTGTTCGACAATCAGCTCACGCATTTTGTTCACTAAGTGGTGACCCTCCCCCATCCTTGTTTGTGAATGACTGAGCATTTCAGGAAGCTGCTTTTATACCCAATCATGGCTCCCCACCTGTTCCCAATTAGCCCCGTTCACCTGTGGGATGTTCCAAATAAGTGTTTGATGAGCATTCCTCAACTCTCTCAGTCTTTTTTTGCCACTTGTACCAGCTTTTTGAAACATGTTGCAGGCATCAAATTCCAAATGAGCTAATATTTGCAAAAAATTACAAAGTTTACCTCTTCGAACATTATGTAACTTGTCTTTGCAGTGTATTCAATTGAATATAGGTTGAAAAGGATTTGCAAATCATTGCATTCTGTTTTTATTTACGATTTACATAACGTGCCAACTTCACTGGTTAGAAAAAAGCTTCCTAGCCCTAAAAATAACCACATGTTTACAGTACAATCATGAGATGGAAAACATGATGGTATGAGAATAAAAAAAAAATTGGCGCCTCCTAATCGTCCCACCCCTGATGGGATTGGTGGGTCTCTTCCATTATAGAATACTTGTCTTTTATGGATTGTATTTCTTTATTTTGTTCACAGTTTATATTTACAGTTTTTACTTATCACAAAGCCTTTCTAATCTGGTCTCCTTTCCTGTTTTCAGGTGTTGGGATGATTAGGAGGCGGCATTTTTTTCATTCTCATTCCATCATGTTTTCCATCTCATGATTGTACTGTAAACCTGTGGTTATTCTTATGGCCTGGAAGCTTTTTTCTATTTTGCTATGTATTGCAAATATACTGTGTTATTTTCTTCCCTAAATGGTGTTATTATGACCTTTGTACGTATACGGTTATTATGAGATGCGTCTTACTAGTGGTCATGTGATTTTATCTGATTGGGCCACGTAGGCCTACCAGCCTGCATTTAAGATGAACTCTCCAGTGTATTCTGTTTGTTGTCCTGAGGAAGGTCGGTTGACCGAAACGTCGACTAATACATTTATTGCAAGTGAGAAGACCGTGTGCGGGAGTTTTTTCATATTTCTCCCATCAGAAAAAAATTTCAGAGAGTGACTGGAAAAATCTTGAAACAGAGGTTACTAGGTTAGAAATACATAAACAAACACCTACAATTACTGATTTAAAATTATCGGTGACTGCCAAGACTAAAATTAATATGGACCACACTCACCATATACAGAAACTACTACTTAATACTAAACAGAATTACTCTGAATTTGGTAATAAACCCAGTCATATGGTTGCTCATCAATTGAGAAATCAAAATAATGATCAATATGGTTAGAACACCGTGTGGTAATGTTACATGTGATCCACTTACTATAAATAATACTTTCAGAGATTTCTATAAATCTCTTTACAGCTCAGAGAAAATCGACACTGACATTGACCTTTACTTGAATAATATCTCCTTTCCCACTGTTGCGGAGGAGGATTGTTTCAGGCTAAATGCCGCTTTCAGACCTGAGAAAATCTGGGCTTTAATTCAGGCCATGCTGAAAGGGAAATGTCCAGGCCCGGACGGGTTTCCTTTTGTAAAGCCGCGCCTCCAGCCGTCCAGCTCACCGGTTTACTAAACCCCAGATCACACTTCAGTCATTATCCAATTATCATCAACGCCTGTTTCTCATTTCCACTGAGTGGTAGCAGTGTGTATTTAAGAGCCATGCCATGAGAAAATGGCACTTTTTGAAGAAGTTGGAGTTGAAACCCCTGGAATTGAATGAAATTTGGCACATAGGTACATATGGGCGTCTCACAGAAAAAGCCAAAGTTTTTGGTCCGTCTCTCACTTTGCCTGCAGATGGCGCCACCTGGAAGCCACTAAAGTGGCTCAGTTTTGCTGTTGACACCACATCAAAAATCATAACTTAAGGGCACACAGCACCAAATAAGTTATACTTTTATCGTGACCTGTGACACCTCAAGTCTGGATAGACATCTGCGCCAAACTGGGTAACTAGAAAATTAAATACAATAAAGATAACTAAAGATGCCGGAATTTTTCTATAACAAGTTGGAAACACAAGATTAATTTTTCTACTGTTTATTGCCTTAATATAAAAGCTGCTCCACAAATTTTCTCAGATTTTTTTCTGGCAAGTCCACATGATCAAATCATGCCTTGAATTTTTTGGCGTTTTTTTTATTATCAGCATTTTCCGATGTCAGTTGCAAGTTACTCCGAAAGTAGAGACAGGAGATTGGACTGGGTTTAAGGGGCCAATGTGCTGTAGCTGCTGAGGATGAGGCTGCAAAATGAATCCCTGATTATTCATACTTCGGTCAATGGGACCAACTAAAAATCAAATAAAAATTTTGGTTCTGTAAAAATTGTCATTTGCAACATTCTATTACAGGAAAATCAAATGAGAAATGCCAAATCTACTGCAGATTCATAAATTTCAGGTAATTTTACCAACATGCACCCATAAACATTATTTTAGGAGCACTGGAAAGTGGATTTGTATCCCTTCAAAAATGCTTATAAGTCATTGCCACATTTGTAAGTGACTGAAATTGGCAATTACTCCACTAAAAATTGGTGTTGGAACTTAAGATTTGGGATTTGTCCATTTGAAATTATTGCAAACACCCATGATTTTTTTCAAAATTTTCTGAGACAGCGCGGTGCAGACCCTGGTCCACTTGGTACGGAATGACCCAGATATGTCCTGTGATAGTAAATGCCATTTGTTGTGCTTTTGGAACTCTATTTTCAGGAATACCAAGCATTTCTTTGGTAGTATCAACACTTTCGAGCTAGACAGAGCCAAACTTGAAGTAAAACTCAAAACGGACCATTTCATAGCAGATTGTGCCTATGTTTAGGTGGTATTATTTTGTTCATCCAGCAAGATAGAGATCTGAAATTCTCTGAATACATAGTCCCTTTGGGATACATTACAGCATTAGCAACATGGTAGCATTATCAGAGTAGATGATATTCAACATCAAAAGTTGGAAAATTTCACCCCCAGGGGCTGCTGTAGGCTGGACGCAAGTACTGGCTATCCCCAGCAATGTACCAAAGAAAAAATGTTTTAATTGTGATCCACACAGCTAGTTTTCCCAGAAAATGAAGAGTTTGGTTTGGTACTATGCTGGGTAAATAGCTTTCTGACTAAAGGTGGCGCTCTAAAGAGCTAATGTTCTACAGACCTAATATTCCATATTCCCAGACATATACCAAAGGTGATGTCTTTTGAAATCTTTGAAGTACATGCACAGTTTTACATAAAATTTGTAAATTTTACCCCTGAAAGAGTAGCTTAAACACCTTATCAGTGATTATGTTGACCATTTCTCACAGCTAATGATAGACCAAGCAGCATAGCCTCACTATCAGAATTTCTCAGTGCAAGTGACACTTGTACAAATTTTGGTTCCGTAATGTCCCGCAATATGGCGTGCCAAGGCATGCCATTTTAGTGGTATGAAATATGTCAAGATGTCAAAGTGAGGCATAGTCAAGCAGTTTTACCAAGCTCTGAGTACACCCAAAGAATCTGATTTGTTGATCTAGTACAATAGTTGCCAGTATGATAGGAAAAAAGACTGGAAATATAGTTGGAACTTTACCTAACAATGCCTTTGTGATAAATAGCAATGTGTGTTTTTCACCTCTGGTTTAGAAAGGACCAACCAAGCGATTCATATAAAATGCAATGGTGAGAGCGTGAACCTGTATTTGTTTCAAAGTGTAATGCAGCATGATATGCAGAATCCAGTTCTGTCGGAAGACATGAAGCTGCGTGCATATAAATCACATCACCATAGTCTAATACTGATAGAAATGAGCTTTGCACAATTTTCTTTCTGGCCTCAAATGAGAAGCATTTTTTAGTGGAAAAGAAAACCTAGTTTTGGCCAAAGGTTTTTCAGTAGATAATTAATATGCATATTAAATGTCATCTTATCATCAAACCACATACCTTAATATTTATCAGAAGTTACTCTTTCCATACATGTACCTAATGTAAATCAATAGTCGTAGAGCGAGAACAAGTTTAGGTCATGTATTTTGGTCTTTTTTGGATTGAGGACCAACTTCAATTTTAAAATGAATGCTGTATGAGCTCCATGGCTTGATACAAAGAGGGTGCTACCATGTAAATAATTGTGACATCAGCATACAAGGGTAACTTAGCAGGATTTATTCCATGACCTAAATCATTTATTAAAAAAACTGAAAATAAAATCGGGGCTAAAATAGATCCCTGAGGTACACCTTTGTTTACGGTAAGCAAGACTGAGGAATAGTTTTCGATTGAGACGCACTGCGTTCCTCCAGTTTGATAGTTCTTAAACCAATTCAAAGCCCTGTCACAAAGGTCCATGCAGGCAAATCTCTGTAATAGCAGTTGGTGATCTACAGAGCAGGGCTCGAAATAGCGGGTGCATAGGTGCACGTATGCACCCGGTTTACGGCAGGTGCACCCAAAATTTAAAGTTGGATGCACCGCGTGCACCTAGTCTGCCCCCAAAATAAATCCTCTTTCTACAAATGCGCACATCCTTACCTGAAATTATACATTTTATTTTCTGATGAATAAACAGAATAGACAAACACAGACAGCATGTAAGATTGTATTTAAAATTACGTTCAAGATTTAAAATTCATCAGTTTGAACTGACAGGGGTGCAGGTATTCGGAAACCACAAAGCTCTGGGGGGTTATACGATGAAGCAAGTTCATCATAGACAGGCTTTAATTGAGTGAGCCGGATCAACAAACCCTGAACTCGCAATCAGAGATAATTAGGACCACAACGGTGGTTATAATCTTTAATGATAAACTCGGCTTTGCGCTTTGGCGTCTGTGCGCTCTCCCGTGAGGAAGGCGTTTAACGCGTCATTGATTCCATTTCCTCTCAACAATTGACCGATCATGTACTGTATATTTCTCTTCAAAGACTTTCCCTGATCCAGGGTCAGGGGGTTTGTGGGATATCTGCCCCCTGCGGCGCCCACGGACCACGACCCGTACCAATGGGACTGCGGCCTAATGGGAGAAATAAATGGCGTTTTACACTGATTGGGTGGACACTTGAAATTATGCATGCGCATACTCGGGTAGACTCTTGGGAAATTGTAATTGAGATTCATGTTTGTAGATCCATTCATGTTGGTTGATGTGTGCACTTATTCGTTGGATGTAATGTAAGTGGCTGCTGGGTGATTAAAAAATTCTTCTACATTAAATATAATCCAGGAGGAGCGGGTCTTAATTATGGAGTTATGAAGAATGTAAAAATATAAAAACAGCAAAAAGCAGCCCTGTTGCTGCTATTGAGGCCAAAGAGGTCCTATGATCGAGTACAGGAAAATTACTTTAGTTCCTCGGCCAAGTCAAACAAAGTGAAATTAAATTATAGATTGAATAGTATCTGACTGTGATAAATAACAATAGTATACTCAGTTTTACCGATGTTTTTTTTTTTTGTATTTTTTCCATTATTTTTCTTATATACAGCATGATTTTAATAAAATCTTATCCCACCAATAACCCTTACCTGTTGCATCCTTGCAAATTTACAGTAGTCCTATGGCATATCAAAGAATATCAAAGAGTTTAAGAATATTTGTTAATTCATTTTTTTTACTGCTGCAAAGCGGCTTTTTTATTTAATTAAGCCAGTTTTAGACTGTGCACCTAAACACACACGAGTGCACCCATTTTCAACATCTGGGTGCACCATGCGCACCCAGTCAAAAAATCCTAATTCAAGCCCTGCAGAGTCAAACGCTTTAGACAAATCAAGAAAAAGGGCCGCACGGCGCTGTTTACTAAGACTTTGATAAGATCATTAGTGACCAGCATAGCTGCCGTTATGGTACTATGGCCTGATCTAAAACTTGACTGACATTCACTGAGAATGTTATTACTTGATAAAAATAGTTTCATTTGGTCATTCTCATAAGATTCAAAGACCTTGGCTATAACAGACAGGCTGGAAATGGGACAGTAATTATTCAAAACAGAGGTGTCTCCACCCTTTAATAAAGGGAAAACTATAGCTGACTTCCAGGTACTAGGTATGATATTGGAGGATAAACTCAGATTAAAAACCGAAGCAATTGGCTCTGCAATAACATCTGCAGCGAGTTTTGGAAAATAAGTCTCTGTCTTATCAGGACCAGAGGATTTTTTACAATCTAGGCTCAAAAGAGCTTTATGAACTTGTGAGAGACAGAGGAGCGAAAGTGAACTGTCGAGCAGGGGGACAAGGGGCAGACTCAAAGTTTTCTTTCGCACGAGGAACTTCCGTTTTACTGGGGTCAAAGGTTGAACTAGGAGACATAAAATGACTGCTGAAAGAGTTTATAATATTGGTTACACCCTGGATTACACTTTGCTTGACTTTCAAACATGAGGAAGACTGGTTTGCACAAAATCTGAGGAGTTTTTTTTTAAAACTAACTTCCAGACTTTGGCTGGGTTATTAAGATGTTCATGAGTCATAGAAAGATAGTAATCACATTTACATAGCTGTCAACTCCTGGGGGGTTGGTATGTGTGAGATCTAAAAAAAAAAAAAAAAAATCAGCCGGGGTCCAGGGGCTGCAGGACCCTGCTCCAGTAACGGGTGAAACCCTGGTGGGGAGTTCAGAACCCGCCCCCCCCAAAAAAAAAGGCTGTACTCTTTTCTGTATGATCAGAATCAGATAAGAGCATAAAAATATCATGCACCGTGTAGAAAAGCATGTACTTAAAATATTAAGCGGCTTTATACACCGGTCAAAAAAAATAAAGGGAACACTAAAATAACACATCCTAGATCTGAATGAAAGAAATATTCTTATTAAATACTTTGTTCTTTACATAGTTGAATGTGCTGACAACAAAATCACACAAAAATGATCAATGGAAATCAAATTTATTAACCCATGGAGGTCTGGATTTGGAGTCACTCAAAATTAAAGTGGAAAAACACACTACAGGCTGATCCAACTTTGATGTAATGTCCTTAAAACAAGTCAAAATGAGGCTCAGTAGTGTGTGTGGCCTCCACGTGCCTGTATGACCTCCCTACAACGCCTGGGCATGCTCCTGATGAGGTGGCGGATGGTCTCCTGAGGGATCTCCTCCCAGATCTGGACTAAAGCATCCTCCAACTCCTGGACAGTCTGTGGTGCAACATGGCGTTGGTGGATGGAGCGAGACATGATGTCCCAGATGTGCTCAATTGGATTCAGGTCTGGGGAAGGCGGGCCAGTCCATAGCATCAATGCCTTCGTCTTGCAGGAACTGCTGACACACTCCAGCCACATGAGGTCTAGCATTGTCTTGCATTAGGAGGAACCCAGGGCCAACCACACCAGCATATGGTCTCACAAGGGGTCTGAGGATCTCATCTCGGTACCTAAGGGCAGTCAGGCTACCTCTGGCGAGCACATGGAGGGCTGTGCGGCCCCCCAAAAAAAATGCCACCCCACACCATTACTGACCCACTGCCAAACCGGTCATGCTGGAGGATGTTGCAGGCAGCAGAACGTTCTCCACGGCGTCTCCAGACTCTGTCACGTCTGTCACATGTGCTCAGTGTGAAC
Organism: Gymnothorax javanicus; assembly: GCA_029692085.1. NCBI lineage: Eukaryota > Metazoa > Chordata > Actinopteri > Anguilliformes > Muraenidae > Gymnothorax > Gymnothorax javanicus. The sequence continues at coordinate 29,139,362 of CM056200.1, read as the reverse complement.
CTGCTTTCATCTGTGAAGAGCACAGGGGCGCCAGTGGCTTAATTTGCCAATCTTGGTGTTCTCTGGCAAATGCCAAAAGCGTCCTGCACGTGTTGGGCTGTAAGCACAACCCCCACCTGTGGACGTCAGGCCCTCATACCATCCTCATGGAGTCGGTTTCTGACCGTTTGAGCAGACACATGCACATTTGTGGCCTGCTGGAGGTCATTTTGCAGGGCTCTGGCAGTGCTCCTCCTGTTCCTCCTTGCACAAAGGCGCAGGTAGCAGTCCTGCTGCTGGGTTGTTGCCCTCCTACGGCCTCCCTCCACGTCTCCTGATGTACTGGCCTGTCTCCTGGTAGCGCCTCCATGCTCTGGACACTCACGCTGACAGACACAGCAAACCTTCTTGCCACAGCTCGCATTGATGTTCCATCCTGGATGAGCTGCACTACCTGAGCCTCTTGTGTGGGTTGTAGAGTCCGTCTCATGCTACCACTAGAGTGAAAGCACCGCCAGCATTCAAAAGTGACCAAAACATCAGCCAGAAAGCATAGGAACTGAGAAGTGGTCTGTGGTCACTACCTGCAGAACCACTCCTTTATTGGGGGTGTCTTGCTAATTGCCTATAATTTCCACCTTTTGTCTATTCCATTTGCACAACAGCATGTGAAATTGATTGTCAATCAGTGTTGCTTCCTAAGTGGACAGTTTGATTTCACATAAGTGTGATTGACTTGGAGTTACACTGTGTTGTTTAAGTGTTCCCTTTATTTTTTTGAGCAGTGTATAATCCACTGACATGAATCCATTCATTAGTCCAGTATACCCTCTCTTGGAATATGTTCATTGAGGGTCTATTATCATATACCACATATCTGTCCAGCATCATTGTTCATCAATTCAAAAATCACAGAACTACTGGTAAATCTCACAATGATGCTAAATTCTAAATTTCAGTACATCCCTTAATGCACAGTCTTGTACTGTATTCTCATGGGACACATTAAAAACTGCAACTGCCCAAACTGTGCAGCAAAATAGCAATGTTAAATGTTATAACATGCTCTTTAGTTATTTCAATGTTTTTAGAACTTAAACATGCAAATGTTCTTGTTATTTTATAAGTGCTTTACCATCTTTGCTTTGCTCGTGTTATCTTTTTGTTTTGTTTCGATAAATTCTGTTATCTTTTAGTTTTATGCATCTTTGGCAAGTAATCTGGAATAAATCCATGCAAATGCTTAACATACTAAAGAACAAAAGCAATCAAAATTAAGCATGCATAAACTTGAAGCTAAAAATATCAAAATCTCATTTAGTCTCTAGCAGAGACGTGCTGTCAGGGTAGGCAGTGGTTACACTTCCTATCGCTGGATTTTGTCAACCTGTATCCATGTACTATGCCTGATTGGTAAAAAAGTAAAAATTGATTGATTGTTAAACAATAGATCAATTCAGCTTAAGTGAGATTTGGGTCACGCGCATGCTCTTTGCATACTACGTATGGCAGAAGATGCACAAATCGCATTAAATAAGGGGAATATTAAGTTTTTGTTTTTTTTTTCGCTTTACCTGTGATAAAAAGCTGCTAAAAGCATGTATTCAGATTATTAACGTGATGAGTTTTCATTCTTAACGAACATTTGAGGGTGTGCAGAGTGTATTTTGTGTCCGGATGGCCAGATTAAGAATTCTGTATACAACCTACATCAATATCGAAGGAAATCAGTACTTTTTCAGCTTACCTTGATGTTCAGGTCCCAGCGAAACATTCGGGCGTGTAAAGACGTCAAGCGTACATCCAATCAAGAAAATTTAGTTTAAATTTCGAGTTTGCTTTCTAGTGCAGCTATTCGTGGTATCCACATAAGCAATGGTTCACGCAAACGGAACTTACCATCTGTAAAACCTGTATTATGCTCATAACATAACCGGAGCTCAATCTAGCTCTCGCGCACTATCCATAACGCGCCCATTCTCCGCAAGGAAACGCTGGTCATTCCGATGCAACGAGTAAACCATTACCACGGGCATTTCCGAAAAGGCCGTTTAGCCTGGAGCTTTCGCCCTTCCGTCATGTACCAGCGCAGAAGCTGTTCGTTTCTCCATGCTAACGACACACCACAGCTATGCACACGAACCAGCCGATCCTTATAATACACACCGAAGCAGTCCGTAAGCTGTTGGTCCACTTTTAGCTGCTCCTCACTGTCTATGTTTCCCTCTAAACTCAGACCCACCGGATTTCTACAGTCTCCGGTCTACACGTGGGTATGTCGACCCGTTCTACAAATGAGTCTCTATGTAGTGGATTCTAGCTTTCCCTGCATCCTAGCTATAGAGTAGAAAAACCGCGGTACTCACCAACTGTTGCTGTAGTAAACTGTAGCCGATAAGAAATTTGAGCTTGAGCTGCCAGATTTTCGCACTGCGTCCTCCACTTTCGCCGCTGCATTAATTAGAACAAGTTCATTTCATTAGATCTATATTCAAGTATAACGTTAGATTGCGGAATTTGCCCGCCACTTCCTTATCAGATGGCAGACGTGTCACACGTTTCACTCTGGGGAGGCGGACCCGGAAAATTGCGTTCTGCAACCTCGTCCCGGCCAACTCCGCCCTCCACAGAGCTGGCCAGTCAGAAGAAAGTGGGCACACGGGGAGTGGGGGCCATAGCGGAAGAGCCACCCCAATGAGGCGTTTCAGGCAGAGACTACAAATGGGTTTTTTGAGGATGGCAGCATGAGCCTGTTTTGGACTTTGAATGATCAGGAGTACTCTAGGGGAGTCCAAGATCAAAATATAACCTTGGAAATATAGCAAAATAGGTCCCCTTTAAATTGTTATTTCTGTTGATTCGCGCATGCGCAGTTTCGATTTTGGTCAAGAGGAAGAGAGCAAAATTAAGAAACTGAAAACAAATTTATTTTTTGTCCACCAATCGATAGACATATTTATTTTGGAATGCAGCTAATCGAAGGATAACAATGTGGAGTACCTGGACAGCAAGTATTTATTGGAGAGTAGGAAAGATTTATATATTTTACAATACGTTTTCAGACATCTAAGCTTGACAATTCCATCACAGTCCTGGGCTGATATTGCGTGCAATGAGCAGCACAACCTGGGCAAGTTAATGGCTTTACGTTAGCTTCCTCAGCAAATTGTCTGTCTCATGAGCATTTCAAGTTCGATGCACTGAGCAATAATGCCGTGGAAACTGCAAATAATTATAGCGAACACAGTGCGCAGAAATGAATAGAGCCGTGAAAAAAATCATTTCACTACTTTGCTTGGCTTACCTTAAATGCATAACGTGAGTTGCAAAGGCAAGGCAGAGATGCGCAGATCGGCTTTTACAACATCCAAATCTGGATGTGCAAATTAATTACAAATCCCATTTTCAGATCTGCCACCCTCGCTCACCCGTGCGGGTATTTTAAATAAGTATTATTTCTGATACTCTCACAAAGTTGTTGTGAGATCACTGAAATGCATTGTTTATTTTTTGTGCGGCAAGAGCTTTTCTGAGAGGAGATCAATCGATAGCAGTACGTCTCTGTAGCTCTGCACAGTGCGCACTGATCACACAGGAGGGCAGTGGTTCCCAACCCAGTCCTCAAGGACCCCCTGCCCTGCAGGTTTTTGCTCCAGCTCTACTCTTTCACACCTGATCCATTTAAGGGCTTCATGCTCATTGGTTGAAAAAAATCTACCTGAACAGCTCATTTAAAATTTTCTGGCTGCAACAGGTCTCAAAAAAGTTGGGACACAGGCAAAAAAAAGGCTGAAAAAGCAATTAATATATAAGAGAATCATCTGAAAGAACATTTAGCAAGTAATTAAGTTAGCTGGCATCAGGTGTGTAACATGATTGGCGATAAAAGGGGTGTCTTAGAGAGGCTGAGTCTCTCAGAAGTAAAGATGGCCAGAGGCTCTCCAACCTGAGAGGGCTAGCGTAAAAAAATTGTGGAATACTTTAAAAACAATGTTCCTCAACATAAAATTGCAAAGGCTTTGAAGGTCTCATCATCAACAGTGCATAACATCGTCAAAAGATTCAAAGAAACTGGAAAAATCTCTGTGCATAAGGGACAAGGCCGAAGACCTTTACTGGATGCCCATGATCTTCGGGCCCTCAGACGCCACTGCATCACTCACCGGCATGATTCTGTCATTGACATTACTAAATGGGCCCAGGAATACTTAAAGAAACCACTGTCTGTAAACACAGTCTGCCGTACCATCCACAGATGCCACCTAAAACTCTATCATGCAAAAAGGAAGCCATTGTTGAGCATGATCCAGAAGTGTTCTAGACCAAGGCTCATTTAAAATGGACTGTAGCAAAGTGATAAAGTGTTCTGTGGTCAGACAAGTCCAAATTTGACATTCATGTTGGAAATCATGGGCGTCGTGTTCTCCGGGCTAAAGAGGGAAAAGACCACCCCTCCTGTTATCAGCGTTCAGTTCAAAAGCCAGCATCTCTGACGGTATTGGGATGCATTAGTGCATATGGTGTGGGACACTTTCATGTTTTAAAAAGCACCATGAATGCTGCAAGGTATATTAAGGTTTTACAGCAACATATGCTCCCCTCCTGATGACATCTATTCCAGGGAAGGCCTTGTGTATTTCAGCAGGACAATGCAAAACCACATACTGCAGCTATTACAACAGCATAGCTTCATAGTAGAAGAGTCCGTGTGCTGAACTGGCCTGCCTGCAGTCCTGATCTTTCACCGATTGACAACATTTGGCGCATAATTAAACAAAAAGTCCGTCAAAGGAGACCCAAAACTCTCCAGCAGCTGGTAGCCTTTATTAAACAAGAGTGGGATCAAATTCCAATGGCTAAACTCAAGAAACTTGTCTCCTCAATGCCCAGACGCCTCCACTCTGAGTTAAAAAGAAGAGGGGATGCTACACCATGATAAACAGGCCCCTGTCCCACCTTTTTTGAGACCTGTAGCAGCCATCAACTTTGTAATGAGCTCATTTTGTGGATGAAATTGTAAAATTTCTCAGTTTCAACATGTGCTTTGTTATCTCTGTTCTATTGTGAATAAAATACTGGCTGGTGTGATTTGAAAGTCATTGCGTTTTGATTTTATTCATAATTTACACTTTGTCCCAACTATTTCAGAATTAGGGTTGTAAATAAATACTTAAAACAAAACAAAACATACCCCTGCAAAGAATCCAAAACAGATATATCAGGAGGGGGGTAAATAACTCTTTTCTTTTTAAATACAGACACAAGGGGCGCCCTGGTGGCTCATCGGTCTAAGCGCGCGCACAAGGGATGGAGAGATTCACCGGTTCGTATCGGTGGTCCGATACAAACGTTTGCGATCTTGACTGCATCGGTAGCTTCAGTGTGTATCGGTCACAAATGCCAGCTGATTCGCAATGTATCGTTCCTAACGTCCCTGTATCGGTAAAACATGTGGTTTACACGATTATTTCAAGTTTATTCCCCTCGCTCAGGTGTTTCCGAGGCGCCCCGAATGTAGGGTTTAATCCCAGGAAACGGGATTCCCGGGATTTGACCTCCAAACCATTTCCGTTTCCGGAAATATAAAAAACGAAACCGGAAAAAAACATTTAAAAATATTCATAAGATAATGGAATATATTTAGAGAATATGCAGGCCTATTTTACTTTCTTAACACGTTGACTGCCAACTAATGGCGGGTCGGGTCAGCGCTAGACTTCAAAATTCAGGAAATTATCTATCCCTTTATTGACAACAATTAATCTGGCTAATTCTAGATGGTTTCCTTTATAAACCGTTTTCCAATTCAAGAATAATCAAGTGGCAATTGAAGACACGGCTTTTCTCCCTCATGCGATCTAACAGCAAATAATGGGCTACATTCAGTAGAAAATAATTTAATTATAATTAGGTCTATGCACTGGCACTCAGCAACGTTAATTTTTTTTTTCCAGCAAGCGGCATTTCAGAACTCATTTGCGAATGAAGGTAATTTCGCAAGTAATCGTAACCTATTTTTGCAGCACGGTCAAACTTGCTGTAAAAAAATAGACTGCTGTCAGACTGGAAAATGTAAACGGAGGAAACCACGTATACTTGTCACCAGAATTACCTTCATTCGCAAAAGCGTTCTGAAATGCCACTCTCGCTGGAAAATAAAAAATAAAAAAAATACCGTTGCTGAGTGCCAGTGCATAGACCTAATTATAATTGAATAATTTTTCTGTACTGAATGTAGCCCATTATTTGCTGTTACATTGCATGGGGAGAGAAGCCACTATCTTCAATTGCCAAATGATTATTATTGAATTGGAAAACGTGTTAATATAGGAAAACCATCTAGAATTAGCCAGGATTAATTGTTGTCAATAAAGGGATGGATAATTTCCCCCGAATTTTCAAGTCTAGCGCTGGCCCGGACCCGCCATTAAGATGTTATCTCGTAGTTGGCAGTCAACGTGTTAAAACATATTCAACAGCTGTGTGTGTGCGCAGGCAGAACAGCTGTGTGTGTGTATGCGTGCAGGGGAAGAGAATACTTAACTTAATCGAACTGACTATTCACACTTATTTAAATGCGTCCAAGCACAAAAATTGATCGAAATTCGCGTTAGAAGCACTTATAAGTTTGGCCAAGATGCACATTGCTCCAATGCCCACACTTAAAATAAGTGTGTCCAAAGATAAAATTTTTTTCTTCGCCAAACGTAGGCTATTTTAAGTGGTACTTTCTAAAAACTGGAATGGACATCAACTGGTGCAGCGAGTAAGTGTGGCCAAGAAAAAAATTCAGCATTGGCCACACGTATAAGTGCGATTAACATCGACCTTAATTGATTAACAATCACAAAACACCCTGAATTCAAACACTTCTGACCGTTAACGCAGTTAGTTAAGTAACTTGTGGGTCTATAATCTGAATTAAATAAACACAACACGATTTTTGACATCAGCTCTGAGTGGAAATACTTCATAATAGCCTACTTCAAAATATTTAATAATGAGGACGCGCTGCGCTGTCTAAGGGAGGGATCAAATGCGCAAGACTGAGGCTCAACTGTCGGCTCACCGCAACATTTAAAATCTCAGACAAAACTCCCGGTGAAAGCTCATAACTACAAGAACACTGGATTCATACTTTATGCAAAACACTTCAGACAGAGATGCAGCGGGCTTTAGTGAAATGGGGCTCTCATTGAATGAAGAAAAATCTCCTGAATCCATCTGAAACCTCCCACCCAGTGAGTGGATTCGTTTTATAACTTTGCCTTTTAACTTTGAGTGATCGCTGACTTTATTTAGCCGACAGTCTGACACCGCAGCTCACACCGTGCCGGCCACCCGCAGCGTCTGAATGCGAGCAGGTTATGGAATCTATCTGAGCTCAAAACCATGATCATGAAAGCACCAAACTACTTGCCTTAATGAATTTCGTTAGTTTATAATATGAAGAATTGTAAAATATAATTTTCATGAGGCTGTTCAGTCAGACAGCGACAGATCACAGGCGTTTTCTCCCTCTCATCTGGAGCGAACGTCAAGCTGCATACGGCTTGCGCAGTTTGTTATAATATTGATTAATCTTGAAATTACGTTTTTGTGCCTCAATAATTATATATACCACCAGATAATACATTAAATCAGTCATGTTTGGGACCCACATGTCTCTTTGTTAAGTGTTTCCTGAACTATGACCAATGTTATATAACGGCAGCCAAAATTATAGGCTACCTTAAAAACAAGTTAATTTTCCGGGATTCCCGGGAAAATGTGCTTCTTTTCCCGGGATAGATAATGTCTCATTTTTGGGAAAAATATAAATCCCTACCTGAATGCACTTCTATTACCTTTCACCTTTTTCGGACAGAAGCCGGATAGGGATATGCTGTCAAACAAAATGGAGGGAAGCGACATAGACCAGGAGACCTCTGTCTGTACCATATTGAATTGCATTTTTATTTTATTTTATTGAATTTATTGGGTTAGGTAATAGAAAACAGTCAAGTATTGAATACATCCCTGACAAGGAAAGAGAGAGGAAAGAATAATTGTGCTGGTGAGGTAAGAAACCAAATGTGGGCTTATAAATTATTTGCATAGTGCTGAATCGAATCGTATCAAACCGAATTGCATCTAATCGTGAACAAGGGTGAATCGTATCGGCAAGGGGCTTCACTGTATCGTTAATGTATCGTATCGCTGGCAGCGTATCGAGATGTGTATCGAATCGGCTCAGTGGTGGAGATTCACATCCTTAGCGCGCACCATAAAGGCTGTGTCCTTCCCGCAGCGACCTGGGTTCGATTCCGGCTCAGGTCATTTGCTGCATGTCTTCCCCCATTCTTCTCCCCAACCTTCCTGTATCTCTACACTGTATAACTGTCAAATAAAGGAAAAATTCCCAAAAAAATAATCTTTAAATACAGACACAAAGGACACAAGAAAGGAAGAAAAATCCATCACTTCAGTGATACATTCTTTTATTATTTCTGCATCGGAGAATGGCTTCTTGTGCTTACCCAACACCCACCCACTCTGAGTGAGCATTACCCAACACCCATCCCACTCTAAGTGAGCATTACCCAACACCCACCTCACTCTGAGCGAGCATTACCCAACACCCACCCCACTCTGAGTGAGCATTACCCAACACCCACCCCACTCTGAGTGAGCATTACCCAACACCCACCCCACTCTGAGTGAGCATTACCCAGCACCCACCCCACTCTGAGCGAGCATTACCCAACACCCACCCCACTCTAAGTGAGCATTACCCAACACCCACCCCACTCTGAGTGAGCATTACCCAACACCCATCCCACTCTAAGTGAGCATTACCCAACACCCACCCCACTCTGAGTGAGCATTACCCAACACCCACCCCACTCTGAGTGAGCATTACCCAACACCCACCCCACTCTGAGTGAGCATTACCCAACACCCACCCCACTCTGAGCGAGCATTACCCAACACCCACCCCCACTCTGAGTGAGCATTACCCAACACCCACCCCACTCTGAGTGAGCATTACCCAACACCCACCCCACTCTGAGCGAGCATTACCCAACACCCACCCCACTCTGAGCGAGCATTACCCAGCACCCACCCCACTCTGAGTGAGCATTACCCAACACCCACCCCACTCTGAGCGAGCATTACCCAACACCCACCCCCACTCTGAGTGAGCATTACCCAACACCCACCCCACTCTGAGTGAGCATTACCCAACACCCACCCCACTCTGAGCGAGCATTACCCAACACCCACCCCACTCTGAGTGAGCATTACCCAGCACCCACCCCACTCTGAGTGAGCATTACCCAACACCCATCCCACTCTAAGTGAGCATTACCCAACACCCACCCCACACTGCGTGAGCATTACCCAACACCCACCCCACTCTGAGTGAGCATTACCCAACACCCACCCCACTCTGAGCGAGCATTACCCAACACCCACCCCACTCTGAGTGAGCATTACCCAACACCCACCCCACTCTAAGTGAGCATTACCCAACACCCACCCCGCTCTAAGTGAGCATTACCCAACACCCACCCCACTCTAAGTGAGCATTACCCAACACCCACCCCACTCTGAGTGAGCATTACCCAACACCCACCCCACTCTGAGTGAGCATTACCCAACACCCACCCCACTCGAGTGAGCATTACCCAACACCCACCCCACTCTGAGTGAGCATTACCCAACACCCACCTCACTCTGAGTGAGCATTACCCAACACCCACCCCACTCTAAGTGAGCATTACCCAACACCCACCCCGCTCTAAGTGAGCATTCCCCAACACCCACCCCGCTCTAAGTGAGCATTACCCAACACCCACCCCACTCTAAGTGAGCATTACCCAACACCCACCCCACTCTGAGTGAGCATTACCCAACACCCACCCCGCTCTAAGTGAGCATTCCCCAACACCCACCCCACTCTAAGTGAGCATTACCCAACACCCACCCCACTCTGAGTGAGCATTACCCAACACCCACCCCACTCTAAGTGAGCATTACCCAACACCCACCCCGCTCTAAGTGAGCATTACCCAACACCCACCCCACTGTGAGTGAGCATTACCCAACACCCACCCCACTCTGAGTGAGCATTACCCAACACCCACCCCACTCTGAGTGAGCATTACCCAACACCCACCCCACTCTGAGTGAGCATTACCCAACACCCACCCCGCTCTAAGTGAGCACTCTGTTGCGGGGACAGTGATGACAGCGAGACTGAAGAGAACATGTAAATGATTGCCATAATCATAAGCAAGCCCTGTCAGGAGCAACTATTATTTTAGTGACTGTCCTGTTACATGTAAGTAAGGTACTTGAATGGCCAGTCGTGCCACTTAACTATTCTGGGACCTGTGTATGTCATCTGTTCTTTTTTCTATCATCAGTCACCAGGTACAATCACTGACAACCGTGTATATCAGAAATTGTGGGACAAAAAATTTATGTTTCTTGATGTTCCAACGTTGTAAGGCTCCCTGTTATGATTTTTTGCTCTTATTTTTCCATCTCTGTTATGTCATTAATATAAAAATAAAGGCATTTTATACACTAAATACAGTACTGACAGAATATTAACCCTTTCATGCATGGAGACTCAAAACTCAAGACTCAAAACCTTATTACTGAACAAGCCAGTGTCATTCCTATTAATATAAATACTGTAAGCAGTAGGGGTGTGTTTAACAGAGGACAAACCCTCAGTACTTTGCGAGAGAAGTCTCAAAAGCATGATTGGGGTACTAACCAATAGGGGTTAAATTGCTGCGGCCCAAATTTCTTGTGCTTCATTCCCAAAAACAGTAATTTAATTTGGCAAGGGAGTAGCATCAACAATTATGGAAGCACCAAAAACACTCTTGTGTTATTGTTGCTAAAATTACAGCTCAAGAAATCACAAAAGTATTGAGTCAATTCATGTCTCATCCAGTTTCAACAAAGACTGTACACCATTATCGAAACAAAGTTGGCCTTGTTTCTGATGACAAACCCCAGTGCTTCCCTTTGTTCCCCAGAGCTGTAACTAACAGCTAAACTCAAACCAAAGTGCAGCATCCTTCTGAATTCAGAGACTGAGGTCAGTATATGATAGGTGATGGACACTTTTCCTCTTGGTTGACCTTGAACATGTTAGAGAGGCATTACTCAAGTACTTTACATTCAGTTTCAATTCTTTTTGTGTCGTTCAGTTACAATTTGCGTTGTTTCATCTTAAATGCTTTTTATAATTTTGTGGATCGAAATACTTTGAATGTGATACTTGCTCACTGATTATCTGCATTAAGCACAGGAATAGCCAAAACGAAATATTTTTATCGGCGTATATGGTGTGCTCTCAGAAAATCTGAAGTCACTGAAGGTTTGTCCTGGGCAAAACTAGATCCCATGCTGGCATAATTAAATTAAGTGTATATTAAAAAACAGACTTGGAAGTTTATAGGTTAATAGCACTTACACATTCAATAAAAATTGGTCTCTTTGACTGATTGATCATACATGCTCATTTTTAAATAATCAAAGAAGTTTAATTTGCATAATATGACATCCTGGTGATATAGGCATGTGGATAATGCAAATAATTTTCACTTTTTAATCGATGCATATGGTGATTTTCTTTATCATCTTTATCCTAATTACAGTCAAATCAAAGATAATATATTTGCCTATAACTCAGATAACATTCTTGCTCTGTTTCATGAACTCATTTTCACAAATTTATGTAGAGAGTAAATGCAACGTAACAGACAATCACAAGTATACATCTCATGTGCTTACATTATGTCACTCAGGGGAAGGGCTTCGGCAGCAGATGCAGAGCAAGTTTTTCAGCCATGGCAGCTGCTTAATCTGGGAGATGTAGAGGAAGGGTGCAGTGATGGTACTGAAGTACATAATGGAGAACAAAATCAATTCAATCTGGCAAAATTCTGGGAAATCAGGTTTATGTCTAAACGGCCTGATAACAACTACAGGCAGGTAATGAAACACTATGATGGCCAGATAGATTTGCACGGTTCTGAGGGCTTTCTTTTTCATGGGGTGCATCTTCTCTTTGCCCAAGACCGACTTCCTCAGACTCCACATGATAGAAACATTGCAGAAAACCATGATGGTGAAGGGGGCCAGGATCAGCCCAATGTAGATGTCATTTGAGACGAGCAACAGCAATGACCTGATGACAGCAAAGGCTATCATGAGCCCCCAAACAAGCATGGAAATAGCCACTCTGATCTTCTTATCCTTGATGCTGGTGAACACAATGGGGTGGACCACGGCCACGTAGCGGTCCAGGCAAATGCAAGTGAGAAAGAGTGGGGAGGTGTTTTTGATCCCAGAGGTAAAGTACAGTATATTTCGGAAATACCTGATTCCGAGCATGTCCAAGCCAAAGCAGCAGATGGGGCTCATCACGCAGAGGAATGCATCGGCGATGGCCAGGTTGAAGATAAAGATATTGGAGGTGGAAGAGTCACTCTTCTCTCTGGCCACCAGCCACATCACCATGATGTTGGCAGGGTAGCCCACTAATAGGTTGATGCTTCTTTCAATAAACAGAAACACAAACTCAACAAGGGACTGTGTGCAATATATTAATCTATTCGAGAGTTGGAGACTGGATTCTGAAGAGGAGTGGTTGAAGGGTTGGCTAGAATTGATGACAGAGCTGTTCATTTTGGTTTTATTGTATCTCGCAGGTTTGAGGGTTGATGATCCTTAGAAAAGAGAATGAATGTAAGTTACATGGTCAAGCCTAACTGAACTCACCACTTAAACTGATTGCAAGGCTAAATTATGTTCTTAAGCTGATTCCAGCATTATGTTACATGATTCTTTTTTCCAAAGTATTCCTCATCATAACACATTTACTGCATAATAGAGATGGAAACACTTATACTGGCCAATTTTGCACAAAGTTAAGCTCTCTCTTTTGAGAAATTATTCTTGTCAAGGGAGTTTTGTATAATTTTGTTTCATTGTTACACTGACGGATAGTTTTTGTTTTCTGGGAAGATTACCTCCATCCAGGGAAAACTACCTCTCTTCTGAGACACCAGCTTTACTCTTTGAAACTGCACTGGAGCTCCCTGAGATTGGAGACATTGTTCCCAGAAGACAAGGTTTGCCCTTTGGGTCTATTTTTTACTGTCTGCAAAAGACTTCAGCACAGAATAAAAAATGACAGAGTGGTTTATCAAATTGAAAAAATGAAAAACTTACCTGAGAAACTGCAATAGCTCGACATAACACTCCTCAAGGTCAGACAGCCCGGAAGGCCCCTGTATCCTGATCACTTGTGTCCAGGAGGGTTATGTTTTTATTCAATATAGTTCCAGTTCAGATAGTATATAAATTTGAGTGGTTTGTAAGTCATCCAGACGACAGCCAATCACAAATCCATTGAGGGAACAACAGCATTTGGAGTGACTGTATAATACCCTGTCACCACAGGATTATATTTAAGGATGGGTGGGTGTGCAAGAGGACTCACATATAGGGGGGTTGGGTTTGCAGAGTGAGTTTGTGATGTAATAAACAGATCTGCAGTAAACAGAGGAGGAGCTAACAGGAGGGGGTAGATGAGTACCCCCCTATCCCTGTTCTAACAATATATTATTTGTCACTGATGCAATCCAAGAAGTGCATCCCAGACAAACAAGTGACGCAATGCAGTCGGCCTACTGGAGCACAGGTGAGACTGTGTAACCTGGTGTAAGGTCTTACACATGAAACCACAAGGTTCATCAAAGCAGACTCACACAATTCTCTTTCATCCTCACAAAGGAAAGAAATTGAGCAATCAGATACAGTAAATCCACTTCTTATGGAGCCTCTAAAGGGTCATAGCAGGAATTTTTTAGGAGAGATACGTTTGTGTTCCCTCACAAAGGTTTTGCATTCCCTGGCAAAGGGTTTGCAGTATCTCGAAATAAGTATTGTACTCCCTTGCAAAAGTTATGCCCAGCCTTTTGTCACCATACATAAGATACACTTTATTGAACCCCGTGGGGTAATTTGTCCTCTGCATTTAACCCATCCTATAGTTAGTCCAGTTCTAAAGCTAGTACCTTGGTCAGGGGTACTGGTAGGAGTGTACCAATAATGCATGTTTTTCTGGGTGGGGGAAACCAGAGTACCCACAGGAAACCCCAGGCGAACAGGGGAAGAACATGCAAACTCCACAGAGCAAGGCCCCGGGCCGGATTCGAACCCACAACCTTCTTGTGTGAGGCGGCAGTGCTAACCACTTTGTAGATTAAAAACAGATTGTCATCTCTTGCAGTGATTTTTAACGCTTTAGAGTGTCATCGGGAGAAAACATGACCTAAAGTACCTCAGATAGATGTAACATTAAAGTAGTTAGCGCACTTATTTGCTGGGCTGCAGGGTGCCTGAAAATGTACAAAAGCCAATTCCAATGAAGTTGGGACATTGTGTAATTCGTGAATAAAAACAGAATACAATGATTTGCAAATCCTTTTCGACCTATATTCAATTGAGTACAATAAAAAGACAAGATATTTAATGCTCAAACTGATAAACTTTTTTTTTTTTGAAATATTCACTCATTTTAAATTTGATGCCTGCAATACATTCCAAAAAAGTTGGGACAGGGCATGTTTGACACTGTTTCATCACCTTTCATTTCAAAGGAGACAGCACCTCGGCAAAGTATATTTCAGCGGAAAATAGAATTCTTGAAGCGTCTAAAACGCATAGTTTATTTTATTTTAATTTGGTAATGATCCAGTGCGATGCATTTTTAAACCAGAAAGTCTTCAAATCGGCATCAATACCGGGGGCAGACATTTTTACTTGGGCTGCCTTCGGAATGCACACTTGTCCAGTTGCTCACTCACTCTCTATGTTGTTTTCAATGTAGAACATTTACTACACAGTACCCTATATAATGGGTGAGGGTGCATTTCGAACGCATTATTCAATCAAACGCCAGTGCTGCAGTGCTTTTGCGTCAGTTATTCTCTTACGTGACGTCAGTTGTTCTCTTTCCTTTCATCCAGGCCATGGAGTAGTTCAAAGGGCCTTCAGTAAGCTCTCCCTTTACGACATGGCTGCCCGCAAGCTGTTTTCATTTAAGCTGGCCTGATTAACAAACAATTTATCGACTCAGCGACCAAGACCAATACATGACCTATAATAAGCAATGGTAATTAAAGGTGAATTCCCATTGCCTAAATTTATATAATTGATATGGATATTGTAAATCCAAAACTTTCGCTGACTTTGCAGGCGATTTACCAGTTGGATTAACTAGTTAATACTAAAATTTCATCAATTAAGTTAAGTTAATGTCTATTTGGAAATTAACTAGTTAAGTGAAGTTAATTTTGACAAGTTAACTAGTTAAGTTAAAAGTTAACTTTGTTGTTTCCATGTCATCGACAATATTTTCAAATATGTTGATTATCTTAACTCTGTAGTTGTTAAGTCAAAGTTTTAGTTCAACTGCATCTAGTTTTGTCAATACACAAATATATATACACTACCGGTCAAAATTTTAGAACACCCCAATTTTTCCAGTTTTTTATTGAAAATTATGTAGTTTAATGTCTCATTGTACTCTGGAATGAAAGTATAGAACAAATAAACAATGAAGTTAAAAAATCATGGAATCAATTTATTAACCAAAATGTATTCTGAACTTTTGACTCATCAAAGTAGCCACCTTTGGCCGATATAACAGCTGAACACACTCGTGGCATTCTTTCTGCAATGGAAATCAAATATTCTCCAGAAAGTTCTTCCCAACTCTGTTGCAGAAGTTCCCATAAATGTGTGGCACTTGTAGGTTGCTTTGCTTTCACTCTTCTGTCCAGTTCATCCCAAACCATCTCGATGGGGTTTAAGTCTGGAGACTGTGCTGGCTACTCCATGTTTTCAAGCTTACCATCTTGTTCTTTTTTCCTAAGGTAGTTCTGGCAGAGCTTGGATTTATGTTTTGGGTCATTATCTTGCTGTAGGATGAACCCCTTACCAACTAGCGCATACCAGACGGTACTGCATGGCGCTGCAGCCTGCTGTGGTAGCCATTTTGGTTCAGGCAGAGGGGGTTGAAGTAATCAAGAAAAGTTGGGACACCTGTTGGTATTGGTAGCACCAACTTTCAGGGCTTGATCAACCTCCATTGCTGCAGAAATGCTTGTTCCCTGAAAAAAAAGGCCTTTTTGTATAATTCTGAAATGTACATTATTTTTCACTTTTGGCTAACTACCTTTTTTAACCTCTGGCAGTTCACCACTTACCATTGTACCATTTCAAGCTATTCATTGGACTTGAACAGCTTGAATTTAAATTTAAAAAACTGGAAAAATTGGGGTGTTCTAAAACTTTTGACCAGTAGTGTATACATTTGAAAACAAGTGATCATATTATCAGCAATGTATCATATTGTAATCATGATCTGTATGTACTTCATACATAGCTTGGGGTCATATTCCATTCTAGCTCTTTCTATATGAAAGCACAAGCACATCTCATATGGCACAAATCACCTCACCTGAACAGGGCATTGCAATTATTTGTGACAATGTGTGCATAATTTCACTCCAAATCATCTCCTGCCTGGGTCTCAGCAAATGCTCCTACTCCACAAACACAGGTGGGGCTTCTCCACAAACAACCACATATCTGCTAAATGGCTATTGCAATTAAGAGGCTATTGCAATTAAGAGGGTGATTATTATGCAATCACCCTACCCGTGTTGCCGCCAGTAACCCTGGCTTCTTTTCCATGCTGGGAGACATGCTATTAAGTGTCAATATTAATACATTAAATTTGAGATGGGACAAAAACTTTTCCATTGGTTAGAATTTAAAGTAATTAAAATAAGATAATTGAATAAGTGAAGATTCTTTATCATTGTAAAACCATAATAATTATTATCAAAAAATGATTAATAAATTAAGATTATAAAAAAATTACTAAATCTCATCATTGCGGTAGTTAGCTCCTTAGCTGTGACAACATTCAAAATAAAGAATGGATTCCCACAGCCTCGCAAACTAATATCTGGAAATCTGTGCTGCTTTACGAGCGCTGAAATTATGAAGACATATTGATATTTTACGTCGTCATTAATGCGCAGTAGACACCTCATAATTTTGTGGTGCAATGCATAACCATGCTATCAAAAGTAAATTAGACTGCCTTCGGTTTTTACCAATTAGTCTGAGCAACTGTGGCTAATCCAGAGATGTAAACTGCGAGAGGTTAAGGTTATTAAGCATTTTTAAAGGTGAAGTTTCCGAAGATCAAATTCAAAATCAGAAGATTCCCCAAGTAAAAATGTCTGCCCCCTGGTATTGAAGCCAATTTGAAGACTTTGCTGGTTTAAAAATGCTTTGCACTGGATCATTACCAAATTAAAATTTATAAAACTATGTGTTTCAGACACTTCAAGTATTCTACTTTCCGCTGAAATATACTTTGCCGAGGTGCTGTCTCCTCCATTAACAACACCCAATTGCATGTGGGAACTGAGGACACTAACTGTAGAATCTTTGTAGGAGGAAATCTGTCCCATTCTTGCTTAATGTACGACTTCAGTTGCTCTACAGTCCGGGGTCTCCATTGTGGTATTTTGCGCTTCATAATGCGCCACACATTTTCAATGGGAGACAGGTCTGGACTGCAGGCAGGCCAGTCAACTACCCGCACACTTTTACTACGAAGCCATGCTGTTGCAACACGTGCAGAATGTGGCTTAGCATTGTCTTGCTGAAATAAGCAGGGACGTCCCTGAAAAAGAATTTGCTTGGAGGGCAGCATATGTTGCTCCAAAACCTGTATGTACCTTTCAGCATTAATGGTGCCTTCACAGATGTGCAAGTTACCCACGCCATGGGCGCTAACACACCCCCATACCATCACAGATGCTGGCTTTTGAACTTTGCGCTGATAAAAATCTGGATGGTCCTTTTCCTCTTTAGCCCCGAGGACATGACATCCATGATTTCCAAAAAAAATTTGAAATGTGGACACCTCAGACCACAGCACACTTTTCCACTTTGCGTCAGTCCATCTCAGATGAGCACAGTCTCAAAGAAGCCGGCAGCATTTCTGGGTGTTGTTGATATATGGCTTTCGCTTTGTATGGTAGAGTTTTAACTTAAACTTGTAGATGAAGCGACGAACTGTGTTAACACGTTGACTGCTGACTACGAGATAACTCTCGAAATGGAAATGGTTTTCCAAAGTGTTCATGAGTGTTCATGGTAATATCCTTTACAGAATGATGTCAGGTTTTAATGCAGTGCCGCCTGAGGGACCTACAGTCACGGTCATTCAATGTTGTTTTTCAGCCTTGCCGCTTACGTGTAGCGATTTCTCTGGATTCTCTGAATCTTTGGATGATATTATGGGCGGTAGAGGATGAAATCCCTAAATTCCTTGCAATAGCACATTGAGAAACGTTGCTTTAAAACTGTCGGACTATTTGCTCATGCAGTTGTTCACAAAATGGTGAACCTCGCTCCATCCTTGCATATGAACAACTGAGCCTTTCGGGGATGCTCCTTTTATACCTAATCATAGATAGATGATAGATAGATGACTTTATTTTGTCAGTTAAAAACTGAAATTTGTCTTCCATCTCCAGGCAGCTCCATTCAAGAAAAATTACACAACACCTGAGTTAAACCATAAATTACACACACAAATAAAATAAATTACACAAAATCTAACATGCGAATAAATCAAATACAAATGAAACATACAAATAACACACAACACCTCACTACCTACTCAAAACACAAACAGTCAGCAACAACACACACTCCACAAAGTATATCCTTGGGATTCAGATCTCATGTAACAACACACTGATATTGGTTTAGCAACAGGATGGACTGATGTATGAAAGAGTTCTTCAACCTGTTGCGTCTAAAATGAGGGACTTTATATTGCCTATGTGAGGGCGAAAGTTGTTATTCTGCATGTAACACATGCGAGGAATCAGAAGAGATATTAGGTGCATTCACACTGCAAAAAATCTCGAAGTTAAAAATCGCGAAATTTCACCCTGCTGTACACACTGGCACGAAAACTCGCGAAGTTAGCTCTGTTGGAAAAATCGCGAAGTTTCAGGAAGTAGTGCGCATGCCCCGCATACACCATTCGAGCATTCCCAGCATGCTGAGCAACACAAGGCACTTCGCGAAGTTTCAGATGTGTGCGTTCACATTACAAAACCTGCGAAGTTTCGCATGGAGCGCGAAACTTCGCACTCTGGCTTGAGATTTTTCTTGCAAAGTTTCAGACGGCTTTTGGCACGGTTGCTTGGCAACTTTCACCCTAACTTCGCGAATTTTCTAACTTCCCGAAGTTTCACTTGCAATGTGAACGCACCTATTGTGAGCAGCTTGGAAGGAGTGTGCCACAGGTTGGCCAATAATCTTCGCACAGATTTTAATCTGATTATATAATTTAGTTTTAGGTTTCACAGATAGACTGCTGAACCAGGCTGCACTACAACACAACATCACACTCAACAATTGCTTTAAAAAAACAGAAAAATAATCTGACTACTAACTCCAGAAGATCTCAATCTATGAAGAAAACAAATACGCTGCTGTATCTTCTTACAAATAAATTCGATATGAGGAGTCCATGATAAGGTGTTATCCATCATGACACCCAGATACAGGGGCGGACTGGGGCAAAAAAAATGGCCCGGGAATTCATACCTAACTGGCCCACTCTCCAGACGGCGGGGATGGGGAGGTAGTGGCTGGGCGAAAAAATTTCACGTTATTTGACAAAAAAGTATGCATTTTAACATCATACTGGACTATATTCCCTTAAAACACTGATATTATTAGTTCTTGTGTTTATATAACACCAATTAGCCTCCAACAAAATAATTGTTGTGTTTATCTAACATACAAACCTAGTGGCTATATGCATGTGTGATCTTAGCAGATGTTAACAAATCACCTAGTCCACCCCCCGCCCCCCCTCATGTACATGTACTTATGTATGATGTACATATGAGTG
Organism: Gymnothorax javanicus; assembly: GCA_029692085.1. NCBI lineage: Eukaryota > Metazoa > Chordata > Actinopteri > Anguilliformes > Muraenidae > Gymnothorax > Gymnothorax javanicus. Next base: position 29,119,345 of record CM056200.1, on the reverse strand, counting down.
AACTTATTATTCTGTAGGCAGGGGTTGGGTGGGTAATACCCAAAAAAAAACAATCATATTTATATTAAAGATCCTATTTACCTGAAAGATGTCCTGAAATAAACTGAATATAATGATGCTGTCCTATATTAAAAACATACCATTGTCAACATATAACTCATGTATTTTACATAAATATTATTATTATTATTATTATTATTATTTTTACATGAATGGATGTGAAACAGAAATGTGACTTTGGGGGCATTGAATTTTTCAATAAGACCACTGCATTATTTGGATTGATTCATACATAGCTTTTTTAAAAATAAAGTTACATATTTTACTAACAGACTAATGGGCGTAGAATAGCTCACTAGCTTCAGAACCACAGAAACTTGGTTGCAAGTTTAATGGCAGGTGATTCTGAGCGACAGGATTTTGGAATTGAAAATTTGGAAAGTCTTCCTATATTCTAGGACAAATTTTATTTAGCACCGTAAAACAACGAATCAATATGCATCAAATAGTATGCTAATAATTGTCCTATGGGGTCGTTACGTAAGCTCAAGCAAATTTTTACCGGACTCATACTTGCGATAGCCTATTAATTTAACGTCAGTCTTACCGCTTCCGTGTCCCCCTCCAAAAGAAAACTGCTTGCTGCATGAGGATCATCGTGGCAAAACAGCTGGTCGGTTTTTAGTTTGCATTTGAAAGCTTGAGGCTCCATTGTCTGCTTCCTTTATTCTCTTCGCTTTCCCGCCTCTCCATTGCTTTCTGACATTTTCGTGATCATATAGTCGTTGAAACGCGTTTTTAGACTGTTACCGCAGCAGGGGACAAGCAAGGCCATTGGTCAAACAAATTTCCCAGCAAGCCTGCCTTCTTAAACTTTAGGACGAAAACAACAAAATTAAATAAATTGGGAATAGCCAAAGCTAGCGGTGGACTGGTTACGCTATTCGCGGCAATGAAATACGTCTCCCTGTCGTCAGGTACCCATTGTTGTTGAAACAAAATATTGAAGAGCTGATTCTTAGCGCTAATACGCAACCCATTACGGGCCTTCAGTCATTAAGTTGTGGGCCGTCTGGGTACTTACGAGTCTATGGCGGGTTTTCTCACTGACCGGAGCGGTTCACCGGGAAAACTTCCGGTATCCCCGATGGCTAGTCCGCCCCTGGACTAGAGTGCAAAGAAGTATATTAGCAGGGGGAAAAAAAAAAAAAAAACTAGTGATGATAGCGTGACGACCATCGGCCGTCTTGGCATACCGACCGTTCTGTGATTCTCCAGAATGCACAGATGGCCAGTCCGTCCCTGCCCAGATATCTGTACGAAGTGACTTGTTTAATCTCTATATTATGAATTATCACTAGAGGCAGCTGCCTGTCAGGAGGAAGGCCAAAAATAATTTCCTCTGTCTTATTAGTATTGATGATGAGAGCATTTTCATCACACCATTCAACAAGCCAGTCAACATTACGCTGGTACCGTCTGAAATCAGCAGAGACAGCAAGATAGAATCATCAGAGTATTTTAAAAGAACTGGTTGGGCAGACTGGTGGTACAATCTGTGGTGTACAATGTAAACAATACAGGTGAGCTTATGCAGCCCTGCGGTGCTCCAACATTAGTTCTGATTGCAGAAGAGAGTGTATCATTTACCTTTACTGGCTGTATTCTGTTTGTAAGAAAAGAACTGTACCAGTAAATGAGATATGGATTGAGCTGAAACTGAATCATTTTAGACAAAAGTAAATCAGGCTGAAGAGTATTGAATGCAGATGAAAAATCCAGGAAAAGAGCTCTGGCATAAGTTTTTAGTTTATCAAGATGTTTGCAAATGAGATGAGTGTAACGACAGCATCTTCTGTGCTGCGGCCTGGTTTTTATGCAAATTGAATGAGCTCTTGTGTTTTACCTATTGCTTTGTTGACATATTGAATCATAATCTTTTCCATGGACTTCATAATAACAGATGTAAGCGCTATTGGTCGAAAATCATTGAACTATTTTGGGACATTGAGGCTTGATATGGGATGTTTTCCAGGCTAGTGGAATGGTGTGAGTATCCACAGACAGTGAACAAAAATTCATTATCTGTCACAATAGCTTTGTATGAAGCTGACATTCCTGTCATCCTCTTCATGTTAGCCCAAAGTCTTTTAGGGTTATGTGCTTTGAATGTCTCCTCCAGGCGCTGTCTATGGGCCTTTTTTGCCTCCCCAAGTTTCTTTTTCAATTCCTTTTCCTCCTGTTTCAGTTTAACAAGATCTTTGTTCTTAACCCCTTAAGCCCGAGGAGAACACACCAGAAGAAACGGCAAAAATTGAAGCACTACCCGTGTAAAAATATAGCCATGCTGCACATCAAATTAAACAGAAGAACCTCAGCTACAAGAATACATAAGCCATTTTTACATGCTCCGAACACAACAGCAACAAAATGAATTACCAAACACCGAAATTCCTACAGCGCCACTGAGTTAACCCACTCGCCACAATTTCGATGCTATCGCTCTGCTGCTTTATGCCACATGCACAAACAATAGCTCAAATGAAACCAGTCTCCACAGATTCCAGTGATATTCCTCTCTTTACTCTATTTCAAAGCATCTGCAAGATATCAGCAAAAGAGGGGCAACAACAGAAATGGGTTCATAAAAAAACAAGAGTAAAAATTGTTTTACATTTGCTGTGAAAAGTTTTTCTGCTAAAGCCGCGGTAGATTCTGAAAGCTCTATGTCTGTGTTTTACAGGGAAGTCATTGTTGGCAAATGTGGTGAGTATTAGGACCATGGGCAAGCCTTCTAATCTTCCTAGTGCAGGAGCCTGCACCCTCCCCCACCAAGTGTTTTCCTAATTGTTATTGGCTAACAGTACTTTCAATCTCATTTTGGTGAGTATCACTTGATTTTATTGGCTCTAACGATTAAGTAGAAGGGTCAATCACCAAAATCGATCAACCCGTTGCCTAGATACAGCAGTGCATAACAAACAATGAGTCACTGCCAGCAAATTCTCTTACACATGGTGACCATTGACTGTATAAAAAAGTAGACGCAGCGCCCGGGTGTGTGGCCGATGCGGAAATCTCAAAAATTTGCATTATATTTAATGGCCAGCAGACGACGACGTCGGTGGTTGCAGAAAGAAGTTCAATGCTTTTGAAGTCTATGAGAAAATGACCCTACTTTGCCACCTGATTTATTATTTAAATAATGATTTTCCACATCATTTTATGGTATTTATCGCAAGCTTCAAGTCTCCGTCGATATATCGTGATGTTCAGTTTTGTAAATTATGGTCCCAAGTAGACTAGAATAAAGGATAAAGCCAGAATATGCTTTTGGGGCCTGGCTGTCTTCTGATCCTCGTTCGATATGGTCAGATCCAGAGCCACGCTCCTCCCTGGATCTTCAATACACGCTCTCGTCCAATAGGAATCACATCCGGTTTCAAAATGACAACATGGTGCTGTTCAAATTGCCAAAATCGAGGCTTCCTAAATGGTATGCTGAAACCAATGGGTGACGTCACAGTTGCTTCGTCCATCTTTTTTATAGTCTATGATGTTAACGCAGTGCTGGTAAGAGAGCGAGAAAGAACGAAAGAATTTGTTGCAATTTTTGTGCAGAAAAAATGTCAAAAAAGCGTTATGCTGCAGAGGAAGTCTTGAAATTGCTGGAGGAGGACGCTGAGAACCTGCAATGTCCTGCGGATTCCTCATCGTATGACAAGGACTTTGTGCATCAAGCTAATGTACAAGACAGTGACGACTCTGATTACCGCATTCCATCGTCAGAAAGGTATGTCATGCTTATGTTATATGTAGCTATTTATTTATTTTGGTACGGAACTTCCCATTTATATTGGGCTTGTGGCTTTTTCAGACGTGCCTGATACAAATTTTGAGTACGCCATAGGCTACTTGGAAATAATTCCTCATCTTACCTCCACGTTTGTTCCTTTGTCAGTGCGATTTGAAAAGGAGGCACAAATACATTTTGGGGAATTTTATTAGTGAGACGGCGGTTTCAAACATAATATTTCATATCGCAAATACTATGCGCATGCCGCTGTCTCATCTGTAATATGGTTGAGTATGGTACTCTTTCCGGCTCTTTTTTGGATTGTGCACCCAAATGAGAAGGCTTTTTGTAATTGCGTCGCTCTCAAATTTTTTTACAGTAGCTCGGAACCATACAGAGGAGCGAGTTTATATGTATTTCAATCAGGAGAGACTCGAGTGAAATCAAGAAAAATTTTAATATGCGCTGAGCATAAGTATAATTCAATTCAATTCAATTTCATTTATATATCGCTTTACATGGAGAAAAGGGCAGAGCCCAGACTAATCCCTAATCCCCGAATAGCAGGCAAAAAACTCACTGTAGGGAGAAAAAGCCTAGAACGGTGGTGTGAAAAAACTCCTCATTGAGAAGAAATCTCAGGAGGAACCTGGCTATTCTGGGGAAGCCCATCCTCTGCTGGCTGAATAATAAATTGATGTTAAATTAGGGATGAGAGGATCAGGACAGCAGGAAGACAGCAGTCAGAATTAACATGCTTAAAATCAGACAAGTCTTTGGCGCTTGGACTCTTCGGGAAGACTCATAGAGCAGGAGCACGGCTCAGAGCAGCAGCTGGAAAAATCCCCCGAAGAGTCCAGACACTGGTGGCGGTGGTGGCTGAAGGCTGGTGGAGCTGGAGCGGCAGTACGGAAGGTCTGATGGAGCAGGGTGGCGTTGGGGAGGAGGAGGGTCAGCGAACGGCAGCATGAACAAACTAGAGCTGAGAAAATGATACTTTTTAAAAAGACAGCAACATAACGATTGGCTAGCGATGCGACTGAGGTGTGCCACAGCTGGATGGAAGAGATCAGCTGCTACACCAGCTGACTGCTCAATTGACAGCCACAGACATTGACTGCAGAGGTTTATGAGCGAGCATGCGAGTGAATGGAAAGAAAATAAACGGAGTTGACGTGCGCGAGAGAGAGTCTTCCTGACTGAACTTTCGCTAAGCTTCATATATATATATATATATATATATATATGTAATAATAATTATTATTATTATAATAAATATTATTATTATATGCATATGTGTATGAATAATTATATTTACTTGTTTATATATATTTTGCATAATTAGTTCATTTGCATTTTTGTTATGATGTAATGCACTTTTAGAACCATGCCACTGATTATTTGTTTTTCTTCCTCATTTGGATTCGCAGAAGAGCTTCAGGGAGCAGTTTGCAGTGGAGATGTTGCAGTTTGCTGAAGGCCCAGCAGCTGCCCCACCCCCACCTGCCACCTGCCACCTGCAGCCCATGTTCTACCCAAGTGAAGAGGAGTCTAGGATCAGGAAGCACTGCAAGAGGTGCAGCGATGCAGGGATTCCACGGGTAAAGACAAATGCGCACGGCAGGAAGTGTCAGGTTCCTCTCCGCTTGTCCTCCAAAAAAAACTGCTTCCAGCTGAGGCACGACGGACAGTAATTCCTGAAGAACATTTGTGCCTCAATATCCCAGAGTGGGCACAACAGACAATTTTGCAAATATTGTTAATAGTTGTTTTGGTTTTACCTATCTTTTACAGTTTTTACAGTTTTACAGTTTGTATTTGTACATTTACTGTATCATTCTTTCAATTTTAGTAAATCTGTTCCATTTTCGATTCAAAACTCAGTTGCTTCATGTGGTTTTTTGAATAGGAAAGTATATATGGGTCTTGTTGATTTTGGGGGGAAAAAAGCCAAAAACTTTTGTATTTGGATGTATTGAACACCACTATGGATATATATTTAAAATGTAAAGTTTGGCTCTTGAGAAATTTCAAATGGCTCAGATGGTACCAAACTGTGCCATTTCGGAGACTTCGCCTGACCAGCGTGGACTAAAAACTCTCATTTTTCTTTGCTTCACTCTATCAGAATCAACTTTTGCAGAGGTAATGTTCACATGTTTTGCTTTGCTCTGGTAGAGGTTTAGAGCTGCAGCTGCATCATTACAAAGAGATAATCATCCTGAAAGTGATTTTTTTGTTAGGCGAAAATGATTTTTTCTTCATTTACGCAGTGTGCCCACTTAATTTTCTCTTAAACAGTGACATATATTGATATTTACACATCTGAACAAATCTCACAAGTGTCCCCTTTATTTTGAGACCAAAATGGTTGCAGAGATATGCCCTTTTCAATTTGGGTATGCGATTTTTTAAGAGGAGGTCTAAAAAACAGGCTAGGGTTTAAAAGGTTAAAAGCTTCCCTCCTGCAGTTGATGTTTCTTTTTATATCTTTGGTCACATACAATTTATTATTTGGGTAGATCCTTTTCTTTTTAGTGGGAATAACCAGCTCAACACAAAAATTAATGTAGTCAGTAGTTACAGCAGTGGTTTCATCTAGAGAATTACTGTGAAACAATTTCCAGTCAGTCAAATCAAAGCATGCTTTAAGCTCTTCCTTACTCTCAGGGGTCCATAACCTGATTTCTCGTTCCACAGGCTTACTGCTCTTTAGTTCTGTTTTATAAGTTGGAAATAAAAAAACAACGTTATGATCAGAGTTTGCAACAGGAGGTCTAATTCTTGATTCATAAGTTGATTTAACATTAACATAACATTTATCTAAAATCTTATCTTTCCTTGTCTGATTTTTGACATACTGACCAAAGCCAGGTAATGTTCCGTCCAGATTACAATGATTTAAGTCACCCAGAACTAAAGCTGGTGCGTCAGGATTTTTCTGCTGCAATTTATGAACACATTCTGCTATGGTGACGGCCGCTTGTGCAGCTTTGCCGCTGGGCGACACATAAACAACTCACAGCAGGACACTTCCAAATTCCCGTGGCAAATAAAACGGTCTTAAATTCATACAAAGCATCTCAACATTGGGATTGCAGATAGTTTCTCTTACAGTAAACTGACGGCACCAGAGATCGTTTATATAGACGCAAACCCCGCCATCTTTGCGTTTTTCCGAGTTGGCGTCTCTGTTGGTGCGTACCAAAGTAAATCCACTAATCTCGGAGAGATTAGAGTCGGGCATGTCCGCTTGAAGCCAGCTCTCAGTGAAGCATTGTAAAGATGCTTCGCTGAATTTAGCGCAATACCTTGAGTAGGCACGAATCTCGTCCACCTTGTAATTCAGCGAGCGTAGATTGCTGAGGATGATACTTGGGAGCGGCGGTCTGGTGTTCCTCCGTCGCAGGCTATTGCGGATCCCACCTCTCCTCCCCTGTCTCCTTCGGCGGACTAGCCTTCTCAGCTCAAGGGGAATGTCATCCAAAAGCATCGGGGCTGGGGATATTCAGCGTTTTCCGTACATGGCAGTCAGCGAAGAACTCAACTCCAGCAAGGTCTCCTGGCTGTAGGAGAGATCGGGTCGGGAATCCTGGCTACACCTGTCCATAATGGCATTCAGGTGTGTTGTTGAATAAACTGGAGCCAAAAGCCTCGAAAGGGCCACGATTCCCACCAATATTAGTGCAATCCAAGGATAATTCATCTTACACACAACACACAGTCATCTTCGACAAGCGACGAGAAGAAATTCACTTCAAACGAGACAAATTAAAACTCAAAGGAGCAGCCCAGGACGCAGTTTGCAGCTGAGCAGCGCACCTGCCGTCCATCCGAAAGACACTCACCTGTTTCCAATTTACCCGTTCACCTGTGCAATGTTCCAAACAGGTGTTTTTTGAGCATTCCTCAACTTTCCCAGTCTTTTGTTGCCCCTGTCCCAGCATTTTTGGAACATATTGCAGGCATCAAATTATAAATGAGAGAATATTTCCAAGAAAACAATAATCAGTTTAACATTAAACATCTTGTCTTTGGAGTGCACTCAATTGAATATAGGTCGAAAAGGATTTGCAAATCATTGTATTCAGTATTTATTCACGTATTACACAACGTCCCAACTTCATTGGAATTGGGATTTTTACATCATCAAGACATTCTTCACAGTTTCTGACTCCTCTGAGAACAATGCTCATAAGCCGCAGCAAAGTGGCTGGGGCATTCCTCAGCCCAAAAGGCATGGAATGACAGTATATTGTCGGAAATGGTCTGGGGTGACAAGGGCACATATTGCGGATGCTCGCTGTGTGAGAGAGACCTGTCAGTAACCTTCAAGAAGTCTAATTTTGTTACAAATTTGGATGATCCCACATAATCTACGCAATCATCCATGGAAGTGGGTAAGAGTCAGGCTTGGCTGTGGCATCAACTTTTTTATAGTCTTGATGAAAACACTGGGTCTGATCAGGTTTCAGAACTAGGAGGGAGGATGAACTCCAGGAACCGTCACTGGTGTTATGTCTGAGGACGTATGTATGCCTAATTGGCTTCTCACAGGTGATCCTGTTAAGGAAGCTGCATACGATTGGACCTGACCGGAACCTCGATGTCATAAGAGATTGCAGAAGCCGTGTGACCGGCAGTCTTCCCTTCCTCACCCCCAGAACTGCATCTGTTGCCTCCGTTGTTGCATGTAGTGTTGATTCTTGAAAATACAAACATATATTTGTTGAACTTATTATGAAACAGTAATCTATATCTGACTGGATGTAGTTGTTTTGTATAGTTTATACGTCGTTCAGCCCTGTGTGTTGTAAAGAGCTGTAAGGAGTGGGTGCTGTTTTGTTTATTCCCTTTTTCTCCTGGTTATGTTAGGAAGTTAGGTAAGTTGACTTGTCCTTTTTGTTTTTTGGTTAGGAAAACTAGTTTGTTTTGTTTTCAGATTCTTTTGTTTATTGTTTTGGCATTGCCCATTCTGGAGCTGGTAGCACTCTGGGGCCGACATGTGTAAGCAGTTCCCCACTTTGGAGCCTGTAGCTCTCCGGGGCCGACTTGTGTAAGCATTACAATAAATTCTGTTATCTTTTTCACACTTGTAGTGTGTTTGCGTGTTCTGGGAACGGGAAAGGGGATGCTCTCTTGAAGCTGTTAAAGCTTTACCCTAGACGGGGGCCGTAACACTGGGAACAGCAAAACCTTTTTTTTTTTAACGTTTTTGACCGGGAGCTGGCTCATTTTATTTCTGTGAAAAGGGTAAAGGGGTTTGACCCCTACAAGTCAAGCTATTCTTTTTTTTTTGAGCATTTGCCACAATATCATATAGTCACAAGACAGAATACCTCACATTTGTGATGCAATATACCCTTTTTTTTTATTTTCTCCCAGCACCCCAGCACCCCCCCCCCCCACCCTATACCCCCCTCCCTCCCCCTGTGGTGCGGCAATCCCCAAAACACACAAAAATTACATTTCACTACCCAAACATAGAAAAAAGTAAGAAAAGGATAAAGAAAAATGTGAAAAAAGATGAAAGTAAAAATAAAAAATTAAAAACTGAAACAACAGCAACATACTATAGTTGACAATCTTGAGTCATGTCTTGTCACATTGTGGTTATTATACACTACATTACAATGCCACATAACTTATCAGTATAAGATATATAACGAGTCAATCTTATGAATACCAGATCAAGCAGCAGAGCAGGAACACGAACGCCCAGCTACCCACGCCCGCTCCCCCAACCCACCCCAACAGTGACAGGTCTGGGTCATATAGCTCCCACCCAGACACCACCCTCTGGAGTGAGCTCTGAAAGCCATGCACGAGCAGCTAGGCGCCTGTGCAACCCTATCTAAATGGTCTCCTCCTGCCCACAGCAATCCCACTATCAAATTTTTGCAGCTCTTTGAAATCTATTTCAAAAACAAATTGCCACACAAATACACAACATTAATATTGTTATTATTAAAGTGTCCTTTTTGACATATAATCTAAGTGGGGTTGCCAGACTTCTAAAAAGTGCTGACTCTGGCATCTTAAATTATAGTATGTTTTATCTAATGGAATATAACTAGAGATTTCATTTAGCCAGTGAGCTACTGTGGGGGGATATTCTGATTTCCAATTTCTTGTAATACACTTCTTCGCAGCAGTCAATGCAAGGTCAATATATTTTTTTTTGAAATTCGTTCCAAGGATCCATATGGTAGCTGCCACCCTGTGGGATTTTACACAAAAGGTGTCATGATTACATCACAAATATTGATTGTCAGTGTTTGTTTACGTCCCGCCGGTAGACCGCCGTGGCCCTCATAACTCATCCTTATCTACCACTGCTGTCGCCCTCGAGCAAACCGTTAGTCTGGTGGGAATTCACACCAACAGCTGATGCATGCGCATTCCAAAGCAGCCAGCATTATGGGACTGGTTCCGCTAAAAGGATATAGCGTGCAGTGCTGTGAGGGGAACCAGTCATATGCCCAGTCGATCTGCAGGTTGGTTTCATGGATTTGGCTGGTTACTTCTCGGGGAATACCTTGCACTGGAACGTCATTGTACAGCGGCGTCCAATCGGAGCACGCGTGATCGTCCAATCAGCGCTCGGATTGTGAGGGCAACAGCAGTCGTAAATGAGGAACGAGTTACGACGGCCACGGCGGTCTATCCCGCCGGCAGCCCTGTTGAATAGGCTCAAATCCATGTCTCCTGTTTCAGCCTGGGTCATCTGTGGTCACCAAAAAGTTGTACGAACAAGTTTCTCTTGAGACTGTCTTAGAACCAGAGGTGAGTCTTGTACTGTACACATGAAGTTTCACACAAGCGCCATAGTTCAGTGTCCTACAGTATGTTTGGATGTGTAAAACCCACAAAACAATACCAACGACGGAAATTGCAGGGGGCAAAGGCTCCACGTGTTCTTTTGGCTGGCGTTAACTCGCGCGACCTCCTGGCTGGTGTGAATCACAATAAAATGGAAATATTTTCTCCGCTCGAACAACGGGGCACAAAAGCACAACGGTTACAATTAATCTGACTCCATAATAAATTTAGAATACCAAATTTAGTTATACTCTCGTTAAATATCTGACTCCAAATTAGAATTAGAATCCATAATCTAGGGAAACCTGCGTGGGTCTCGAAGTGACTACACCTCGAACTCTTCGGAGACACCCGCCGTCACTAACATATACTCCCGGGTATTAGTACTGTTATCAGATCCTAGGTTGGTCGATTAGAGGTTGGAAGTCAGCCATCACTGCAACAGCATCTTTTGGCGTGAATACAGCGAACCCAGATCTATGCACGCCCATGGGTTCCTTCAGGGAATTTTAGCAGATAACCGACTTTTCGTCCATGGTATCCTTAAGGCTAAAATCCCAGAACCGACAATACATAAACCCTTTATATAAGTAGATCATGATCGTCACTGTGAGGTATCGTTCAGGAACCAGTCGCGATAACCAGAAATAGCAAAAAATGTGATTTTATTAGCGAGGGGGTAAACCCCCCGCAGGACCAAAGGCAAAAGTACAAAGTCCACAATCCAAAAATCACAATCCTAGGGGCAGAATCCAGAGACGAAAAACCAGGGCAGCAAATACAGAAATCGTGGTCAGGCAAAAAGGGTACGATACACAGGAGCAGATAAAAAGCCAAATCAGAGACAAAAAGAAGTAGTCGGGCGGTCCAGTCAGAAAGGTAACACGATGAGTACAAGGCGAGAAACAAAAGCAGCACAGGTAAACAAGGGAGACGTTTTGACGGGGAACTGCAGTGAGAAGACAGCTTAAATACATTCAAGGGAAGTCACATGCTATGATTAAGATCAGGTGAAGAGGATCAGACTAATTACGTGGGAGCAAAACACATGGGAGAACCTAACCACATGGAATTGGCAAAAGCCAAAACGCGGACAGGGAACACGAGACAGCCTATGACAAAACATACAGCTCCGGTTAGGGAGTTCTAACGTGCACAGATAATGAGAGGCAGGACAGAGTGGAGCAGGTGCGGAGGATCCGCTGAATTGCAGCAAAGACTAAGTGAAGGCAAGAGGCGGAGACTAGAATAGGGCGAAAAGGAGAGCTTGTTAATCAATTAGTAAGTGCAGCTATACAATCCCTAGTGCTCGTTAGTAAGTTAGTATTATATGCAATGTTAGTCTGGGTTAGTAACTTTAACAAAAACAACAAACTGTTAGTTTTGGTTAGTAAAATAGAAAAGGGAGGCGAAGGAAGCAAATGAGACTAGAAAGAATGGTGGAAACCCAGAAACCATTAAATCACCTAAGCATGTGACACACAGGACTGGGGAATGAGCTGTAGTAACAAAAGACCAGACAGGGGAGACAAAGTGCAAAGAAGGGCATGGTGGAAAACATGAACCGGACTATAACAGAAGAGTGGATGGGAATGGCAAAACCGAAAACATGGCAAAATACAAGAACTAAACAGAACATGGGAAAACATAACAGACATAATCATAAACATAACAAGGACTAGGGGAAACATATAACACGCATGGCAAATAAATGATAATAAACATGGCAGACATGGCAGAATCATAACAGACAAGGCAGAATCACAACAGTCTCTCCAACTTAATAAAACCAATTCCCATACCAGGCTGCTGGCCAGTCATTCCTCGGTTGGGATGATACCCCTAGGTATCCGTCGCAACGCGGCTAGAAAGAATAAAAGGATTAAGAGTCACACAAGTTTAAAGGAATAACAATAATTTATTCACCAGGTAGGCAAGAGCTTAAATCAACAGACCAAATATCAGTTACCACGAATTTAGACCAATATAAAAGTCATACCGGGTGACAGCTACACACACACAGAGTTGGGTGAGCGCGAGATCAGAGAGATGATCCGCCATAGCTATTGAGTCTACTCACGCACTTACGTACGCGGGGAGAGATTGGATATGATCTTCCCAGAATGGATTGTTTCTCTTTGCTTTAAGCCAAATCACGCCTTTGATCCAGGCGGCATGGCCATAAACACTTGGAAGGGGGGTTCGAATCTGGTTTTTGGGTTTCCACCATTTGGAGGATTTAATAAAACACTTCAGCAGAGAGAGGAGAATAGGGTGATTACCAGAGAGTATTCTGACCAAATTCTCAGGAGTTTCCAAAAGGGAATTAACCATAATTTCAATGGGAATGAAACATACTCCATTCAACTCCTTGGATTCCCCTGAGAATAACAAGACCAAACATGATATGAATATGCACTAATATGATGTAATTGTCATGAAAAAGTCTAAAGATGAATTATTATATAGTTAAATTGTGTTCTAAGTGATCTCATAGCAGGACATTTAACATATAAGTATATTGTGAAGTTTTCAGAGGTTTAGATTATTTTAAACAGATTAATATAACTGGACTTTAACTTAAGAATAAGGACAGTAATATGACTCCCACAGGGGCATTGTGTCAGCCAGAGCTTTGCAACTACCCCCCGTACAGAGTAACAGAAAGACCTTCCACATGCAGGCTGAGCGAGCATCCTGGGGGGAAGTCCACAAAAGTTTTATTGCTAACTGGCATGGCTCTGGACTGAGCTTATCAGCCATTTGTCGCTTACAGCCTCTGGGTTCCCCCACGCATCAGCGTTTGCAGATCTTACAGAGGTGCCGCTCAGAACCCAACCCAAAGGCACAGATGAATTTTACTGGTTTAGGAATGGAACAATCTTTTGTAAAATGAAATATGCAGTGAATTCTTACCAGCCATTCTACAGATGAGAGGAACCATTGCCACAATTTTGAATGCATTGTTTGCTGGAGAGAACTGTGCTGTTTGTGAATGAACTGTACATAACTCATTATCAGAGTAGATATTGATTTCCCTGTTATCTTAGTACCTATGCTTCTGATTGTTTTCCAGGTTGCATCTCCAATGGCAGAAGGTACCCAAGGAGGAGATCGTAATGGTTCCAGTGTTGAAGAGTCTGTAATCATGGTAAGAGCCTTTGTTAGTCATGAGATCAAATAGGCCTATGTTTCATGATCTTTTTGGAATCTTCTGTGATTTATAACAGCATTATCAAAATTTAGGGGTAATTTGGATGCCTTGGGGTAAATTGCAAATAAGTCTTGATGAAGTGAAGGTGATGAATCTTAATAAAATCACTATACCTTCTTCATTCAAGGGGCAGCATCTTCTTAGGAGAGTGATTCAAGACTCAAGCAATGGGGATTCTCCTTCTAGCACAGAGGAGCAAGGTATCAACTCATTTGATCTGTCATGGGCTCCTACACCTGTGCCAAGGAATTTGGACCTCGCTATAGTGAATCGGTTCTTGGGACAGGGAGGATTTGCTTCTGTGAAAGGCCAGCTCTTACAACCAGTGCAAGAGACCAGTGAAAGCAACCTGCGTTATTATCGAGGCAAAGCAAAAGAAGCAATTGGGTTAGCACTTCACTGCATTGCTCCTGGCTAGGAAAACAAGCTGATGGCTTCCATCCAAAAGTCAGTGACGACCCCTGATGATACATACGCATCAAGTCTTGTAAACTGCTACAACGAAGCAGAGTCATGGTACACCAAGCGTCAGATTCTGTCAATTCTAGCTGTGAATAGAACTAAAGAACAGTTACTGGTGAGTATGACAATTATGGTGTTTTTGTACTTAGCTTTCAGGGTTTGTGGATGCTTCAGATCAAGGGCAAAACAAGATTTTATCTCATCCATTGTAATAGATATTTGTATATGGTTCTGATAATGGCTGGTTAGCTTGAAACTCTACATTTATGGCCTTTGAACGTTTTATATAGAGCCTAAGAAATGGCCTTTGATACTCCGATTTAGGGGAAATCTACTTAGTTTCATCTGTATTTTAGGAAATGATACCCGGCCTTACAGTTTACCGAATAGACATGGCTCGTAAGCATGCACGTGAAGTTGGCCAAGGGCAACCTGTTGACCTAAAGCCAGTCACAAGATCCCGCTTGGATGGTACGAAAGTGGACCACTTTTTAGACTTTGTCTCCCGGCCAGTTTATCCAGGATGTGGCCTATGGTACCAGAACTCTCAAGCTGAGCCATGTAGAGAAAATTGACATCCCCAATGTAGTCAGGACTGTGATTGCTTCAAGAATCATCAAACTTCATAAGGCGTTCTGCGAGGAAACAGAGTTTGAGCCCTTGAAAAGGAGTTCCCTTTTTTCAATTATTCAGGTATGGGTGCAGGTTTCTGTCTTTTTTCTTACCTGCCTGTAATGTTGTGTTTTTTGTCAAATGCAATCTCTTTCTGACTGAACATGCTCATGAAGTTTGTGTGTTTCGTACATTTGCCATGAGCTGGCACTAGCCTGTCTTCATTCCTCTGCAGTTGTTTATTTCTCCAGCATTGCACAGCAATACATCTACATATGAGGCTGTAATGCAACTTTTGAAAAATACTAATGAAATATTGAAACAGAATGTTTATGAATCAATCAAAAAACATTCTTATAAAACGGGTTCTTCTCATCCTTAAATGTGATTGGCTGAGCCGTGTTCCATGCCGGTATAAAATCACTGTAACTCACTGCATTTTGAGGCAGACCGCAGCACAAAATATCACTGCGCGCAGCCAACTACTCGGCGCTGAGCTGACTCTTTAGGTTACGTTTGTTTCAAGACTTTTAGCTCGCTATTTCAGTGTTAGCGAAGTTTAGCCTTTTAACTCGCTAATCAGTTGGCTATCTGCCTAGCCAGCTATTGCATTACAGAGTTCGATATCATTTTAACTTGCTAGCTACGTTGCTAACTAGCTCGCTATTTCAGTATTAGCGATAAATTGTTGATTTTTTTTGTTGTGTGTTTATTTTATGGGCGATGTGTAGGGTAACCACATCCATTGTAGTGAACGCTAGCTAGTTGACAAGATGGCTAGCAAACTAATGCACAATTCAGCATATTTTCCTAGACACCGGCAAGTGTGGAGGACAAAAGTCAATCTTGTTCCCTACTCTCGCTGCTGGTTGTAATGATATGGCCGATCGGTGAGAGTTGAGAACAAGGAAACTCGACAACCAAAACCGAAACGAACGTAAAATTATTTAACGGGGCCTTCGGGAGACCGAAGGAGAAATTCCAAATAGCCTGCTTTCATAGTATATCTACATTAACGAGCCCAAATAGCCTGATGTGACATGATAATGGCGCTAGATGAAAAAGCAATCTTAGCATCTGTGTTGCTTGCCAACCATTCTGTCCACTCTGTCTTGCTTGGTGGAAGAATGAATAGTTCTCAATTTTATTGTTGCATTATTACCAATAAACTGTTGATTATTTTTCTTGTGTGTTTATTTAATGGGCTATATGTAGGGTAACCATTTAATAAAAGCAATAAGCCGCTTGAAGCAATGGGTTACAGTGTATATAACGGTGGAGGGGCACTAAGAACGCCCCTCCGCCGTAATAAAATCACTGTAACCCACTGCTTCTCGGGGCTTATTCATTTATTATTTTCTGATCTTAGGTTTGTGCTGCCTCCCAGCAGAAGTCACTGGCTGGCTTAGACAATATTGTTGATGAGGGATCAGAGGCCTTCGAAACACTGCACTCTGTTTTGGATACACTCTCTAAGTGTGGTAAGTACTTTGGGCCAATGGAAGAGAATACAGTCAGTTTTGGGATACTACTTCAAAGTATTGCTGATAACATATAATAATCAAAATGATTCAAAGTGGCTGGCCCTTCCCTGTCTTTAATTCAGTCACATTCTATCCTTAAAATAGCTAAATTTATTTTCAGGATATCCATCTGCTGATGTCGAGAAACTAAAATCCCGTCTGCGTGATCTGAAGCTGTTCCAGAAGTCTGACTACAAACTCAGTGTGGCATTATCTGATCGGTCCCCAGACCACTACATTGTTTTCACCATGGCTGATGGTCCTGTACAGTGCACTCATCCCCATGACCTGTGTTGTAAGATGTATGATGACATAAGAGATCTACTGGAAGTCATTGAGATGGCATTGATTGATTCAATGGTGCAGTACAAGTGAGTAAAGCATAGGATTTTCACTTGAGCTCTTGGAACGTCTATGAAATATTGACCTTTCTTATGGCTGCACAGAGATGAGGAACCAAAGAAAACTACACTTGTTGCCTTTCTATGACCAATGTCCTTACTCCATTTAGCTCAACAAATATGGAGAGGTTGATACTTTCTCAAAAACTGTGCATACCCCTGTGCTGCAATCAGGCCTTGGCTGGCCATCTGGCGTACCGGGCAATGCCCGGTGGGCCGACGGACATTTTTGGCTGTGGCGATCGTAATTTAAACAAAACAGTATATTATAAATCATTTTTATCGACCGCTACCGGTTTTTAAAACACGAAAAAGCGCCCATTGGTTCATTTTCTACACTGACACAGGGCTGGCCCAATGAAATCTCTGAGCCCTCCCTCCTCAGGGAAAAAAACAAAAAAACAAAATTGCATACGGCCCATTGGCAGCCAGTGGCCCACATTACGGCGAGCAAACAGCAGGATAAAATTAGCACTTTCAAAGTGGAATTACATGCAGAGACAATCAATATGTGCTCGCATAGCAATGTCTGTGTTGGTTTACTAAATGATCTTTTTTTTTAGATTTCTTACATACTATAACACTGTTGACACATGCTTTATATACCACTTTTTATTGTTCTACTTCACTATTGTGGTTATCTTGCATCTTGGCCATTTTTCAGTATCTATTTATATATTTGTTTTATGATATAAGAATTACTGAAAAACTGTATTCTTGCAGATAAAAAAAATAATGCATAGGCTTAAGCCATGTACAGTTCATTTAATGTAGTTGTTTTCATCCTAAAAGTTAAAGAAGGCAGGCTTGCTGGGAAATTAGTTTGACCAATGGCCTTGCTTGTCCCCTGTTGCGTTAACAGTCTAAAAACGCATTTCCACGACTACGAGATCAGACAAAAATGTCAGAAAGCAGTGGAGAGGCGGAAAAGCTTCGAGAATAAAGTAAACAGACATTGGAGCCTCAGGCTTTCAAATGCTAAAAAATTGACCAGCTTTTTGGCCACGGTGATCCTCATGTAGCAAGCAGTTTTCATTTGGAGGGGGATACGGAAAGCAGTAAGACAGACGTTAAATCACAAGTATGTATTCGGTTAAAATTTGCTTGAGCTTACAAAAGGTGCCCACTGATGGACCAGCTGTTCATAACCTATTATTTATTTATTTATTTTTATAAATTTGGCATCTCCAATCCCACCGAATCTGGAATGCCCAATTGGTGAACTATGTACAAAGCTTGCTCAGATAAGCCCTTTGCTGCCAACTCAGGAGAGCGAAGACAGTTCACGGCTCTCCTCCGAAGCACGTGCCTGTCAGCCGCTGCTTCTTATACACTCATTGGTTGAATCTTCGCAAGTTCAGAACGAGGGCGGAGGATACCCGGACATGAACAGACTTAGAATCTTCCTGACGAAATTTTTGCCTGGCCAACAGGAGGCGCTTTGAGCAATGAACAAAGCTGTTTATTTATTTCCCTTTTCCCGGCAGTCCCTTCCCAATTTGAAACCCTGTAGCGCGATGGCCAATTGTGCGCTACTCTGAAAAAGCTGCCGACCACTGCCGGTTGGTACGACCGCGGATCGAACCCGCGACATGAGAGTCACTTCTGCACTACAACGCAGTGCCTTAACCGAGTGAGCTATCTGGCAGCTCATAACCTATTATTTGATGCATATTGATCATATTGATGTTTTACGGCGGAAAATAAAATTTTTCCTGGAATACAGCAAGGGAAACTTTCTAATTTTCCTATTTAAAACCCTGTCTTGACGTTCAGAATCACCTGCCAGTAAACTTGCAACCAGCTGGTACTGCGGATGTATCGTCAGAGTACATCCTCAACCACTATGGGAAGCACCCTGACACAGACTCCTCCCCTTCAGGAGGCCTGGCCATGCACTTGGTGCACATGGGTGTCTCTCACACATCCCACTACTACCATACCACTCCCTCCCATGGAGATCCACATGCTAGGGCCTCACCCATCTCTGGTAACACTCACACAGGGGGTCATCCAAACCTGGTGGGCCTCCAACGGCTGAGATCTGACGCACCTCTCAAGACCTCACGGTTAGCCATCCTACCCCTGACACCTGTAGGGAGAAGAGAGAGCAGTCATGACACCTGGCTTTGAACCCCCCACACCTCCAGTTTGACCACAACGCTGAAGAACCAGACTCATTCACAAGGCAGTCACAAGACAAAGTGAACCAGGGTGGCTGTGCATCATCACACAACAGTGTGTGTGTGTGTGTGTGTGTGTGTGTGTGTGTGTGTGTATGTGTGTGTAGAAGTGTGTGTGTCAATGTGCTATTTGAGCTGACCATCCCTCATGGTCAAGTGCATTGTAGAATGGATGGAAGTCCTTGGGTAAAACATTTTTGAGTTCTTGAAGGAGCTTGAACGTCAGTGCTTTAATTTTCTGGGGAGATGTGTAGAGTGGGGCCACGCTGACACACATCTTCCGCAGGGATGGGGATGTGAAGCATTGCCAGTCGTCGGAATGAAGTAATTTATACTCCATACTGCCATCCACATTGTATCTAATAGATATATGAAAGAAAAGAAGGGGGAGGGTTGTCAGGGAACATAGGACACAGATAGGAGGGAATCAAAAGCAAGTTTAGATTTATGAAACAAAAAATTTTAATATGTTATGGTTAACGTTCCATGAATTTGTGAAAAAAGTACTGTGTATATAAGAAAAGCAAACCTGACTGCTCAGAGGTCATACACCGTAGGATCTCCAGCTTTGCTACAAGGTCGGACTGACTTACAGATGTTCACTTTGCTGAAGTCTCAGAAAAAGCTGTAACCGAAATACTTCACCTCGTATGGTTTTGGATTGGAACGAGCTCCTCGAATAACTGCAGCATACTCAGCTGGGACATGTGTGTCTCAGTTTCTCAACTTTCTCTCGATCACACTGTGCACAGAGTCACATTCCATTTGTGTGTGACCTCTTTCAAGGTACCTCTGCGTCACTTGTTTCTTTCTCTCAGTAGCAAACTTTAAAAGGGCATTGCTCAGGACCAGGTTTCTGTTTTGATAACCACACCCATCACTCCAAAGGATGAACTCACTGTAAGTGGGGTGTGTGCTTCAAGGTAATCCACAATGCAGGAGGCAAACTCGTTGGCAGAGAGCCCCGCTTCACCCTCATGCCAAAGGTAATTTGTTGCTTCATGTAATGCCATATTGTAGATGGTAAAATTATGGACACCAAGCTTCATTTTGTAGTAGAGGGTAGACACTTGAAGCTTTGGACACAGGAGAAGGCCCTGCAGATCCATGCATGCAACCAAGGTGGTGTTGTTTGCAAGTTGTTTGTCCTTTTCCTTTTCTGCACGTGCGTTGTCCTTTTTAACACAGTGTTCCTCCCACATGGCAGCCTCGATGTTCCCGGCATTGAAGGCACAGCAAGTGTCGCACTGATCTTTCTTCGGATGGAAAAGAGAAAGATTTAAGTTGTTGAAGGTGTTACTGAATACTTGCCTTGACAGAGGCTGGATGCCATGGTCTGCACATGCTTGCTTGTACTGTGTGTGTAGATGACTGATGGACTTGAAAAAAGGCTCTAGGTACATCTTTGATGAGGAGGACCCGCAGTAGTGCGATGGAACTTTTGGCAGATCCAGAAGAATGGTCTTAAGGAAGTCCCACTCCTCTGTCCTCACCCTCACTCTCACCGACTTCTCAGGACCTTCCCCTGTTCTTCCAATCTAGTTTAAAAAAGTCCACTGCTTGATGCCAAGAGTAGACAGGAACATCCGCTGACAGACTCTGAGCGTTTTACCATCAATACATAAAAAACAAAAGAGAGATGCTGACCTTCTGGATTGAATCGCTTCTGTCCGACGCCGCTTGACATCACTGACCTCCACTGATGTTTTCATGTACATTCTCCTCTCTTTCCAGTCCAATTTCCCTCAAAAATACTTGAAAATTCCCTCCCTCTTCCCTTCATCAATTTCGGAGCAGTGTAGTTTGCTCGATTTCTGGCAGGACACAGCCAGGCACCGCCCTTCCATTTTTCTTTCTCCTTTGATGACAAATTCATTTTTTTTCCTTCCAAGATATGGTTGGCCCCTCATTCTTCTCCTTTTCTGGATGTTACCCTTCCAAGTGTCTGGGTTGGCCCTCTTCCTTGACCTTCCCAGGTCATCAGCGACACCTTCATATGATAACAAGAAAAATAAAAGAAAATATATTCTACAAATCCACACACATGGTTTCTTTGCATGTGTATATGTGTATGCCAGGGTGTAGGCATGTATTTAAGCTTGGCAATGCTGTTTGTGTGTGTCTGTGTGTGCATGCCGGCTGAGCCCATTAGAAGCTGACAGAAATGTAAACATAATGACATTGGGCTCTAAATTCGTAGACCAGGCGCAGGCGCAGCGAATAGGGGGAGCGCCGCGCCAACGGGGTGTGTCCAGGCGTGTGTTGCAATTTCGGCGTAGCCTGGCGCAAGTACTCCTCTGTCCCGCCTTTGTCCCTCCTGCCGGTGCAGGAGGCAAAGAGGGAGGAGAAAAGGCTTAAGTGGTTTTAACACAGCCGAGTCAACTCTTCACCAATCAAATGAGCTCCTCTCCTCACCTTTAAAGTGTTGAAATAAAGAAGCCTCTGTCCTATATCTGCATGATACGTTAATGTTGCATTTTACTTTGCTGCTTCAGGCATGTTTTCTGCACCGCTTACGTCTATATTCAGTATAACGAATATGAGGAATTCTTGAATTATTACCATTAGCGAACTTGAGTGGAATTTCAAAACGAAACTACGTCAGATCATTCAAACTGATGAAATTGGAATTAAATACGACGGTTGCTCATTTATTTCTTCTGCCTGCATCATTGGGAAGAGAAACGATGGATAGCGTGTTCCCATTATTACACCCTGTTGCTGCTCAAAATTTTGGGATTAACATGCATGGACAACAATGCAAGATACGTTACACATTTATTTTCAATATGCAATCTTAACTCAGTTCGAGATCATATTCCGTTCCCCCACTAAAAACGATAAAACCTAAGTGACAATAATAGTAGTATTAAGCCGCTTGCACACTGGACGAAAACGAATTTTTTCAAGACGATAGATTGCGTTGAACGCTAGGTGTCTCACGTGTCCTAAAGTCGGACAGGGTTTTAATATATCTCCGTGTCCGACAGTCGGATGGTTTCAATATAACTCCGTGTCCGACAGTCGATTATTGTTTTTAATTTCTTCAAATATCCTGAATCTTTTAGATATTAAAGGTGAATGTTTTGATAAGAGGGCTCAGTTCTTCAAGAAGAGTACCGAGAATTTCAATCAATGTTTCTGTTTAAGCTCTGCTCAATAAAGTGAGTCGACATTGGCGCGGGACAATGTACAATGCCTGTCAAACATTAAATGCAAAATACTCCATGTCTGACAGCCAAAAAAAAAAAAGAGGACGATTAGAACAGATTGATAACGAAATAAAGAATAAAAAGAAACATTTTAACAACAAACAGAACATCCAATGAACACTGCGATTTATTTATTTGTGGGCCATCTTTTTTGGATGTTCTGTTTGTTGATGATATATTTTTATTCTTTATTTCGTTATAAATCTGTTCTCATATCAATACTTTTACTTTTTGCTGGCTGCCGGACATGGAGTATTTTGCATTTTGCGTTGGACAGTCTTGATCGTGCATGCAATATTTAATTCACAATGTCAAGGGTCATGGAATTGATTTGGTCACTGACTACAAGCACTATTTTATCTCTGATGTGGAAATAAAACGTGAATCTGTTCGATCCATCTGACTAATTTTCAAAAGAGAGACCGAATAAAAACTGTTGTCCATCTTCAACGGAAGAAAACAGACGAATAAACAGACGCGTGTATTCGCATCTTTGCATTGACTTTGTAATCAGTCGTGCAAAAAATTTGTTTCGCGCCCAGTGTGCAAGCGCCTTTACTGAGCATAGAACGTAAACATTATATATACTACTCAAAATTTGATAGGGATCATAGGAATTTTTTTGTGAAATGACATGCAAATTTGGTAACTGCCACTGATGAACAATATATTGGATAAATGACATGCAGTCAGACACAAAACACTTTTGCAAGTGCATTTAATGTCATTAAATGAGCGTGCAGGCTCACACTTTTAGCTTTCACGAACACTTCATGGTTTCACCTCTGACATGTTAAGTGAAAACAGACAGTGTTCGTTTGATGTATCATTACCACAGTTAATGTCAATAACGGGTATGGCCTGCCCTAGCTTGAATGACGGCTTTACAACGTCGGGTCATACTGTCAATCAGAACCCGGATGCTTGCAATTGGAATGTTGTTCCATTCTTCAACAAGGGCATTTCGAGCTCTTCTAGAGTTGTGGGTTGTGCCCTCACGACCGAAAATGGCGACCTGCAGCATGTTCCACGATGCTCGATAGGGTTTAGGTCCGCGAACGCGCTGGCCAGTCCATGCGGACAATTGTCTCCTGCTCTAGGAATTGATTTACCACCCTAGCACGATGGGGACGGGCGTTATCATCCATCAAGATGAAATCAGGGCCAACAGCACCAGCGTATGGTCTTACGCACACATTGAGTATCTCATCCCTGTACCGCACCCCTGTCATCGTCCCTCTCCCCATGACATGCAGGTCCGTTCTGCCATTCCTGCTTATTCCTCCCCAGACCATAATTGATCTGCCACCATAACGGTCGTGTTCGTTGATGTAGGCATCATTAAATCGCTCACATTGTCTTCGCCACACCCGTTGCCTCCTGTCAGTAAAGTCCAAGCAATATCGGGACTCATCAGTAAAAAGAACTGGAGCCCAATCGTTGTGTGTCCATGTGACATGATCGTGAGCCCAATACAAATGGTCACGCCTATGACGCACGGGTCAGTGGGATTCGAACACATGGCCTTCTTGAGTTGAGTCCGGCAGTATGTAGACGATTCCGTATCGCCTGAGTGGATACCCTGACCCCGAAGCATTATGAAGGTCATTTTCGTGGGGTGGTGGCTATCCAGAAAGGATGACGCTCGTGCCTGAAGAGTGAGAAAGTGGTCTTGTCGTTGTGTAGTCGATCTCTGACGACCACCCCCCATGACGGTGTGCTGCTGTACCAAACGCTTGATGCCGGTTCCACGCTCTGTTCACAATGCTTTGGCTGACGTTATGCATTAGCAACGTGACGCCAGGAGAAGCCAGAGTCAAGCATTCCGATGCATCTTCCCAATTGTTCTGAAGTCAATCAACGCCTAAGACGTTGAGGAGACATTGTTATTGCTAAATGTAATGCAAAAAATTTGGGAACTTCCAAATTTTCACCAACAAGCAACACACACATCTGAGTTGAAATGGTGAAGTGTTAGTCAAAGCCAAAATGTGAGGCTGCACGCTCATTTAATGTCATGAAATGCACGTGCAAATGTGTTTTGTGTCTGACTGCATGTCATTTATCCAATATATTGTTCATCAGTGGCAGTTACCAAATTTGCATGTCATTTCACAAAAAAATTCCTATGATCCCTATCAAATTTTGAGTAGTATATATGCAGTTTGTGGTTGGCTGAGAAAGATGTGAAGTCGTTAGTTTGCATCACAGATTCAGCTGCGTTGATTAAGCCAGGTCGAGTTTCCATTATGCGTGCCAACCACCTTTAATCTGACATCAGGACAATTGATATAGATACTATAATTTATGTCCTGATTCAGATAGTTACATTTAATAGTGGTTGCTGCAATTATTTATTGCATTGAAATGTGCCTGACATTCTGAAACCTGCCTGTGAAGTTTTGGTGACGTGTGCGCACTGTGCGCCGGTCAGCCAAATTACCCCTGCACAGAAAGTAAACCAGGTTGGAGCTGGCGAGCTTTCTGGCCAACTTCAGCGGAGACTTCTTCTACGAAATTGTCACTGCATCTTGATGAATATGTGACACCTCCCCCTACTACGCCGCCACACCCATCTCGGCGCATGTCCGTCTACCAAATTGCCAAAGTGGCTGCGCATGGTGTTGCACAGCATGAAATTACCACTGCGCGGGCTGCATCGGACGAAATTACCACTGCGTGGGCTGCGCCACGCTACGCCACCCTGCGCTGCGCCAAGAAATTAGAGCCCAAGAAGTTACTCACCCTCATTGACAGGTGTGTAATCCGGGTCATTTGCAGGATCGTGTTCAAGCGAACCTTAGAATAATAAAGAGGCACACATTTAGTACAACGAATGCACTTTTCACGTCATTCAGATATAAGATTGCATTCATTTTGACTGGTATTGAAATACCAGATGAAACACACTAGACTTATGATTAGTAATGGGCTTTAGTCTTTAAGGCCTACTCAAAACCAATGTGAGGTGGAGGCTGCAGTGTAGCGTAATCTGAGAAGAATAAAATACTTACCTTCACTGGCAGCTATTTCATTGTCTCTTTCCAGACATTCTAGCAACAGTAAAGATAAAAAATACATTTAGCACACTGAATAGCCTACAATGTTTGAATAATTCAGAACTGAGCTTGCATCAGTAGCTTTGACCAGCAAACATACTGTAACTGTAAATTTTTTATTCTCAATGATTAAAAATTTTAAATTAGCCATATACAATTTTATGGGTTAGTACGTGGAAATGCAACAGAACCAGAACAACAAGTGTGACAGGGTTTCATCTTAAATGTGCAACACATCAATAGGCTTTGGGTTACTGTATACTAGGTAGCTGCTTTTACTGTGAGAATAAATAATAATTTAAGCCTAAAGTACCAACCCTCATTGGCAGCTGTAACCAGGTTCTCAGAACTGTCACTTTCCAATGAATCTAAGAATGACAGAGGAAAACCATTTAGATTAATGAATACAATGTTGACTTTCCGATCTGACTGACTCGATTCCAGTTTCCTGCAAACCTTCCTCCTCATTGCTGACCCTCACGTTCGCCTCAAGTGCCCTATCATAGCTAACACTGACCAATTCACACAGCTCCTTAAAAGAGACAGACATCCTGAAGGAAGGGAGAAAAACAGATCAGAAAAAAATATAGCGCTATGCCCAGTCAATATAGCTTCACTTCGGAAATCCGTGCGTTAATGCTTTCATCTCTACAATAAAAAAAATAGCAAGCTAGCTCTAGTGCTAGAAATGCTCAGCCTCTGCTAAGCGGCGACAGCGCGGTATGAGTGAGGCATTTTCTGGTGAAAATCATGACAGTAACATTACAGGCCATCATTTGATGAGTTTGACTCAGGAAAAAAAACATGTATGTTTGAATCTGATCAATGACACTGAGTTTATTTACCAATAGCAAACAGGCTAATCTGTGGAGGACTAGGCTAGTCTGCGGAGAGCTTCAATATTCATACTTTCGTCAGCTAGGTTCACGATAAAAATATTCGGTGATGATAACTTTGTCTAGACCAGTACCAGAACAGTTATGAATATATTGCAACTAATATAAACTTGACAACAGTTGACAAAAATAAACTTTTGCTGATACTTTACCTTTACAATGTTATTAGGCTCTCCAATGATGATGCGCTTTCAGAGACGCTTAAGATGAATCTTCACGAGACAGGTGGGACGCCTCCACAGAGTGGGAGATACGCGGCATGATTGACAGCTTTGACACCAAATGGATATACATGAAAATCAGATGACATGATTTCACAGCTTTTCATTGGTCATTTAGATAAGTGAAGCGTACTGTATACGTAAATGATGCTGGACATTCTATCCGTCGTAAAAGCTGAAAATCAGCAAAAATGGACATATGCGTTTTTCATCGGACAGCGACAATATAAAATAAACAATTTTGGTCCCAAGACCAATCCCTGTGGTACACCTCATGTAATATTTATACAGCTAGATTTGCTGTCTCCCAGTTGTACAAACTGTTCTCTCTCTTTGATGTAATTTTTCAACCAGTTTAATACAACTCCTCTAAACCCATATTTCTCGATTTTTCTTAACAGAATGTCATGATCAATCTTATCAAAAGCTTTCCTCAGGTCTAAAAAGGCTCCAACTGTGTACTTCTTTTTCTCAATACTATTAGTATTTTCCTCAGTTAAATCAATTAATGCCATTAGGGGCAATCTGTTGGCTCTAAAACCATATTGGTTGTCTGTAAATCAACTATTTTTCTCTACAAAGTGATCCAGTCTGTCCACAAATAGTTTTTCTAAAATTTTTGAGAATTTTTATAGTAAGGAAATTGGTCTGTATTTTGTGAATTGTTGTTTGTTGCCTGCTTTGTAATTTGGAATGACCTTTGCCATTTTCATTTCATTTGGAAAGATACCATTTGTGAATGACAGGTTACATATGTCCGTAAATGGTTTCTCGATGGTGTCGATTACTTTTTTGGCCAAGGACATGCTTATGTCCTTCCAGTCAGTAGATGTTTCATTTTTGCATTTACTAACAGTTTCAATAATTTCCTGTTCTCCCACTGCTCCTAAAAATAAAGAGCTTTGATTACAATAACCCCCATCATCAGCTGGCCCACTTTCCTCTGACTGAGATGTTATGATTTTATTTGCGAGTGTGGGTCCTATGTTAACAAATACGTAGTTGAAAACATTAGCTATTTCAGTTTGGAGTTTAAATGTACTGTCGTTTCCAATGAAACACTGGGGGTAATCTGAGGACAGTGGTCTTTTTTTAATAAGTTTATTTATGATGCTCCATAGTCCCTTTATATTATTTTTATCATTTCCCAATAAGTTATGATAATAATCTTTTTTATTAGCTCTAATGATACAAGTTAATTTGTTTTTGTATCTTTTATATCTATTTTCTATAGTTTCTGTCATTCTAAGCATTATAAATTCCTTATATAATGCATTCTTTTTCTTACAGGCATTTTCAGTCCCTTTGTACTCCAGGGTTTCATTATTTCAGTTTTCCTATCTTTACATTTTTGAATAGGGAAGTTTTTATTACATAACTTCATCATATGCATTATTTGTATTATTTTCATTATATATCAGTTTTGAGTCAAGACATCCTTTAGAGCCTTGATAGACTCTTCCGTTACTACTGGTCTGTATCTAGGAATGGCAATTTTATTTTTATTTCCATATTCACACTCATATATTGCAAATACAGGCAGGTAGTCTGTAGTATCATTCACTGGTACTCCCCTCTATGTTACTTTCAATATCATTTGCATAAATGTTATCAAATAAAGTTGCTGAGTTGTGAAGTGAATACTATACATTGCATCAATGAATTCATTTATGGCTTAATGTTTATATGAATTTACTAAATCTATATTAAAATCTCCACAGACAAACATGACCTTCTGAAGGGTCTTAGACCACAGTTTTTCCATGTTATTTCTGAAGATTTCAATATCAATTCATGATGCTCTGTAAACACAACAAACAAGAATATTTTTCTGTTTTTCCCTGCATATTTCAGTGGTTATACATTCTAACATGTTATCAATAACAATTGGCATATTTTCAATAAAATTATACTTTAGCCGGATGTCTTCATACAAGGGCACTCCACCCCCCATGTCTTTTCCCTGTTCCTGCAATTTAACTCATATCCTTTTAGTGGAAAATTAATTCCCCTTTCATTATTAAGCCATGCCTCGGAAATTGCAATAATGTTAAAGGGGTTTTTTTTTTTTCCGTAGTTACTTAAAGCTCCTCCAAGTGATTTTTTTGTTTTTAAAAAAGTGTGATTTTTTGTGTTTTTAAAAAAATGTTAAATAGCTCTGCATTCTGAAAAAGATCATTTATTTTGAGTATCTGGTTGATAACACAAGTCTCTCAGTCACTGTCTTCTGCAATAAAACAGCATATACAATTCTGAAGTGACCGACTGCCTCTGTCACATCAGGTGAGAGAACACCATAAAGATGCTTTTCTCTCTGCCTGTGAATGCACAGAGCTGAATCTGCGTTGTTAGGGTGCTATCTGCTGGAAAAAATCATTAGAAGAATACAAATAAAAATCTGTGCTGTTGGCAATAGTAGAACAGATAAAGCTTCCGATCCCAGCGCTACGGGAGATGGCGTACACAAACAGCTAAAGTGCCAAAGAACGGTAGAGGAACAAACAGAATTAAGGAGGAAAACGCGAGATGGCTAAGACCTGTATTTATATCACTGCCGCTTTCAATGAGGAAAACTGAAGGAAACAAAGGGTTTCAAAAGTGATGCTCAGCGAGCTCTGCTGTCACTGGACAGGTAAGCTTTGTTTTACTCTGTTGTAGTTATGCAGTTTTATCAGTCTCGGATAGTCCTGTTGGTGGTTTTTAATCCTGCAAATTTCAGTTTATAAATGAACTGTCATTGTTTGTGGCCGACTACAGCTTGCTTAGCTGTGTAACGATAGCATGTGTGGCTATAGGACACTAGCTAGTTTTAGCTGATACCTTCAAATAGCCATTCATACCGAAGTTTCTGCATGGATGTAATGTGTCGTTGGTCCATGTTTTCAATGTGGCTTTCACACCACAATCACTGAGTCTGTTTTTATTGTTCTTATATTGTAACTGAGTCGCTACTCTCGTCTGCCTCTGTCAGAAACCGATGCACTTTCCTGTGCCTGGCTTGGGGATGGGGGACGGGGACTGCTTACATTGGCTTCAGACAAGAAGCTACAAAAACAACCAAATTGAGTTACAGCAGCTTTAAGATGTGAGCAAAGAAACAGAGCCTAAGATTTTAGGTCTGCGCTCGTATAGTACCGCAAGATAGCATATTTTGATAGGTAGCAAAAATTGACAGAACACCGGCGCCAATGGCCATTAATAGTCATTTTCAGTCTTTGTCGTGCATGTGTATATGCAACAACAAGGGGCTCTAATTTCTTGGCGCAGCGCAGGGTGGCGCAGCGTGGCGGAGCCTACGCAGTGGTAATTTCGTCCGTGCAGCCCGCGCAGTGGTAATTTCAGTCGGTGCAACACCGCGGCGCTGCCACTTTGGCAATTTGGTCGACGGATGTGCGCCGAGATGGGTGTGGCAGCGTGGTAGGGGAGGTGTCACATATTCATCAAGACGCAGTGACAATTTCAGAGAAAAAGTCTTCGCTGAAGTTGCGCAGAAAGCTCGCCAGCTCCAACCTGGTTTACTTTCTGTGCAGTGGTAATTTGGCTGACCGGGCGACAGTGCGACACTTCACCGAAACCTCACAGGCAGGTTTCCAGAATGTCAGGCACATTTCAATGCAATAAATAATTACAGCAACCACAATTTAATGTAACTATCTGAATCAGGACATGAATTATAGTATCTATATCGATTGTCCTGATATCAGATTAAAGGCGGTTGGCACGCGTAATGGAAACTCCACCTGGCTTAATCAACGCAGCTGAATCTGTGATGCAAACTAACGACTTAACATCTTTCTCAGCCAACCACAAACTGCCTATATATAATGCTTGTGTTCTATGCTCAGTAAAGCCGCTTGCACACTGGACGCGAAACGAATTTTTCCCACGACTGATTACAGTCAAAGTCAATGCAAAGACGCGAGAGTCAGACAGGGTTTTGATATATCTCCGTGTCCGAAAGTCATAAAAGTTCTCATTTTTCGAGTATTCCAGGAATTATTAGACGTGCAAACTTGGCCATATTTGTGTTCGACCTTCACAAAATGCAAATTGATAGCTATCGACTTTTCTTGGTCTTTTTATTCGTGTGTTTTCTTCCGTTGAAGATATACAACAGTCTTTATTCGGTCTCTCTTTTGAAAATTAGTCAGATGGATCGAACAGATTCATGCTTTATTTCCACACCGGAGATAAAATAGTGCTTGTAGTCAGTGAGCAAATCAATTCCATGACCATTGACAGTGTGAATAAATTATCGCATGCACGATCAAGACTGTCCGAGAGAAATGCAAAATACTCCATGTACGGCAGCCAGCAAAAAGTAAAAGATTAGTATGAGAACAGATTTGTAACGAAATAAAGAATAAAATATATCACCAACAAACAGAGCATCCAAAAAAGATGGCCCGCAAATAAATAAATCGCAGTGTTCATTGGATGTTCTGTTTGTTGTTAAAATGTTTCTTTTATTCTTTATTTCGTTATCAATCTGTTCTAATCGCCCCTTTTTTTTTGGCTGTCAGACACGGAGTATTTTGCATTTAATGTCCGACAGGCATTGTACATTGTCCCGCGCCAATGTCGACTCACTTTACTGAGCAGAGCTTAAACAGAAACATTGATTGAAATTCTCGGTTCTCATCTTGAAGAACTGAGCCCTCTTATCAAAACATTCACCTTTAATATCTAAAACATTCAGTAGATTTGAAGAAATTAAAAACAATAATCAACTGTCGGGCACGGAGATATATTAAAACCCTGTCAGACTTTCGGACTTGTAGACACTGCGCTCAACGCAATGTGTCGTGCGAAAAATTCGTTTCGCGTCCAGTGTGCAAGCGGCTTAATACTACGCTACTATTGATTGTCACTTAGGTTTTATCGTTTTTAGTGGGAAAGGAATACAGCCTGATTGCTATGATCTCGTACTGAGTTAAGATCACATATTGAAAATAAATGTGTAACGTATCTTGCATTGTTGTCCATGCATGTTAATCCCAAAATTTTAAGCAGCAACAGGGTGTAATAATAGGAACACGCTATCCATCGTTTCTCTTCCCAATGATGCAGGCAGAAGAAATAAATGAGCAACCGTCATATTTCATTCCTACTTCTTAAGTTTGAATGATCTGACGTAGTTTCGTTTTGAAATTCCATTCAAGTTCGCTAATGGTAATAATTCGAGAATGCCCTAGCTAGCCAGCTAACTCATATTCGTAATGCTTAATATAGACGTAAGCGGTTCAGAAAACATGCCTGAAGCAGCAAAGTAAAATGCAACATTAACGCATCATGCAGACATAGGACAGAGGCTTCTATATTCCAACACATTAAAGGTGAGGAGAGGAGCTCATTTGATTGGTGAAGATTTGACTCGCTGTGTTATACCCAAACACGCCTTCTTTTGCCACTTGCGCCGCAGGAGGGACCGAGGCGGGACAGAGGAGTATTTTGCGCCAGGCTACGCCGGGGCACGAAATTGCAACATACGCCTGGACACACCCCGTTGGCGCGGTGCACCCCCCATTCGCCGCGCCTGCGCCTGGTCTACGAATTTAGAGCCCAAGGTTAGAAATTTCTTACTTTTGATTAGGTTAGCAAATTAACTTTTTGACAAATTAGAACATTTTGATGTTTGAACGAAAAAAAACATGCACTACAGCACATTCTGTAAGCCTTAAATTTATTGACTTTCCCCAAATAAGTACTGGTATGGGTTTTTGCGGTGTCTGTTTGAAATTTTTCGACCAGTTTGCTGCTTTGTTGATTGACTAATGCTCTCAGTGCTGTAAAACCTCAAAGCAATACCAACAATGGAAATTGCCGAAGGCAAAGGCTCAGCGCGAACTTTTGGCTGGTGCGTGAGCTTTTTGGTTGGTGCAAATCAAAATGAAAATTAATCAGTTTTCTCTGTTCGTAGAATAGGGCTAAGGTGACCAGACGTCCCGGTTTTGCCAGGACAGTCCCAATTTTGAGTTGCGAGTCCCGAGTCCCGACAAAAGCCTGTCGGGACGCTAAAATGTCCCGGTTTCCACCAGCCACTATGAAATGTCCCCTGTTGTCAGCAATGACATAGCCAGCGTGGTCTTACTATAGCCCGATCATTAACTAAAAACACATAAAGAATAAAGCATTCAGCATTTGTACCTGGCCCTGAAGTGCGAAGTAAAAATTTACAAAATGGATAGTGGATCAATCAAATTGCTTGTTCCACCCGAAATTGAATAGAATTCAGCCCCCCCCACTCCGCGTCTCCCCTCTGTCTGCCTCAGCCTCACACGGACCGGTCCTCTTTAAAAACATCCTTATCCCTCAAGGGCAGAACATTCTGCCCCTGATAAGAACTTCTGGACTCTGCATTCCACCCCCCCCCCCCCACCTCCCCTCCCTCTGCCACAGGCTGCCTCCGCATTTTTCAATAACCCCTTCTTTCCCCACCTCCCATCCCCCCCCCATTCCCATTAAAAAATTCCTACGCGTTTCCAGTGTGTCGTGTTATAAACCTGATGTATATTATGTCTGATGTCATCAATATGTGTTATAAGTGTTTTTCTGTGTTAACTGCAACCTTAATTTTCGAAGAAGAAAGTGGAGTTGGCAGCGCGACGCACGTTGCAGCGGCCCGGAGCACTTTCTCTCCAAACGTAAATCTCGTTGTTACTCTATAACAATGACAATAAAGTCATCTGACTCTACATATGATTTCAACAATGTGTGTGTGTGTGTGTGTGTGTGTGTGTGTGTGTGTGTCAGCGTAGCTAGGCTACACATGTAGGCTACGCCAGCAACGTTACATTGTACAAATAAAACAAAGTAATACTTAACACGTAATAAGGCCTTTAGATCAGCAGTGTTGTAGTGCACCATCTAACCTTTAGAGTGGCATTCATGCCTCATTAAACCTCATGCGTTTGAAGTTTTAAACAAAGATGTTATAGGTAAGTCACACTCATTGCACACCAAAAAAAAAAAAAAACGACTTTAATTGGCACAGTACACAGTCCTCTTTCTTTGGCTCGCAATCCAGTTTAATTTTCAGCTTAAAGAGCCTAGCCTGTTTAGACAAACAGGCACGAGTAAATTATAAACATCAAACACCAAACATTTTAATCATACGTCATACAATCATGTCTCCGGTAATTTGCGATCATTTTGCGCACCGTCTGTCAGCAGCAAATCTGTCTCATTTCTGCCAAACCAGAAATCTTCACTTGGGCCAGCATGGACTGTCAAGTAGCGAGACGTACAGTTAGAAACTGCATGTTACTGAGCATCATGGCTTGTTCACATGAACAAAACGTGAGTTTCGCTCACCATTTCCTTGGATGGTCGAAATTAAAACCAGCTTCCAGGGTTCGCATTTCCGATTGACATGACTTCAACACAGTACGCTGTCGGCGTCCTGCTTCCACAGGTGGTTTGGCGTGGTATCTTTAGTTTATGACAACAATTAGTCCTGGCTAATTCTCAGTAATTTTCCTTTATTGACGCGTTTTCCAATTATCGGAATAATCCAACAGCAATTGAAGACACGGCTTCTCTCCATATGCAATCTAACTGCGATGAAATGGGCTAAATTTAGCACAGAAAAATAATTTGGTTATTAATAGACTAATGCTTTACGAAAGACGCACTGCTCTGAAACTTCCGTGCTACCTTTTCCGCACTTCAGGCGATTCAGCTTGCGCTTCATGATCGTTTAAATTCATCGTTTAAAAAATGGAAAAACTTCCATGCATAGAGACTTCAATTCCACATGAGAATCTCTTAAAATTTATGATTGTTACCCGGGCCAATTTTGATGACACCTGTCCGCAATTCCAAGGCAGGCTGTCAGCCAATAAATCAATTTTGGAGCAAATTCACTCCTCAAACAAATATATGTAGGCTAATTTGAAGAGCGTTTGTCTCTGTGTTGAGGTCATGTTTTCGGCGCTCTATGAGGTTGACATCTCACACACACACACACACACACACACAGACATAGCCTACTAGAGATCTAAGAGATCAAAGAGATATAATGTGTTACAATGCTTTGTTGAACAAAAAAAAAAAACCCGTTCAGTTAGTCTATTTTTCAAAACTTTCTTCAGCTTCAGGCTAATTCATAAAAATAAAGATAGTCCCACACGAAACTCATTCAATGTCTTTTCATATTTTCTCTTAAATATGTAAGTAGGCCTACCAAAAACATACATGATTTTTCCTCATTAGGCTATGTTGTGAGCAGTAGTCCCACGAGCTAAAATTGAGCCTAATATCTGCGTCTATGACCTCACATGCGCGCGGACTACAGTCACGTGCAAAGTGTCCTGGTTTTAGTTTCAGGAAATCTGGTCACCCTAGATAGGGCACAAATGCACAACGGTTACAATTGATCTGACTCCATAAGAAATTAGATATACTCTTGTTCAATATCTGACTCCAATTAGAATCAGATTTTCGAATTTAGTGCAAACATGCGCGGATCTCGGGGTGATTACACCCCGGACTCTGAGTTGCAGACTTGCGTTACTCAATATATGCCCCTGGGTATTACCATTATTGCCGAATCTCAGTTCGCTGGTAAAATTCAGATGATGGGAGGAACCACCGCAGCAATAGCATCTTTTGGCTTAAAGACTACGAACCCAGATCTATGCAGACACCCATGAGTTCCTTCAGGGAATTCAACGGAAACTGACTTTTCGTCCATGGGCTCCCTTATGGCTAAATTCCCAGAACCAGCACTACATAGACCCCTTATATGAGTAGAAGGTGGTTGTCTCTCCAACTTGATAAAACCAATTCCCATACCGGGCCGCTGATCTGTCAATCCTCGGTTGGGACTATCCCCCCAAGTATTGTTTGTAACGTGGCTGAAAAGAATGTTGGAAGAAATAGAGTAATGGAGACCAAGATTGTAAAAAGGAATAACAATAATTTATTCACCAGGTAGGCAAGAATAATAATAATAATAATAATAATAATAATAATAATAATAATTTTATTTATATAGCACTTTTCTAAAACAAGTTACAAAGTGTTTTACAATTAAAAACAAAAACAATAAACAAGAAAACAGGCAGAGACAAAAATAAGGCAATAAAATTTGTAAGGCAGTAATAAAAACAATACATGGAATTCTCAGAGCAGGGTAAAAAAAATATAATAAATAAAAAAAAAAAAGATGTAAAAATGAACGGTTAAGAAAAAGCCAAACGATAAAAATGAGTTTTAATAAGAGATTTAAAAGAGGAAACAGAGTTTGCTTGCCAGACATCTTCAGGCAGGGAGTTCCACAGACGAGGGGCTCGAACTGCAAAGGCTCTATCGCCTTTTGAGACCAGACAAGATTTGGGGACCACCAATAGGGCCCTGCCAGAAGATCGCAGGCAGCGCTCTGGCTCATAGGGAGTTAGCAGCTCACGGATATAAGCTGGGGCCTGGCCATTTAATGCTTTAAAAACCAGCAGTAAAATTTTAAAATCAATTCTAAACCTTCCTGCCAGGGGCGGATCTAGGATGGTAGGAGATCCAGGGCTTAGCCCAGAGTGAGGAAAGAAGTGTGCACGTGAGCTGCGATTCAGAAACCCTCAACTTACCAACAAATTAAAGCGGACAAAAGACACTGGAGAACACTTGCAAATTCACACCCTTTAATGAAGAAAAAAAAATTCTAAAATCACTCAAGATACAGTCAGCAGCTGGTTGAAGTCTGCAGAATTTTTTTTTCTGCACGTCGGTTGGTACCATTACATACATCAGCCAATCATAGCCCTGGTACAGGTTGTGGTACCATTGTACGTGCCAACAGCCAATCGCAGCACGGCTGTACTCAGGCATCAGTGAGAATGGTAATGCATTTGACCTTGTCTCTGTTAGCTGAGTTGTGTACATGGCAAATTTGTAAATGCTCGTCTGACAATCACGATTAAAGTGCTCCACAATACGCAAAATAGCAAGTAAACTAACCGGTCTGCTGCAGAAGTCCAACAGTCTATTTATTAGACATTGGCTTCGGTGACTAATACTGCGGATCTGAGCGCAAATTTCGTGATATCAGAAAGTGAGGACGATGTCAGACTGCTTTGTGACCGTAGACTGTTCGTGACGCAGGCTCCGAGTTGAGGCATTGCGCTGGTAAGCATATGATCCTCACTGGAGTATAGTGAGGAAGATAACTTCTGAACCAGTATTTCGAACATCTGCTACAATCGACAAAATACTTCTCAACTGACCGCTGGCTAATTATCGGAACCCCAAAGAAAATAGACTTTCCATCAAAGAACCGCAGCTTCTTTGATGGAAATCTTTATTGTACTCTAATGAAAATAAATCACCTTGCACCCGGACCACCGACTTCATATATGCTGCGCGAATAATCATTTACATGCGGGACTTGAGACCAGAGTGGAAGAGCGCATCCAATCTAATCCATTAGGATAGAAGGTTAGCGATTGATGTTGATACGAGCAAGCCAAATAAAACCGTTTGCCACTGGACGCATGCATCCATGGCTCGTATCAACATCAATATATCTTATATCGTGATGGATCAGATTGGCTGCTCCCTTCCACTCTGATGTGAAGTCCCGCATGTTGAGGATTATTCGCGCATCATGTATGAAATTGGTGACTGCTGGGTCCAGGTGCGAAATTATTTAGCCTATTTTTATTTTCATTAGAGTACAATAAATATGGTGCGGTTATAGATTTATAATCTATTTTTTTGGGGTCCCAATAATTGGCTAGCGGTCAGTTGAACAGTATTTTGCTAGCTGATGTCGCGGTGGATAGCCAAGATGAGAAAAAGTTCACTGCTCACTTTGCCAGATGCAAATGACATGACGTATTAATTTTATCAACAATGGAAGGCATATATCTAATAAACGTTACCTTTATCGATTCATGTTTTTCTCAGATCCCTTTTTATTTTTTTGCGCTACTACCTAGCTCCTAAATGTCACGTTTCAGGCATCATGAACTTTGTGAGTGCAAACATAGACATACATACGGGTGGAAGAGGGAGGCTTTGATGAGAACGAAACAGACACATAAGCGTCCCCGTAACTACAGTAACTTTCTAACGCCCGCCGCAAAAAAAAATTAGGACAATATAGGCTAAAGACTCAGTGGTTGCAAGAGCTCAAGGTTCATACTCGTCTTTTTTTTTAACCTTAAGAAAAGACCCCGAGCTAAAGAAAAAATAACCCGGACTATAGCCCAGGAGCCAGGCCCTAAACACGCCCCTGGTGGTCAGCAATATCTGTAAAATGGTGATCTTATCATGGTGACATTGGAGATTCACACCTGTGCAGTACTCAGACACTGTAAGATCAGGAAGGAAACGGTATGAGCAACGACCACCAAGTTTAGTATGGGAAAGCAAGCCATTGAGAACCATCTAAGGCAGTGGGTCAGAGAAACTTAATGAAAGATAAAAGCAGAAGGCCACTGACGCTCATCCACTGTGTGCTGTTATGCCCCGGGCCTGGGGGAATCCTACACACAACATGATAAGTGCCCCCCACTCCTCTCACTCCCAAGAAAGCCAGCAGCACAGGCCAAGTCAGGTTTAAACAGCAGGTTAATGAGCTTCTGAAGTGAGCAATGGCCAAAACAATAAAAAAAATCCTCTAACACACCCTGGGGGGTATTCCATCAATGTAGCTAAGAACATCCACACTAAGGGTGTAGTCTTGAGGTTTGAATTAACACCAACTCCCAAACTAGCCCAGACCTGTTCCATCAAGGGAAAT
Source organism: Gymnothorax javanicus (assembly GCA_029692085.1). Lineage (NCBI taxonomy): Eukaryota > Metazoa > Chordata > Actinopteri > Anguilliformes > Muraenidae > Gymnothorax > Gymnothorax javanicus. Next base: position 29,081,204 of record CM056200.1, on the reverse strand, counting down.
CAGCTCGCTGCAACTGATGCTAATTCGAGCCTCACCTGCTAAGCCGCACAATTGCATGTGCCCAGGGAAAATAAAAAGCCCACACTAGTCGAGTGCCGAAAATGTCGCAAAATGGCTCAAAGCAAGGGAAAGCAATGAGTGGAGGCGTTCTCAGCAGAGCAAACCCTCCTATTGGAGGTTTATAAGGAGTATCGAGAAATAATCACAGGGAAAGGGAACACTGCTGCCATCAACAGGGCGAGGGAGGTGGCCTGGCAGAATATTGCTGACAGGCTAAATGCAAAAGTGACACAAAGATCATTCAGTAGGCCATAATATCATATTATTAAAAAATCCTGCATCAAAGGGACGAAATGAATGTTGATAAAAAAAACTTATTAAATCTAACAATTGAATGTAGGTAGGCCTACTGAAATTCACCAAATGTGTTAGTTTGTTTTCGAAAGTGATATTATATAACTGATTGCTGTTTAATTTTAGATAATTTGCTTGCAAATTGGAGGCAGAGTGGGATGGGGATGGGAAAGCAATCACTTTCATGTGATTTAGTGTATACTGAGGGTTTGGAGCACGATGGTTATAGGTCCAAAATTTCGAATTTGAGATTTATATACTAAAACAAGTGGTTTCTGATGCTTTTCCTTGGAGCACAAACGTGGTATGTCCAGCTGGCTCAGTTCCAGGAGAATTGGCAATTTAAAATAGTATTATGTCCATCAATGCAGAAACCTTTGGAGCACAAAAGTGCTGTGTCCGGACATGTACCCTTTGTGCTCCAACTGCACTGAACTGTTGGAGCACAAATGTGACAAGTCCGGACATACGACTTCTGTGCTCCAAGGTATCCTGTGTAGATGTTGACATATCGCAGGGTTTCCGGTCAGTGTGTTTTTTGGTCATTGGATTTTTGTTCAGAAAAGGATATTAAAAACAAAAAATAAGTGGTAATTTGATTTACATATTAAAATCCAAAAATTAAAATTGAAATACAAGGTGTTTTTTCTTTCAAGAGGGCAGGAACAAAACTGAAGAAAAAACAGTTGACTTTCATTTTCTGTTTCTAAAAACAAAAAGGAAATGTTGGAGGACAGAAACAAAAAAACCACCTTTTTTTCATATTTTGCAACCGGAAGTTGTCAATAACTTTATTCGACTGGGCTGTGTGCTGCACTGTTTGCAACTTTTTCTGTTCGACTGGTACTGCACCGTTTTCGGTGTTGCACTCGGTGTAGCACTTTCTGCACCGATTTGAAACGGTGCAGCTTCAGTACACTGTGATCACGTGACCATTCAAACAAACAGTGTGTCGTTTACATCTCATCTTGTCCAGCGTTTCAAACCCACTCAACACTTTTTTTTTAAGTCACACACATCAAAAGTAAAGTCCTTCACAGATCCTTTGGATGACTGTCCTTTCAGGGAAAAAAAAAAAAATCTTTTGAAGTTTCCATGATCTGTGCAACTGTAGTGTTAAAAAATGCCTTGTATTTCAATTTTCATTTTTTGTATTTTAATATGTAAATCAAATAACCACTTATTTTTTGTTACCCATCGGGCCATATAGGCCCGCTGGGTATTGTCGTCATCTTTGTCTGTCTGTCCGTCTGTCTGTCCACTATCCTTGTAGGCACGATAATTTGAGTACTAATTGCTGTAGGAACCTCAAATTTGCACAAAACATCAGTCTTGAGAAGTTGTCGGACGAGTTTGGAAATGGGTCACGTTGACCTACTTTTGGGGTCACAGGGGTCAGAAACGTCGCTCAAAATGGCTTGTAGGCACAATAGCTCGAGTGCTAATTGTTGTAGGAACCTCAAATTTGCACAAAACATGAGTCTTGAGAAGTTCTCAGACGAGAATGGAAATGGGTCACATTGACCTACTTTTGGGGTCACAGGGGTCACAAACGTCCCTCAAAATGGCTTGTAGGCACAATAACTACAGTTCTAATGGCTCTAGGGGCATGGAATCTACACAACACATTAGTCTTGAGATGATTACAGAGTAGTTTGTAAATGGGTCACGTTGACCTAGTTTTGGGGTCACAGGGGTCAATAAGGTCGCTTAGACTGGCTTTTGGCCTCAATAACTTTACTTCTAATTGACCTAGGAAGGCCAAAATCTCACAAAACATGCACCTGGATACAACTTTTGATGTATTGGAAAATGGGTCATGGTGACCTAGTTTTGAGGTCACAGGGGTCAAAATTGTCAATTCGATTGGCTTGTGGGTGCAACAACTTCGGTTCTAATTGATCTAGGAACTTCAGTTTGGCAGAAAATATACACCTGGACAAGACGTTGAATTCATTTGGAATTAGGTCATCGTGACCTAGTTTTGATGTCACATAGGCCAAAATAGTCTTTTTGACAGGCCTGTGGGTGCAATAACTTCAGTTATAACATGGCCAAAAGTGCCCAGGGACAATACAGAATCATTTTATGAGTGACCTACATTTGTGACGTAGTGACCTACATTAGTTCCCAAAGTGCCAGGAAAGTGCCCAGGAACAATTCTATGAGTGACCTATATCTGTGACCTAGTGACCTACATAGCCAATATTGCTGGTTCAGCAGTCAAAGTGCCTTTCTATAGTATTATCTATTTACTTAATAAAGCCCGATGGGTCCTCAGTGCTTGCACGGTATTTTTTTTTTAATAGCTTTTTCTGAACGAAAAATACACGGACCGTTTCCGCGACATGTAATTGATTGTGGTGCACCGCCACAGCAAAATAAAAGCTGCCACGGCTATGTAAAATGACTTTACATAAACTCCAAAAATCCTAAGGACAATCAGGTGTTGCCAGTTCTCCTTGTTAAGTTAAAATGAGTGCTAATAATTCTTGACCTTTTGTCAAGCATTTTGCCTGATGAACACGTTTTCCAATGAATAAAAATTAGCCCTCGGCAGTAAAATGCGCTGCTTTCTTCTTTATGAAATTATATTTGTGCCACAATCCTGAGCGAGCAATTGGAAATTTTGTGCGCAGAAAAATATATTGCGCAAGCACACAAATCTTGTTTTGAGAAAAAAAAATTTTGTGAGCTAACAAAACCTTCCGATTGAGCGAACAAAACTATTCTGTGCTCAACAAATATCTTTGCATGTTTGCTATGATCAATATGAACGTGCAATATTAACCCCTCTCACTCAGTTTAACTCTATGCCCTCTCGCAAACTCATGTTCTGCACGTTGGCAGACCGCAGCATGCTCACTCAAAGCATGTCTCTCCCTCTCTCTCAATCTGCCCTCTCTGTGCGCGCTCATCTTCACCTGCGCTCGCTCGAGCTGTGCAGTGTTACAAATGTGCCACAATTCTGATTGGCTGCTCCCGTCTCCAATTAGATGCATTATGCCCAACCACCAAAGAAAAGGGGGAAAGGTAATGACAAAATTCGTCTGCGACTGGATAATAGTGCTGCCCTTGTTTGGGACGGGTTAAGGTTAATGTTAAATCTCTATGTATCTTGAGACATCGACTGTTGTGTGACTCTTGGCTCATATCCATCTTTAGCAACACTGGCTGCTGCTAACTATAGCATTGGACAGTGTCTTCTGAACATCAAAACCAAAATGTCACACTGCAGCCACGAGCACCATGTTTTATGGACCTTTATGAAATTTTGTTGGTGAGTCTGTACACCTTCGGCTTGCGAACAAAGTTTGCTATCTAGTTTGGTTGCTAGCGTCAGGTCAGCTAACTAATGTCGGGGAGAAAAGCAGAAGATTACTGACATTAACGTTACTTCCATGATAGCTGGCAAACTTGACAGTCTTAAAAAAAGAATAGTTTTGACACCTTTCTCCGGCTGATTTATTTCAACATATAACGCCTGAAGAAGGCACTTTGCCGATATGTCTGTCGCCATAAAAGTTCGCCTGGAAGTTTATTCACAAATGAACCAACCGGAATAATGACCTCTACCGTGGCGAGTGCTTCGAACTACAGGACCGCTGGTGCCAGCGTTGGCTCAGCTCACCAGTATCACCTGGCGCTAATGTTCATGAGAGCGGGCGTTCGGTGGCACAACGCCGGGCTTTGATACGCGTGTCCCCGCTGGCAGCTATGAAGGCCGGCATTGCACCGCTGGGCGCCTGCTCCTTGGCTCCGGACTGATTGGCCTCTTCAGCCGCGCATCGTGTGTTGTTACTGTAATCTGTTTCTGCAAATTTCACGAACATTAGCGCCAGATGATAATGGTGAGCTAAGCCGACGCTGGCACCAGCGTTCCCGTAGTTCGAAGCACTCGCCGCGTAGAGGTCATTTTTCTGGTTGGTTCATTTGTGAATGAACTTCCAGGTTTTTCCAAATGTATTCCAGGTAGGTTTAGGTTATGCTTTCAGGTTATTTGTCTAAAGCAGTCCCCCAAATATCACTAAACAATCGCAACTTCTGTAATTTGACACCACAATATCTTTCGCTCTGTTTGTACATCCATGTTCCAGTAAGCCAGCACAGCAACACCAACACCGGGAATGGCAGCAGCACCCTGGTTTTGTTAGCTACACCAAAATGGAATATTACCCCTAATTAATATCGTTCATCACACCTGCACTTGCCCTGGTATTTCAAGTAAAACTGATTGCTAATAGTGTTTAAGCATTAGAATGAGATGTCAATCACTGCATAAGACACGTGTCTTTGCTTTTACAAAATTAATCACGGATGATCGTGTACTTCAGTTGTGGATGTGTAACGTTAGGTGATCAGACTTGATATGCAGGCTATAAGTGAATTTCAGTTTATGGCGACAGACATATCGGCAAAGTTCCTTCTTCAGGGGTGTTGAAATAAATCAGCCGAAGAAAGGTGCCAAAACTATTCTTTTTTTAAGACTGTCAAGTTCGCCAGCTATCATGGAAGTAACATTTAATGTCTGTCAGCTTCTGCTTTTCTCCCCGACATTAGTTAGCTGACCTGACGCTAGCAACCTAACTAGATAGCTAACTTGGTTCACAAGCCGAAGGTGTACAGACTAACCAACAAAATTTCATAAAGGTCCATAAAACATGGTGCTCGTGGCTGCGGTGTGACATTTTGGTTTTGATGTTCAAAAGACACTGTCCAATGCTATAGTTAGCAGCAGCCAGTGCTGCTAAAGATGGATATGAGCCAAGAGTCACACAACAGTCGATGTCTCAAGATACAAAGAGATTTAACATAAACCTTAACCCGTCCCAAACAAGAGCAGCACTGTTATCCAGTCGCAGACGAATTTCGTCATTACCTTTCCCCCTTTTCTTTGGTGGTCGGGCATAATGCATCTAATTGGAGACCGAAGCAGCCAATCAGAATCGTGGCACATTTGTAACACTCTGCACAGCTCGAGCAAGTGCGCAGGTGAAGTTGAGCGCGCACAGAGAGGGCAGACTGAGGGAGAGGGAGAGACATGCTTTGAGCGAGCATGCTGCGGTGTGCAAGCGTGCAGAACATGAGTTTGCGAGAGGGCATACAGTGAAACTGAGTGAGAGGGGTTAATATTGCACGTTCATATTGATCATAGCAAACATGCAAAGACATTTGTTGAGCACAAAATAGAGTTTTGTTCGCTCAATCGGAAGGTTTTGTTTGCTCACTAATAATTTTTCCTCAAAACAAGATTTGTGTGCTTGGGAAATACATTTTTCTGCGCTCAAAATTTCCAATTGCTCGCTCAGGATTGTGGCACAAATATAATTCCATACTTCTTAACGCTATGTGTGCAACGATTAGAAAGAAAATAAAAATAAATCCTTTTTACAATGAGTGATTCATAATCCAATTCAGATACATTTGGATCTATATACCATAGAGACATAGACTGCAGAACAATTTTAGTTTTTGGTTGCTTCAAGGTGTTCATACCGTAAATTCGCTACACACGGCCTAGCGTATTCATTGAAAGTAAGCGACTGCGCTTGCCATTGACTTTCATCTTTTTCTGGCATACCAAGACATTAGGGGCTCTAATTTCTTGGCGCAGCGCAGGGTGGCGAGCGTGGCGTGACGCAGCCCACGCAGCAGCGTCGTTTTGGCCAGCCAGCGCAGTGGTAATTTTAATCTGCGGTGCAACACCGCGGCGCAGCCTTTGGTAGACGAAACGTGCGCCGAGATGGGTGTGGCGGCGTAGTAGGGGGAGGTGTCACATATTCATCAAGACGCAGTGACAATTTCGAGAAAAAGTCTTCGCTGCAGTTGCGCGGGAAAGCTCGCCAGCTCCAACCTGGTTTACTTTCTGTGCAGTGGTAATTTGGCTGACCGGGCGCACAGTGCGCACACGTCACCGAAACCCTCACAGACAGGTTTCCAGAATGTCAGGCACATTTCAATGCAATAAATAATTACAGCAACCACTATTTAATGTAACTATCTGAATCAGCACATAAATTATAGTATCTATATCGATTGTCCTGATGTCAGATCAGAGAGAGAGAGAGAGAGAGAGTGTACATTTGGGCGCATGAGTGCGTGTGTAGGCTATGTGGGTGTGTGCCCTTCAGCTGCTTTCACACGGACGTGAAAGCGAATATTTAGCACACAACTGATTACATTCAAAGTCAATGCAAAGACGCAAATACACGCGTGTATTAGCGTCTTTGCATTGACTCTGAATGTAATCTGTCGTCTTGAAAAAATTCGTTTCGCATCCAGTGCAAGCAGCTTAATACTATTTTTGTCACTTAGGTTTTATCGTTTTTAGTGGGGAAAGGAATACAGCCTGATTGCTATGATCTCGTATTGAGTTAAGATCACATATTGAAAATAAATGTGTAACGTATCTTGCATTGTTGTCCATGCATGTTAATCCCAAAATTTTAAGCGGCAACAGGGTGTAATAATAGAAACACGCTATCCATCGTTTCTCTTCCCAATGATGCAGGCAGAAAAAAATAATGAGCAACCGTCGTATTTAATTCCAACTTCATAAGTTTGAATGATCTGACGTAGTTTCGTAGTAATTCCATTCAAGTTCCCTAATGATAATAATTTGCGAATGCCATAGCTAGCCAGCTAACTCATATTCGTAATGCTTAATATAGACATAAGCGGTACAGAAAACATGCCTGAAGCAGCAAAGTAAAATGCAACATTAACGCATCATGCAGATATAGGACAGAGGCTTCTATATTCCAACACATTAAAGGTGAGGAGAGGAGCTCATTTGATAGGTGAAGATTTGACTCGGCTGTGTTATACCCAAACACGCCTTCTTTCCCACTTGCGCCAGCAGGAGGGACAGAGGCGGGACAGAGGAGTACTTGCGCTAGGCTGCACGGGGCACGAAATTGCAACATACGCCTGGACACACCCCGTTTGCGCGGCGCACCCCCCATTCGCCGCGCCTGCGCCTGGTCTACGAATTTAGAGCCCTAGATCTAAATGAAATTGAGGAAATGAAATACATGAGTGTGATTGAGTATAATGACTGTAGGTGTTCCAAATTGAACTTGATGGTGGACTGGAAAGATTTACCAATTCCTATGATTATTATTATTTTTTTTTTAAAGATGATTTTTTTTGGGAATTTTTTTCCTCTATTTGACAGTTATACAGTGTAGAGAGACAGGACGGTTGGGGAGAAGAATGGGGGAAGACATGCAGCAAATGACCCGAGCCGGAACCCAGGTCGCTGCGGGAAGGACACAGCCTTTATGGTACGCGTGCTTAGACCGATGAGCCACCGGGGCACCCGTCCTATGATTCTTTAAGTTTCAGCATAAAAGTTTTGAAGGAGGAAACCAGACTTAGTAGTAGTTATTTTGTGTTGCCCTGATATCTTTAAAGCCATTGGACTGGTTTTCACAAAATTACATCTGATTTGTAGCTAAGTTACCCTTATTCTTTATACTTAATACATTTGACCATTGTGCTGTTACCAAATGTGCAAAGACTATAGGAGCACGAAAGTAATATGTCCATTTTTGGTCATTTTGGCTATTATGCAATACTTCAACATAATTGAATCATTATGTACAACCCAAATTCCGAAATAGTTGAGACGAAGTGTAAATTGTGAATAAAATCAAAATGCAATGACTTTCAGATCACATGAGCCAATATGTTATTTACAATAGAACATAGATCACATTTCAAATGTTGAAACTGAGACATTTTAAATTTTCATCCACAAAATGAGCTCATTTCAAATTTTCTGGCTGCAACGGGTCTCAAAAAAGTTGGGACACAGGCAAAAAAGGGCTAAAAAAGCAATTAATATATAAGAGAATCAGCTGAAAGAACATTTAGCAAGTTATTAAGTTAACTGGCATCAGGTATGTAACATGATTGGCTATAAAGGGATGTCTTAGACAGGCTGAGTCTCCTGGAAGTTAAGATGGCCGGAGGCTCTCCAACCTGTGAAGGCTTGCGTAAAAAAATTGTGGAATACTTTAAAAACAATGTTCCTCAACGTCAAATTGCCAGGACTTTGATGGTCTCATCATCGATAGTGCATAACATCATCAAAAGATTCAAAGAAACTGGAAAAATCTCTGTGCGTAAGGGACAAGGCCGAAGACCTTTATTGGATGCCTGTGATCTACGGGCCCTCAGACGCCACTGCATCACTCACCGGCATGATTCTGTCATTGACATTACTAAGTGGGCCCAGGAATACTTCAAGAAACCACTGTCTGTAAACACAGTCCTCTGTGCTATCCACAGATGCCACCTAAAACTCAATCATAAGGAAACCATTGTTGAGCATGATCCAGAAGCGCTGCCGTGTTCTGTGGGCCAAGGCTCATTTTAAATGGACTTTAGCAAAGTGGCAAAGTGTCCTGTGGTCAGACGAGTCCAAATTTGACATTCTCGGTGGAAATCATGGGTTTTGTGTCCTCCGGGCTAAAGAGGAGAAAGACCACCCCTCCTGTTATCAGCGTTCAGTTCAAAAGTCAGCATCTCTGATGGTATGGGGATGCATTAGTGCATACGGTGTGGGACACTTGCATGTTTTTAAAAGCACCATGAATGCTGAAAGGTATATAAAGGCTTTAGAGCAACATATGCTCCTCTGCAGATGACATCTATTCCAGGGAAGGCCTGGTGTATTTCAGCAGGACAATGCAAAACCACACACTGCAGCTATTACAAGAGCATGGCTTCGGAGTAGAAGAGTCCATGTGCTGAACTGGCCTGCTTGCAGTCCTAATCTTTCACCGATTGAGAACATTTGGCGCATAATTAAACGAAAAGTCTGTGAAAGGAGACCCAAAACTCTCCAGCAGCTTGAAGCCTGATAGATACATTTAGGATCAGAAAGGGGTCAATGTCAACATGAAATGCAGCTCATGGCTCTCAGCTTTCCCCACTCTTCTTGTTAATTAGTTAGCTCATTGTCTAATTTGTTCCCCTGCCCCCTTCAGTCCTCATTGCTCTCCCTCATCTGCTTTGAGTTTGAGCTAATGACCAGTGACTTGATTTGACTTGGACATGATGACTTGGTCACAACTCTGGCTCCAACTGACGCAAATTCGAGCCTCATCTGCTTAGCCGCACTTCAAGCACGTGCCCAGAGAAAACAAAAAGCCCACACTAGCCGAGTGCCGAAAATGTCGGAAAATGACTCAAAGCAAGGGAAAAGAACGGGCGGAGGTGTGCTCCTCTCCTTCTTTTTGGTTTTTTCAGGATGGGTGGAACAACGTTAAGGTGCATTACCGCCACGCACTATGGTGACGTAAGGTCTAGAGTGACCATCTTCAATATACAAAAAAAACTTCTCTTTTTCAACACATTTTTTTTCTATTTCCCTAGCGCCTAACTTCCTCGAAACATGACTGTAGCCTACGAAACTAATTAATTTGCATTTGGCTCTCGCCAAAACCTTTTTCTAAAATTTCTTGGATTTCTCCTTCACTTCCAAAATTCCAAGAAATTCCCTCCCTGCATGGACTACCATCCTAATCCTTTCCGTCTTCGACTCAATTTCTTTTGAGCAATTAATGACCATTGCAATGAAAGACTAAAAATGTACCTAAATGTCTTCGCCCTACAAACTGCGGCAACATTCTTGGCACCAGAAGCAACGGAGTGGCACCCTCTCATAAGCCCTCACCATATAAGTCACGTAGTTCAAAAATATTCTGTCCGGTTTTTCTATCTGAAGCAATACCACCATGCTGTCTTGCTCCTTCCCGTCTCGATATGCACCAAGTTGCGCAAACTCCCTCTACCTCCAAAAAAGAATCAAAAGCGCCGCTGTGTTCTGTGGGCCAAGTCTCACTTAAAATGGACTGTAGCAAAGTGGCAAAGTGTCCTGTGGTCAGACGAGTACAAATTTGTCATTCTTGTTGGAAATCATGGGCGTCGTGTCCTCCGGGCTGAAGAGGAGAAAGACCATCCCTCCTGTTATCAGCGTTCAGTTCAAAAGCCAGCATCTCTGATGGTATGGGGATGCATTAGTGCATATGGTGTGGGACACTTGCATGTTTTAAAAAGCACCATGAATGCTGAAAGGTATATAAAGGTTTTAGAGTAACATATGCTCCCCTCCAGACAACATCTATTCCAGGGAAGGCCTTGTGTATTTCAGCAGGGCAATGCAAAACCACATACTGCAGCTATTACAACAGCATGGCTTCATAGTAGAAGAGTCTATGTGCTGAACTGGCCTGCCCGCAGTCCTGATCTCTCACCGATTGAGAACATTTGGCGCATAATTAAACGAAAAGTCCGTCAAAGGAGACCCAAAACTCTACAGCAGCTGGAAGCCTGTATTAAACAAGAGTAGGATCAAGTTCCAATGGCTAAACTCAAGAACCTTGTCTCCTCAATGCCCAGATGCCTCCACTCTGTGTTAAAAAGAAGAGGGGATGCTACACCATGGTAAACAGGCCCCTGTCCCAACTTTTTTGAGACCTGTGGCAGCTACCAAATTTGAAATAAGCTCATTTTGTGGATATAATTGTAAAATTTCTCAGTTTCAACATTTTCTATGTTATCTCTGTTCTATTGTGAATAAAATACTAGCTGTTGTGATTTGAAAGTCATTGCGTTTTGATGTTATTCACAATTTACACTTTGTCCCAACTATTTCGGAATTGGGGTTGTAAATAAATCAACCAATTAGAATAATTTAATTGATAATTGAGTTCAATTTGAAAACACACTCTCAGGTATGACTACTATCAGCCCTGGTTGATTTAAACATCACTTAAATAGAACCTGTCTGGCAATATGATGTTAGCAAAAAGCAGTATGCGGGGCTCCCAACTATCCCGCATTCAGCGTGAGATTTAGTGGCATATTTACGTTCTCGTGCTGTGGTCAGCAATTATTCAATCAACGCAATGCACGTGTTTCATGATCGTTTAAATTGTTTAATTGAAATAAGACCATGAAACGTTTTTATGCAATTTTGTTGCTTCAACCCCTGAGTAAAGAAAAACGTGAGAAGTCTGGAATCATAATTGCTTTCCATGTTACTAGTGGTGAAATCCGCCGTAATGCACGTGAAACTGATAAACCTCCTTTCACAAGGACTTCCGCCTGAGAATCTCTTTCAAACGCGCTGATTTAATAATTGCTGACATTCAGCCCGGGAACTTGAATATGCCACTAAATCTCACGCTGAATGCAGGAGAGTTGGAAGCCCTGAGTACGTGACGAAATTAAAGAGCAGATGAGAGACAATGTGCAATCCCATAATCCCTCAGCATCTGGTCAACAAACGGCCCACTTGGACTAAACACTCCACTGTGCACCTGGTTCTTAGACTTCCTTTCAGAGAGGCCTTAGTTTGTGCGATAGGCAATAACACATCATCCACCATCTCACTGAGCACCGCATCTCCGCAGGGAGGTGTACTGAGCCCCTGCTGTTCACCTTCATGACTCGTGGCTGTTGTGCAAAGCGGAACAGGAACCACATCATAAAGTACTCGGATGACGCAGCAGTGGTGCGGCTGATCCAGAACAACCAGGAGAACGCTTACAGAGAAGAGGTGAAGCTTTCTGCAGGCTGGTGCAAGAACAATAACCTTGTACTGAAAGTCGAAAAAACAAAAGAGATGGTGATCGATTTCAGGAGGAAGTGGCCCGTTTATACCCCGATCTTCATCAACGGAACTGCTCTGGAGACTGTACAGAGCACTGAGTTCTTGGGGGCTTGTGTGGCTGACAATCTGTCCTGGTCCTAACACACCTCCTGTCTGGAACAAAAGGCTCACTAGCGGCTACACTTCCTGCGGCGGCTGAAGAGGGCACACTTCAATCCATCCATCCTCGCCACATTCTACAGGGGCACCACAGAGAGTGTGCACCAGCAGCATCTCTCCCTGGCACGAGAACTCCAACACTTCTGATAGAAAGGCCCAGAGGAGAGTGGTGAGGTCAGCAGAGAAGACTATGGCGGTCACACTGCCAACTATTGAGGACTTGGCCCAAAAACACATTCTGGCTAAAGCGACCAGTATCCTCAAAGACTTCACTCACCCCTGCCATGGACTGTTTTCGCTCTTGCCATCGAGCAGGAGATACAGCAGCCTGCGTAGCAGCACTGTCAGGTTCAGTAAAAGCTTTTACCCTGTGGCAGTCAGACAGCTAAACAAACAACCCTGCTGACCATCCCTAGTCATTTATCATTTATCTTATTTATAGCTAGGCAGCTGCTTTGTGTAGGTGCAATTATTAGCTGCGGATGTGCAATACAAGTGCTCTCCCCCTTTGTTGGGCAATAATTTCCCCTTTGACACCTGGGGGGTATTCCATCAAGCAGGCTAAAGGAAAATCCAGACTTAAATAGCCAAGTCTGGCTTATAATAGCGAGAATTCAGTTCCATCAAAGTGGCTGAGATTCGCCCCAAATCGGTAACCATAGAAACTACGGTTCTGGCAAAGCCTGATAAATCCAGCTAAGGTCAGATTTCTGTTCCATCAACCTGAGCCACATCTCCGTTCCATCAAGGTGGTTAATGTGAATCCCAGCCTAGTAACCATGGTGATTTAAGCTGCAGGGCAATCCTGCCCTGTAGCAGGTTTAATGTGAGGATTGGCTTCATCTATGTTCAAAGAATATCCAATAGACTGGAACAGACACCCAAAGGACTGTTCTGCCGGTGCATTTACACACTCACAACTGTCATGTAATGATAATAATATGTGAAACATAAATATAATTCAATAAAAACATTAACTATTCAAAAATAAATTAGATCATTCCAATAAAGATAAAATCAAACTTTTAAAAAAATCAATAAAATTCCAATTGGCCAGCAAATTATCTAAAATTTTCGCAGCAATCAGTTGATAAATGTGCTATCACTTTCGAAAATAAATTAATATGGTGAATTTCAGTAAGCCTATCTACATTCATTTTGACCCTTTCATGCAGGATATTTTTATTAAATAATGCAACCTATTGAATGATCTTTGTGTCACTTATGCATGTAGCTTGTCGGCGGTATTCTGCCAGGGCACCTCCCTCGCCCTGTTTATGGCAGCAGTGTTCCCTTTCCTTGTGATAATTTCCTGATAATCCTCTTAAACCCCAATAAGGAGGGTTTGCTCCGCTGAGGAGAGCGCAGAGACGGGCTGCGCAGGTACAGAGTGGAAGGCGCGAATTTCGTAAGAACTTTTGTTTCATTTGTCTTTTGCTTGAAATTTTTAATTTTGAACAAGTGGAGAGTGATGAGGTGGAAGGGGGTAAAAAGAAAAGGAATAAAGGAAGTGGCAATGAAACTGATGAAGGGTCGTTTGTTATATAGGGATGAAGGTGGTAGGAAATATATGGGAAAACAATTGTGCATTCAGTGATAATCATTTTGTCGGGAAGTTTTCAAAAATGGGACTGGGGACATAAAGGATGGCAGAGTATGTGGAATTGTGATCATTGAATGTAGGATGAAGAAACAAGGGAAAAGCACTTAAAATATTTTGATCTTTCTCAAATTACATGTCTTAAAATGTATCAGCAGCCAACTAAGAAGGGTGTCATTGGAGCTGTCCCTTATTCTGTTAAAGTTGATTATTTTTTGGAGGTAGAGGGAGTTTGTGCAGCTTGGTGCATATCGAGACCGGAAGGAGCAAGACAGCATGGTGGTATTGCTTCAGATAGAAAAACCGGACAGAATATTTTTGAACTACGTGACTTATATGGTGAGGGCTTATGAGAGGGTGCCACTACGTTGCTTCTGGTGCCAAGAATGTTGCCGCAGTTTGTGGGGCGAAGACATTTAGGTACATTTTTGGCTTTCAGTGCAATGGTCATTAATTGCGCAAAAGAAATTGAGTCGAAGACGGAAAGGATTAGGATGGTAGTCCATGCAGGGAGGGAATTTCTTGGAATGATGGAAGTGAAGGGAGAAATCCAAGAAATTTTAGAAAAAGGTTTTGGCGAGAGCCAAATGCAAATTAATTAGTTTCGTAGGCTACAGTCATGTTTCAAGGAAGTTAGGCGCTAGGGAAATAGAAAAAAAATTTGTTGAAAAAGAGAAGTTTTTTTCTGTATATTGAAGATGGTCACTCTAGACCTTACGTCACCATAGTGCGTGGCGGTAATGCACCTTAACGTTGTTCCACCCATCCTGAAAAAACCAAAAAGAAGGAGAGGAGCACACCTCTGCCCGTTCCTTTCCCTTGCTTTGAGTCATTTTGCGACATTTTCGGCACTCGGCTAGTGTGGGCTTTTTGTTTTCTCTGGGCACATGCTTGAAGTGCGGCTTAGCAGATGAGGCTCGAATTTGCGTCAGTTGGAGCCAGAGTTGTGACCAAGTCATCATGTCCAAGTCAAATCAAGTCACTGGTCATTAGCTCAAACTCAAAGCAGATGAGGGAGAGCAATGAGGACTGAAGGGGGCAGGGGAACAAATTAGACAATGAGCTAACTAATCAACAAGAAGAGTGGGGAAAGGTGAGAGAGTTAAAAGCTTAGATACATTTAGGATCAGAAAGGGGTCAATGTCAACATGAAATGCAGCTCGTGGCTCTCTCAGCTTTCCCTACTCTGCTTGTTAATTAGTTAGCTCATTGTCTAATTTGTTCCCCTGCCCCCTTCACTCCTCATTGCTCTCCCTCGTCTGCTTTGAGTTTGAGCTAATGACCAGTGACTTGATTTGACTTGGTCACAACTCTGGTTGGATCTAGTTTATTTTACATGATGGAACGGGTCAAGGCTATATAGGGAGTTAGGGCTAATTCAAGCCTCAAGATTCCACCTTAGTCTGGATGTTCTTAGCTACGCTGATGGAGTACCCCCCTGTGCAATGTCCAGGAGCTATTTATTATACAAATATCTATTCATAGAAGTCCTTGTATTACAATGTTTAGTTTTGCTTTTACCTATTGATTGTCTGTGTTTTTAATAGAGCCATGGATGTACAAACCCAATTCTGAAATAGTTGGGACAAAGTGTAAATTGTGAATAAAATCAAAATGCAATGACTTTCAAATCACACCAGCCAGTATTTTATTCACAATAGAACAAAGATAACATCGCAAATGTTGAAACTGAGAAATTTTAAAATTTTTTCCACAAAATGAGCTAATTTGAGCTGCTACAGGTCTCAAAGTTGGAAAAGGGGCCTGTTTACTATGGTGTAGCATCCCTTCTTCTTTTTAACACAGAGGGGAGGTGTCTGGGCATTGAGGAGACAAGTTTCTTGAGTTTAGCCATTAGAATTTGATCCCATTCTTGATTAACACAGGCTTCCAGCTGCTGGAGAGTTTTGGGTCTCCTTTCACGGACTTTTCATTTAATTATGCGCCAAATGTTCTCAATCGGTGAAAGATCAGGACTGCAGGCAGGCCAGTTCAGCACACGGACTCTTCTATTACGAAGCCATGCTGTTATAATAGCTGCAGTATGTGGTTTTGCATTGTCCTGCTGAAATACACCAGGCCTTCCCTGGAATAGATGTTCTCTGCAGAGGAGCATATGTTGCTCTAAAGCCTTTATATACCTTTCGGCATTCATGGTGCTTTTAAAAACATGCAAGTGTCCCACACCATATGCACGAATGCATCCCCATACCATCAGAGATGCTGGCTTTTGAACTGAGCGCTGATAACAGGACGGGTGGTCTTTCTCCTCTTTAGCCCGGAGGACACAACGCCCATGATTTCCACCAAGAATGTCAAATTTGGATTTGTCTGACCACAGGACACTTTGCCACTATGCTATAGTCCATTTAAAATGAGCCTTGGCCCACAGAACACGGCGGCGCTTCTGGATCATGCTCAGCAATGGTTTCCTTTTTGCATGATTGAGTTTTAGGTGACATCTGTAGATAGCACGGTGGACTGTGTTTACAGATAGTGGTTTCTTGAAGTATTCCTGGGCCCATGTAGTAATGTCAATGACAGAATCATGCCGGTGAGTGATGCAGTGGCGTCTGAGAGCCCGTAGATCACAGGCATCCAATAAAGGTCCTCGGCCTTGTCCCTTACGCACAGAGATTTTTCCAGTTTCTCTGAATCTTTTGATGATGTTATGCGCTATCGATGATGAGACCGTCAAAGTCCTTGCAATTTGACGTTGAGGAACATTGTTTTTAAAGTATTCCACAATTTTTTTACGCAAGCCTTCACAGGTTGGAGAGCCTCTGGCCATCTTTACTTCTGAGAGACTCAGCCTCTCTAAGACATCTCTTTTATAGCCAATCATGTAACACACCTGATGGCAGTTAACTTAATTACTTGCTAAATGTTCTTTCAGCTGATTCTCTTATATATTAATTGCTTTTTTAGCCCTTTTTTCCCTGTGTCTCAACTTTTTTTTTGACCTGCTGCAGCCATAAAATTTGAAATAAGCTCATTTTGTGGATAAAAATGTAAAATGTCTCAGTTTCAACATTTTAAATGTGATCTATGTTCTATCGTAAATGACATATTGGCTCGTGATCTGAATGTCATTGCATTTTGATTTTATTCACAATTTACACTTTGTGCCAACGATTTCGGAATTGGGGTTGTAATTTAGTTCTACTCTGTAGTCTTGCTGAATGAAAATAAAAGGAATCTTGAATCTAGACATGTATGTGTCTGAAAAGGGTTGCAAAGTCACTTCTAAGGCTCTGGGACTTCGGCAAACCATTGTGAAAGCTATTATCTACACTCGGAGTCGCCAGCCAAAAGTAATTTCTCAAATGGCATGTCAATTATTCAACCAGAAGTTCACAAAAGGACACAGACTAACATCATACAAACTGCAGGCCTCACTTGACTCGCTTAATTTAGCATTCATGATTCCACAAAGGAAAGTTTTCCACTGCTTGGTCTGGCTCTACTGGACTGGACTCTACTCAGTTTTTTTTTTAAATTTGAATTTTAGAGGTACCTGGTTCCAGTTACTTTTTTAGAACCACTTCTGCTGTGGTTCCAAGCGAGCTTAACTGATACTGAAACGTAAGTTTAATAAGCTGCAGACCACTGATTGGTCAGAGGGAATCATCATTTGTGCGACACAGGACAAGCTGACACAATACATGACATAATTTAGTATGTCAATTATGTGTCGTACCTATCAATATAAATACTGTAAGAAGTGTGGGTGTGTTTAACAGAGGACAAACCCCCAGTAATCTGCTAGATAAGTCTTAAAAGCATGATTAGCGTACTAGGGGTTAAATTTCTGAAGCCCAAATTTCTTGTACTTCATTCTCGGAAACAGTTATTTAAATTGGCAAGAGAACCGCATCAACAATTACGGAAGCGCAAAAAACTCTTTTGTTGTATTGTTGCAAAAAAGCAGTTAATAACAGCTAAAGAAATCACTGAAGTATTAATCAATTCTTGTCTCCACCAGTTTCAACAAAAACCGTACACCATTATTGAAACTAAGTTGGCCTTGTTTCTGATGACAAACCCCAGTGCTTCCCTTTGTTCCCCAGAGCTGTAACTAACAGCTAAACTCACACCAAACTATAGCATCCTTCTGAATTCAGAGACTGAGGTTAGTATATGATAGGTGACGGACACTTTCCCTCTTGGTTGACCTTGAACATGTTTGAGAGGCATTACTCATGTACTTTACATTTATTTTCAGTTCTTTTTGTGTCTTTTTGGCTACATTTCACGTTGTTGCATGTTAAATGCATTTTATCATTTTTGGGACTTTGAATGTGATACTTGCTCTCTGATTGTCTGCATTAAGCACAGGAATAGCCAAAACAATCAATTTTTATTTGCGTACATGGTGAGCTCCCAGAAATCTGGGGTCACTGTCAATTTTTCCTGGGCAAAACTAGATCCCATGGTGGCATAATGAAATTAATTAGATATACTAAAACAGATTTGGAAGTTTGGAGATAAGTATCATTTACACATGACATAAAAAATTGGTCTCTTTGATTGATCATGCATGCTCATTTTTCAATAATCAAAAAAAAGTTTCATTAGCATAATATGAAATCATGGATTTATCGGCATGTGGGTGATTCAAATAATTTTCACTTTTTAATCAATGCATAATGGTTATAATTGTGTTAATTATCATCTCTATCCTCATTACAGTCAAACCAAAGATAATATATTTGCCTCAAACTCAGATAACATTCTTGCTTTGTTTCATGAACTAATTTTTAATGAATTTATGTAGAGGGTAAATGCAGCATGACAGACAATCACAAGCATACATCTCATGTGCTTACATATGTCACTCAGGGGAAGGGCTTCGGCAGCAGATGCAGAGCAAGTTTTTCAGCCATGGCAGCTGCTTAATCTTGAAGATGTAGAGAAGGGGTGCAGTGGTACAACTATAGTCCATAAGGGTAAACAAAATCATTTCAACTGTGCAGAATTCTGGGAAATCAGGTTTATACATAAAGGGCCTGATTATAACTACAGGAAGGTAATGAAACACTATGATGGCCAGATAGATCTGCACGGTCCTGAGGGCTTTCTTTTTCATGGGGTGCATCTTCTCTTTGCCCAAGACTGACTTCTTCAGACTCCACATGATAGAAACGTTGCAGAAAACCATGATGGTGAAGGGGGCCAGGATCAGCCCAATGTAAATGTCATTTGAGACGAGCAACCGCAATGACCTGATGACAGCAAAGGCTATCATGAGCCCCCAAACAAGCATGGAAATAGCCACTCTGATCTTGTTATCCTTGATGCTGGTGAACACAATGGGGTGGACCACGGCCACGTAGCGGTCCAGGCAAATGCAGGTGAGAAAGAGTGGGGAGGTGTTTTTGATCCCAGTGATAAAGAAACTTATTTTAGCGAAATATGCAGTTCTGAGCCAAAAGAAGCCATAGAAGCAGATGGGTATCATCACGCAGAGCAATGCATCGGCGATGGCCAGGTTGAAGATAAAGATATTGGAGGTGGAAGAGTCACTCTTCTCTCTGGCCACCAGCCACATCGCCATGATGTTGGCAGGGTAGCCCACTACAAGATTGATGCTCCTTTCAATAAACAGAAATGAATACCCAACAAGTAATTTTAAGCACACTGGAAATGTGTCTGAGAGTTGGGGACTAGAACCTGAAGAGGAGTGGTTGAAGATTAGGCTAGAATCGATGACAGAGCTGTTCATTTTGGTTTTATTTTATTTTGCAGGTTTGAGGGTTGATGATCCTTAGAAAAGAGAGTGAATGTAAGTTACATGGTCAAGCCTAACTGAACTCACAACTTAAACTGACTGCAAGGCTAAATTATGTTCTTAAGCTGATTCCAGCATTATTTTATATTATTCTTCTCTCCTAAGTATATCTCATCATAACACATTTACTGCACAATAGAAATGGAAACACTTATATTGGCCTTTTCTGCACGAAGTTAAGCTCTCTCTTTTGAGAAATTATTAATGTCAAAGAGGACCTCCACAATTTTGTTGCAGTGTTACACTGACGGATAATTTTTGTTTTCTGGGAAGATTACCTCCATTCAGGGAAAAGTACCTCTCCTCTGAGACACCAGCTTTACTCTTTGAAACTACACTGGAGCTCCCTGAGATAGGAGACAGTGTTCCCAGAAGACAAGGTTTGCCCTTTGGGTCTATTTTTACTGTCTGCAAAAGTCTCTCACTCAAGCACAGCATAAGAAATGAAAGAGTGGTTTATGAGATTGAAAGAATGAATAACTTACCTGAGAAACTGCAATCGCTCGACATAACACTCCTCAAGGTCAGACAGCCCAGAAGGCCCCTGTATCCTGATCACCTGTGTCCAGGAGGGTTATGTTTTTATTTAATATATTTCCAGTTCATGTAAATACTGTAAATAAATCTAAGTGGTTTGTTAGCAGTGCAGATGACAGCCAGTCACAAATCCATTGAGGGAACAACAGCATTTGGAGTGACTGTACAATACCCTGTCACCACAGGATTATATTTCAGGATGGGTGGGTGTGCAAGAGGACTCACATATAGGGGGGTTGGGTTTGCAGAGTGAGTTTGTGATGTGACAAACAGATCTGCAGTAAAACAGAGGAGGGACTAAAAGGAGGGGTAGATGAGTACCCCCCTATCCCTGTTCTAACAATATATTATTTGTCAGTGATGCAATCCAAGAAGCGCATCCCAGACAAACAAGTGACGCAATGCAGTCAGCCTACTGGAGCACAGGTGAGACTGTTACCTGGTGTAAGGTCTTACATATGAAACCACAAGGTTCATCAAAGCAGACTCAAACAATTATTTTCAACCTCACAAATAAAAGAAATTGAGCTACCAGATACAGTAAATCTATTTCTTAGGGAGCCTTGCGCTCCCTCGCCAAGGTTTTGTTTTCCTACCCAATTTATTTGCGTTCGCTCACAAGTTTTGCATTCATTAGCAAAGGGTTTGCATTATCTCGCAATAAGTATTGTACTCCCTTGCAAAAGTTATGCCCGGCCTTTTGTCACCATACATAAGATCATGGCTGGATCTAGGGGGGTGCAGGGGTGGGCTGAGCCCCCCCCAGATTTTTACCGCGCCCCTGCAGCGCCTCCTGAATTACTGATCCCCCCCGGTCAACAAAATAAAACGCAATCCCCCCGCCCCCGTCAACAAAATGAAACACGATTCCCCCCCGGTCAAGAAAATGAAACGCGATCCCCCCCCGTCAACGAAATGAAAACGTCTCTACCCCCCAGCAATTTTCATTGCACCACCAGTCTAAGCGGGCTGCAGCCGGCCCTGAATAAGATACACTTTATTGAACCCCGTGGGGTAATTTGTCCTCTGCATTTAACCCATCCTATAGTTAGGAGCAGTGGGCAGCCAAAGAACAGCACCTGGGGACCAACTCCAGTGCTAAAGCCAGTACCTTGGTCAGGGGTACTGGTAGGAGTGTTCCTATAATGCATGCTTTTCTGGGTGGGAGAAACCAGAGTATCTGGAGGAAACCCACGCAAACATGGGGAGAACATACAAACTCCACACAGAAAGGTGTCATGGTTCTGGGGGCTGGCGTTTGCTTAGGAGTTTCTCTGTTGCTCTCGTCCGGGACAATATCGTTTTGCCCACAATCGGATTCTTTGGCCAGCTGGCATCAATTGTGGGCGGCGCCCGGACTCTATTTAAGCCCAAGTTCCGCCTCGCCGCCTTTGTTAGAGTGTCAGTGTTTCGTTTGTACTATAGCCCGTAAGTTCTCTAGCTAGAAAGTTGGTGAGGCATTAGTTGCAAAAGAGGAAAGTGGTAGTTAGTAAGGGAATCTTTCTCTTTTCCTCTGTGCACCGTCTGGTGCTTAATCTTTTTATCCAGGTTTCCGAGATTATTCCTTATTTCATTCAGTCTGACTCGCATTGCTTGCTTATTTTTACTCGGACTAGATTTATGTCCTTTGGAAGCGCGAGCCTCTCTCTCTTACTTTGTCTGTGTTCATTATTTTGCTGTACTTCCTTTCGTTCCGGCCACTGCATTTGGCGTCTCGAAATACCAGCCATCACAAAAGGCCCCGGGCTGGATTTGCACCCACGACCTTCTTACTGTGAGGTGGCAGCGCTAACTTCTGCGCAACTATGCAGTTTGGAGGCTTGAATCACCCTAGTTTAGATATTGCTCAGATACTCCATTTTAGGTAAACAGTGATGTAGATAAAACCAGATTGTCATCTCTTGCAGTGATTTTTAACGCTTTAATTCGAGCAGGGCTGCCCAACCCTGTTCCTGGAGATCGACCATCCTGAAGGTTATCACTCCAACCAAAGCAACCCACACCTGCTTTCCCAGTTAGAGATCTTGAAGAGCAGCTAATGAGCTGAATCAGGTGTGTTCAATGAGGGATAGAGTAGAAACCTACAGGATGGTCGATCTCCAGGAACAGGGTTGGGCAACCCTGATTTAGAGTGTCATCGGTAGAAAACGTGACCTAAAGTAGCTCAGATAGAGGTAACATCAGAAGTTCGCCCACTTATTTGCTGGGCTGCAGTGCGCTTGAAAATGTATGAAATGGGAAATCGTATGTTTGTTGAAAAGTTGGCTATATTACACGGGCAATTCCAGCATTACTCACGTTACATTTAAAGCACGCGGGACTCTTGAATAAAGGTGTGTCCTAATTTTGTCAATGGACTAAACATTCTTATTTTTTTTCACCCTGATAAGGCCAGACTTTTTTGATTCCTTGGTTCTCAGGCTTTTTTCCACAGACAACAAGAGAGGAGGGCGAAATTAAAAAAATAATAAAATTTCACTTTCCACTTCCTCAAAATGGTAATTGGCAGGTACGAGAGAGGAGGAAGGAAAAAAAAATATTTCTAAAATAAAGATGTTATTATTCATTATGCATTTTTTTTTTTTTGCTGCTTCACTTCACCCCACATGATTTATTACTCCAATGGGATTACACTGGGGAATGATTTTGAAAATCATGCAAGTCATTTCTTTTTAGTAGGGCCTATTTATGTTGTTGTTGCCTGCATGAACCTGCATTATTGTTATGAATTCTTGGTAATGTCTGTCAAACTGATCTAAGTGGAGAGTCGTGAAGCAGCCTGTCACCACCTTCTAATTTATATCGTAGTCTATGCACAGCTCCTCAGCAATAATGCATGTTCTTCCTGTCCTCTGCCTACATAACCTTTATCTTGTCTTGCTTTTCGTATTGGTGTGCTTTCTGCAGTAGTTTTTAGTTTTTACCTGCACAACATCACTGTCACCAGACTGCTTGATAGTCACTCAGTATGATCAGAAATGAAATACATGTATGCTGGTGGGGATCTCAGTAGTGAGATAACAGCTGATGTGTGTAGACTGCATAGGTGCATTTTAAAGAGGGGTGGCTGAAAGTGATGAGGTGTTAAGAAGTAGGCAGGGGAACACCAGATGCAGGAACTGAAGTGTTTATTGAAACACAAAACACTAGGAGAAAATAGGCACATAAGCCAGAAATAAAACACTGTGCACATGCACTGAACAAATGGGAAAACTAAGGTACACTGCCCAAGGCAGGGGGAAACAGAAGTACACACTCCAAGAGTGGCTAAACTAGAAAAACAAAAACTGAACCTAACTAGACTGACGGACACACTGGGAGACTTAAACAAGGGGCAGACAAGACGTGGGCGCAGCAAAATACAAGACTCGGGAATCATACAAAGGAAATACTCAGAAGGCACAAGGAGCTGAGATTTCACCATGCAGAGCAGAGTCCTCCCATCTCTGCCACAAAAATAGTCACGAGAGGAAGCGGGGGCTCGAAACGTAATCTCGAATGGAAACAGAAACACCTGGGATTCATGAAACAATTACACGAGAACCGGGTTAACACAATGACTCGAGACAAGACGCTGAGACCATCAATCAAACTAGACAATTTAGATTAAGGTCATCTAAACGTGACGAGTAAAAAGCACCACGAGAGAAGCAAAGGAAAGCACAGCTTTAAATGCAGTTAGTCAGGGAAAGCTTAGGCAGGAATTACTAAAGCTCGAAACACTCGCACTCGCTAATGAGTTAATAAAGGTTAATACTACGTGACGAAATATTTACTTAGTGGAGACCCAGTTGATTTGATTTATTTGGATTTTCAAAAGGCATTTGACAAAGTTGCCCATGAAAGGTTATTATTGAAACTACAGGCCTACGGAATATCGGGACGGGTCTATGAGATTATAAGAAGTTTTTTGACAGACAGGACTATGGCTGTACGGGTTGGAGATCATGTCTCATCATGGGTGCCAGTAACTTCAGGAGTCCCGCAGAGGCCCCGTACTAGGCCCTTTATTATTTCTTATCTTTATTAATAATATGCCTGATGTTACAAATTTCAGTACTATGCTTTTTGCTGATGATTCCAAAGTTATTGGAAATGCTAACTGCCCTGAAGTTATTCAATCAGAAATTCATAGTCTTTCTCAGTGGGCTAACACATGGCAAATGTGTTTTAATATAACTAAAGGTCGTGTAGTCCATATTGGAAAGGGAAATCAAATGAATAATTATGTGATGGGCTCCACTCAGTTAAGATGTCCACAGAGTGAAAGGGACTTGGGGCTTATTCTCTCTGTTGGAAATTCATTGTGGGATGATCACATTCATGAGGGAATCGGAAGGGCAAAAAGAAATACAGCCTGGATTATAAGGAATGTGGTGTCGCGTAACCCCGAGGTTCTTATTTCTCTTTATAAGGCATTCATTAGACCCCACTTGGAATACTGTGTACAAGTGTGGTCCCCAGTTGCCAGGCATGGTAATTGGGGTATTATAATGGAAATTGAAAAAATGCCAAAGGGATTTTACAAGAATAATAAGGGAATGGGCTTACTAGATTATAGGGGAAAGACTCGACAAGCTAGGCTTAACAACATTGTTAGAACGAGGGGATGCGTGGTGATCTCATTGAAACCTATAAAATCTTAAATGGCCATGTAAACTATGGAAGCAATATGTTTGATACAAATGAGCATTATAATACACGTAAATACACGAGTTATTCAACAATATGTAATACAAGGCTGGGTTCAGATTTTTTTAGTAAACGGGTCATCAAATATTGGAATAATTTACCTTATCATGTTAAGTTTTCACCTAGCATAAATTCCTTCAAAGCAGGTCTGGACTTTCTCAAAAAGCAAAATCCAGATTCTCCTCATGGCTTTTGGCACTCATCGCAAGAAATTTTTAATCGCATTGCAGACAAAAAAGAACATGTAAAATTTCTTAGACTGAACCCAGAGGTTGTTATGCGTCAGCATGTCTGTGTAGTTTTAATTTTTTTTTAAAAATTCTTTTTTAACATTTTATTTATTTTTTTAACTTGATGGAATATTCTATGTATTGTAAAAATGTAATTGATATTTGTGATGCCCAGGGTGGCATAATAAAGTTATCTTATCTTACAATCACCCTCAAATGAGTGCTGGTTAGTACGGTTAGTAATTATCCTATCAGAGAACGCATTCACTCAGTTTAGCTAGACCCAGAATTAAGCACAGGTGGAAACAATGAATGAAATAACACAGCCGAAACCAAAAGAGGAAACGTGATTGGACAACGAGACGCAGGCATGCTGAAGGCTGTCACGCGACATCACTGGAGATGGACAGGGAGGGAATCGATCATCAGACGGCAGAATGAAAGCTGAAAAATAAAACGAAAGTAAGGCACGGGAGAAAAAGCACAAGCACAATGACAAAACAGCACACGAGGCAGAACCATAACATGAGGGAGCTCTCCGCTTTATGTTGTCATTTTAGATTTACCACACAGCTGCTGCAGTTACAGAATGCACATGAATAGAAGACAATGCAGTAACTGCTCTTTTCAAGAACATCTGATTGATAAGATGTGATCTTTGGGCATACATACACAGGCTGAAGGTGACACATTGAAGAAACTGCACCAGTCAAATTGAACTTGTGGCTACGAGTTCTTGTGAATGTCTGACATCTTATGTAAGGAATCGACGTGGAATTGCGCAATCAAATGCTGTACATTTGTGCAACTAGATAAAATGAAATGAACTGCCTTCGTCTCAGCTTATTGTCTTGCTTGTACTGTCTCGCTTTGCATGCATGCGGCTACAGCTGTACAGTTATATACCCACTGTTCAGGGAGAAATTTTGCTATACCGCAATTTCCGGTGTACAAGCCGACTGGGTGTATAAGCCGAGCCCTGTTTTCAAGGCTAAAACAACAGATTTTTTGTGTTTCCGCTATATAAGCCGACCCCCCTTTCTGGAGATTGAATTTAAAAAACAAAAAAAGACAAATATCATTGTATAAAAGAATTGGTTTAAATTCAAAAGGCAAGAAATAGAATTTCTTGTGCAAGTTTAAGTTAAAGTCACACCACATTTTTAAGGCAGACAACAGCATGCAAACAGTCAGTGATTTGATAATTTTGCTTATCTTTCAAATGTTTTGTTGATTTCACAAACCTTTCTGCAAAAACGATGAACTCAGGAGGCATGTGGGTTTGTTTGACCGGAGTACATACGATTCCTGTTTCAGCAGTAAAAAAAGAAAATTGAAATGTTAGGAATCATTTTCTTTATTACCTCCATCATCTAAGGTGGAAGGAGGTTGTGAGATGGGTGCCGTTTGTCTGTCCGGGTGTTTCTGAACAGAACTAAAAAACCACTAAAACTGGTTTTGATTAAATTTGGTACGATGGTGAGAGAGTCTACGGATGAGTTTTTGGTGGTGATTCTGAATACATCCAGGGAAGGGAAAAAAACTATTGATTTTGGGTTTTGCTGCCACCTGGCGGTAAAATGTGGCGGAGGTACTTGCAAAGTCTGAATGGAGCTCGTTTTTATATATGATACCCTCTATATAAGCCGACCCCCTGCTTTTAGGACCAAAACTTAGGGCTAAATTTTAGGCTTATACACCGGAAATTACGGTAAGCTCCTGATAACCATTTCTTCCAAAACGAAATTGCGACAGCAAGCTACTAAATGAGCTCATAGCAGAAACACGCAAACGGTCTAAGCGTTGCTTGTGTGGAGCTTCATGGTCGATAACTTGTACCGAAAAAATTCCGAATCCAGTTTCCACTTTTTCAGCTTGTAATTAGCCAAAACAATTTTTAAATGCATTCCTGACCGTAGTTTGTTCGTTGACACAGACTCCTATTTGAGGCATTGCGCTGACAAGCATGCTTTAGCAGTTCTTTATATGACAGGCTTATTATCACCTTTGCGACAACACTACTAAAACTCGTCACATGTACTTTCAAAGCAAAAAATCCGGCTTCCCCTCACCAACTTACCCTCGAGCACTGGAGGGTCCGGCCTCCGGCACATTGGTCAACTACGCAGTTTCTACAGCCGTTTACATGACAGTGCGCATCCATGAACTTCGGGGGTGGACCCTGGGGCGGAGTATAAAGGGAGGAGTGGGTCTGTATTCATTTACACTTCAAATATCAACAACCTCTCTACCCGTTTTCTCCCACATCGCTGACTACACCATTAATCCAGGTCACCTTCAATGCCAAACCTCCTACTGTACTTGATTTGTGCTGTTCAGATGCACACTGTTTTATTGTCTGCGTGTGTGTGTGTGTGTGTAAGATGTTTACACTTATTGCACTTTTCTTTCTTTCTATATTTCAAATATTTCACATTTGAAAACCTTGATTTGTTGCTGCTACATGAGCAAGAATGTACTTAATTTATGCTGATCAGATGCACATTGTTTTATTGATAGTGTGAATGTTTACACTTATTGCACTTTTCTTTTATTTCAAATATTTGACATTTGAAAACCTTAATTTGTTGATGCTACAAGAGCCAGCATACTTAATTTGTGCTGATCAGATGAAACAGCTCTTTGTATTTTATTTGGAGAGGGGGTAGTGTTAGAGAAGTTTAGCCTTTATTTCATATTTGACACTTAAAAACCTTATTGATGGTGTGAATGTTTACACTTACTGCACTTTTCTTTTATTTCAAATATTTGACATTTGAAAACCTTGATTTGTTGCTGCTACATGAGCAAGTATATTTAATTTGTGCTGATCAGATGAAGCAGTCCTTTGTATTTTATTTGGAGAGGGGTAGTTTTAGAGAAGTTTACCCTGTGTGTAGCCCATTATTTTGTCACTTTCATATCGCATGGGGAAGAGAAGTCGTGTCTTCAATTGCCACTTGATTATTCTTGAATTGGAAAACGTGTTAATAAAGGAAAACCATCTAGAATTAGCCAGGACTAATTGTTGTCAATAAAGGGATGGATTTTAGCCCCCGAATTTTCAGGTCTAACGCCGCCCCTGCTTCCTTCTCTGACCTTATACTTACCTCAAGTTGCCTTTTGGGACATACATGCATACATTCGTACATAATCATACTTGCCTGTAGAGAGAAGTTTATTACAGCCTCATATAAAATCAACAATAATGATAATAATAATATTATAGCAAACAGAGCTCTGGTATCGGAATAGTATCGGTATCAGCAGATATCCAAATTCAGGTATCCGGATCGGAAGTGAAAAAATGTGGATTGGTGCATCCCTAGCTCAAACCAAAATTAAACGTCCAATCGAACTCTGTCCGTGCAAAGCTCTTTACGTGACATGCACGTGACAGTCATCCCCTCATTTTTTTATTCTCCTTTTATTCTTCCCTGTTTATGCTCCGCAAACATTCAGTCTTTCAGTCACTTGAGAATGACGCGAAGTTGCGTTGAACCATTGTATGCTTTTACTGCAAATTTTAAAAGCTTTTACAATAATTTTGAAAGTTTTTAAACTTTTTAAACTTTTATAATTTTATTTTTTCTCTTTTTAAAATGTCTTTTAAAAGTGGGGTTTTATTGTCACAAGGATTTATAATTAATTGAGTGAAGTTGTATTTATTTTAAATGAAAATTAATGCATTGCATCCATACCAGTCTGCATATTCAAGATTATCCAGGATATACAATGTTTAGTCAATCAGAGACCTGAACAGCAAAAAGGGTAAAATAGCCACACAGCTCTGCTCAAAAGAGTACAACTGGGTTTAACCAACCACTTCATATGATTTATGCCCCACAGATGTGAACTGATATTGACATAAATTAAACAGCCAATTAAACGACAGAGAGAGAGAGCACCAACAGTGATAAGGTTAAATTTGGACTGTGAAACATGCTACATTTACATCAGTGTACTGCAATCCTGTAAGAAGTCCCCTCTCAGCTTTTAATTGCAGATATTGGTGGTGGATAAAATTGGTGGATAAAAGTCCCCCTGAAAAAAGGCTTAAATTTGAAGACTCAAAACCAAATTGGGCCATTCTTTGAGAAGTGAACCAAAATGTCACACACTTAAAGAAATAAAGAAATACTTTGAAAATTAAGGAAAGGTATCAAATTTATTCCTTGCTATTTTCCATACCCCAAAACTATTAACATTCTAGATTTTTCACCTTCACAGAGTTTTAAAGTCAAACAGAGTGATGAAAAACCTGTTGTGTTTGACCTTGGACTTTAAGTAGTAAAAGTTAATGTTACAAAAACAATTTTTAATTGATTGACTTGGATAAGTAGTACTCCTATATAAGGTCCACAATCATGAACCTCCAATGCTTTTGTACAAAAATTGGAGGAGATTTTTTCTACTATTTGTTACATTTTTGGTCACAAGCGTGACTAAGAATGGCCCAATCACTGATCAAGCCAGTGTCATTCCTATTAATATAAATACTGTAAGCAGTAGGGGTGTGTTTAACAGAGGACAAACCAGCAGCACTCTGCTAGAAAAGTCTCAAAAGCATGACTGGGGTACTAACCAATAGGGGTTAAAATTGCTGGAGCCCAAATTTCTTGAGCTTAATTCTCAGAAACAGAAAATTAATTTGGTAAGGGAACTACATCAACATTTATGGAAGCGCAAAAAACACATTTCTGATATTGTTGCTGATAACCAGCAAATAACAGCTGAAGAAATCACTTACAGTATCTCACAAAAGTGAGTACACCCCTCACACTTCGACAATTAATTTATTATATCTTTTCAAGGGACAACGTTACAGAAATGAGACCTGAATATATTCTACAGTAGTCATTGTACAATATGTGTAGCAGTGAATATTTACTGCACTGTCCACATAACTGAAGAAACAGTCACTATTTCCAAAATGGGTGGCAACAAAAGTGAGTACATCTCACCATCAACATGCCAAATTGTGTCCATAGCATCAATATTTAGTGTGACCGCCATTGTTGTCCAGCACTGCCTTGATTCTCCTAGGCATGGAATTCACCAGAACTGCACAGGTTGTTGCTGGGATCCTCCTCCACTCCTCCATGACAACATCACAGAGCTGGTGGATGCTGGACACCTGCTGCTCCTCCACCTTCCTCTTGAGGATGCCCCACAGGTGCTCAATGGGATTCAGGTCTTGAGACATACTTGGCCACACCATCACCTTCACCTTCAGCTTCTTCAGGAAGGCGGTAGTCATCTTGGAGGTCGTTATCATGTTGGAAAACTGCCATGCAGCCCAGTTTCTGAAGGGAGGGCATCATGTTATGCTTCAGAATGTCACAGTACATGTTGGAATCCATTATTCCATAATGAAGCGCAGCTCCCCAGGACCAGAAGCACTCATGCAGCCCCAGACCATAATGCTGCCGCCACCATGTTTGACTGTAGGCAGTACACACTTGTCTTGGTACTCCTCACCAGGGCGCCGCCACACATGCTGGACACCATCTAAGCCAAACAAGTTTATCTTGGTCTTGTCAGACCACAGATCATGGTTCCATTGGTTCATGTTCTTGGACTGGTTGTCTTCAGCAAACTGTTTTCGGGCTTTCTTGTGGGCTAGCTTCAGAAGAGGCTTCCATCTTGGCAGACGGCCATGCAAACCGATGTGGTGCAGTGCACAGCGTATGGTCTGAGCACTGACAGGCTGTTCCACTGCTGCAACCTCATTAGCGGTGCTGCCAGCACTCCTGCGTCTGTTTTCTGCAGCCAACTTGTGCACCTGACGCAGAGTACGAGGACTCAACCTCTTCGGTCAACCCTAATGAGGCCTGTTCCGAGCAGAATCCGTCTTGGAAAACCGCTGGATTACCTTGGCTGCCGTGCTGTAGCTCAGTTTCATGGTTTCACAGATCTTCTTGTAGCTTAAACCATCTTTATGGAGAGCAACAATTCTCTTTTTTAGATCCTCAGAGTGTTCTTTCCCATGAGGTGCCATGTTGACCATCCAATGACCAGAATGAAGCACCACAATTTAAACCTTCAACACGTTACACAACCTCATATGGCCCAGTCAAACAGACAAGAGCATGAACATGATGAATAAGACATGTTTCATTGCTTGGTTGACCATTACCAACTGGGATGTATACTCACTTTTGTTGCCGCCAATTTTGGAAGTAGTGACTGTTTGTTCAGTTATTTGACAGTGCAGTAAATCTACACTGCTACACATATCCTACAATGACTACTCAAGAATATATTCAAGTTTAATTTCTGTTACATTGTCCCTTGAAAAGATAAAATAAATTAATTGTCGAAATGCGAGGGGCGTACTCACTTTTGTGAGATACTGTAAGTATTTAATCAATTCATGCCTCAACCAGTTTCAACAAAAACCATTTACCAGGGTGCCCCGGTGAAACATCGGTCTAAGCGCGCGCACCATAAAGGCTGTGTCCTTCCCGCGGCGACCCGGGTTCGATTCTGGCTCGGGTTATTTGCTGCATGTCTTCCCCATTCTTCTCCCCAACTTTCCTGTCTGTCTCCCCTGTCTAACTGTCCTATAAAGGAAAAAAAATCCCCCCCAAAAAAAATCCTAAAAGAAAAAATGTTTACCGCTTGATTTGATTTTTTTTACTTGGTATATCAATGTAAAACATACATACATAAAACTTGTAAATATGATTGACATTAAAAACCAGGATAACACATGAAAGCCGAAGCTTATTTCCAATGTGGTCCCACAGTCAACGTACAATCATGAATACAAGTGTAAAGAGGTGTAAACAAACTAGATTCAATTACATAATAAATAAAATGAGGTAAGCACAGAATGGTAAGTATGTAAATAAATAAATAAAGTAAATACTGAATTAAATAAGTGCAAATATAGACGTACAATGGCTATAGATAAAAAGAATATAATACTAATATACAGGTTACATATACAGCAAGTAATAATAATAATAATAATAATAATAATAATAATATGTTTAACAAATAATACTTAAACAACTATAAATAAATAAATTGGCCTAACCTAAAAACCTTAACAATTAGTAATACATGAAGGACTGTGCTTCCTGGTAGACCAGTTGACTAAAAAGATGATAATTTACATCTGATTTAAAGCTGGCTAGGCTTTCCCATGATTTAATAGCATTTGGTAATGAGTTGAACTCTGTTATGGCTGTATAACAGAAGGATAATTTTCTGGAAGATTTTACATTATCGAAACAAAGTTGGCCTTGTTTCTGATGACAAACCCCAGTGCTTCCCTTTGTTCCCCAGAGCTGTAACGAACAGCTAAACTCATACCAAAGTGCAGCATCCTTCTGAATTCAGAGAGTGAGGTTAGTATATGAGAGGTGATGGACACTTTTCTTCTTGGTTGACCTTGAAAATGTTAGAGAGGAATTAATGAAGTACTTTATATTTAATTTCAATTCTTTTTGTGTCTTTTCTGTTATATTTTGCGTTGTTTCATGTTGAATGCGTTTTATCATTTTGTGGACTAAAATACTTTGAATGTGATACTCGCTCACTAACTGTCCGCATGAAGCACTGAAATAGTCAAAAAATCCATTTTATTTGCGTATATGGTGTGCTCCCAGAAAATCTGTAGTTATTGTCAGTTTTTCCTGGGAGAAACTAGATCACATGCTGGCATAATGAAATTAAATGGATATTATAAAACAAACTTGGAAGTTTGGAGATAAATATCAAATACACATTACATAAAACATTGGTCTCTTTGATTGATTGATCATACATTCCCATTTTTTTTTAAATATCCCACCACCATCCCCCCGCTTTGGAGGACAACTTTATTAATTCAGTCAGGTGTATAATTGAGTACGAGTCCTCCTACATAACCCGACAAAACAAAACAAAACACACACACACATAAAATTAAATAAATGAATGAATAAAAATAGAAATACAATACAATAACAATTACATTCACAATGCTTTACTCCCGTTTGCATTAGTAGTCATTATTCCCTCACACAAACTTAAATAAATCAATGAATAAAAATAGAAATACAATACAATAACAATTACATTCACAATGCTTTACTACCGTTTACATTAGTAGTCATTATTCCCAACCTTCAGTCTCCCTTTATCCCATCTTTTGGCATAAATTACAAGTCCTGTCTCATGGGCCATCACACTCAATTCTACTTTAATACTTGACAAAATTTTTGAATTTCTCAAATCTTAATGCCTCCACAGATGTGAACCCAAAAATAAATATTTTTGCTAAATATATAATTATATGACAGATTAGGTGTGTTCCTTTTGTTACATCACCCAGTAACACTTTAAATAAATCTAATTGTATACTATTGTACTGAGATATCCAGCTTTGTATCTTTATCCAAAATACGGCTATTATAGGACAGTACCAAAATAAATGGTTTACTGACTCCACTTCTTACAGACAGAATTGGCAAAGGGGTGATGACTCTATTCCCCATATATGTAGCATCTTTTTAGTTGCTAAAAACTTATATATTAACTTATATTGAAAATATCTTATCTTTGGATCAAGAGATGTACTGTAAAGGATTTTGAAAACTTGGTTCCATGGGACTGGTGTATCTAACATATTTTCCCTACTGTCTAGAATCCTGTATGGTATAGCGACTAAGTTCTTTATTCTTAAATAAAATGTGTATATATGTTTGTTGATCTTTATTCTATTTAACCAATTTGCCATTTTAATGCCCTCCTGTTCCTTTCAAAATTTTTGATTTCCAAGCACTTGGTAAAGCTCCAATAAGTTGTTTGTATTGTTGCAATGTACAGACTGTTCCATAACAACTAGTTAATTGTTTGTCGGACATGAGTTTATTATCCTCATTCGCTATATCCCTTATAAAAATAATACGTATATCAAACATGCGTTTCCAAAAAATCATCATTCTGTCAACAAGTATATTAGAATTTAACCATATTATTTGTTGTAGAACTTGTTCTGCATTTTCTGGTGGGTGAAACTGAAACTGTAACAAACTTTGTAGAGCTTCTTCCAAAAAAGGGGAGACACCAGAAAACATGTAATTAATTAACGCAAAATGCATAGGTTTAATTTGCAGAAATGAAGAGAAGCCTTTATCAAACATGGGACACTTTTAAGTAATTTGCAAGAAAACCAGTTTGGATTGAAGTAGAATTTTGGAAGAAGGGAAGCCTTCAGTGAAAAAATTAAAGCTTTTAAGCTTAAAAGAGTTTTAGCCCATCAGATACATAATCATTATAGAGATTTGTACGTTTAACTTTATCAGGTTTATCATTCCATATAAATTTGAATATCTTCTGTTCATATATTTTTAAGAATGATTCTTTGGGGTTGGTAATGCCATAAATAAGTATGTAAACTGGGATACAACTAATGAGTTAGTTAAAGTTATTTTGCCATAAATGGTCAGATGTTTCCCTTTCCAGGGCAGCAGAATTTTTTCGATTTTACTCAATTTCTTTTTAAAATTAATTGTTGAAATTTCACTCATATTTTCTGGGATGTGTATACCAAGTACATTGACCGATCCATCTGTCCAACGAATAGGCAAATTACATGGATAAGTGAAATTTCTATTTTTCAGGGAACCAAGCCTCAATATTTGGCATTTCTCATAATTTGGCTTCAGCCCAGATAGGTTCGAAAAGTCATCCAGGTCTTTTGTAAGGCTCTGTAGCTCAATAGAAAAATTGTATCATCAGCATACATTGAAATTTTTGTATTTAGCCCTTGCATTTCCAAGCTTTTGATATTATTATTTGTACATATTTTTATTGCGAGTATTTCTATTGCCATAATAAATAAATACGGAGATAACGGGCAGCCCTGTTTTACCCCCCCCCGAAAAAGGAAAGGGTTTTGAAATAAAACCATTATTTATAATTTTGGAGATTGAGTTATTGTACATAACTTTAACCCACTGTATTAGAGACTTACCGAAATTAAAAAATTCTAAACATTGATAAATGAAATCCCATCTTATTTTATCAAAGGCCTTCTCAAAGTCTCCTATAAAAACTAAACCTGGTTCCTTTATTTTATCATGATGTTCTATAATTTTGAGTAATTGTCTTCTATTATTTGCAATATTTCATCCTTGTATAAAACCAGACTGGTCATGGTGTATAATATCAGGTAGGATATTTTTCATACGCAATGCTATGCAATGGAGTCCTGTCCGGGCTACCTGGCACTGTCCTGGACAGGCTCCAGTACGTGCAAAACTCCGCTGCCAGAGTTCTCACCCATGCCAAGCCCTGGCAGCACATCACCCCCATCCTGGCCCGTCTGCATTGGCTCCCGGTCAAACACCGCATCACATACAAACTCCTCCTCCTCACCTATAAATCCCTTCACGGCCTGGCCCCCCAGTACCTCTCCGATCTCCTCCACCACTACATCCCATCCCGATCGCTGAGGTCCGCTAACATGTGCCTCCTCACTGAACCCAGTGCCAAACTCCGGACCTTTGGGTACAGAGCTTTTAGCATTGCAGCCCCCACCCTCTAGAATGCTCTCCCCAAGGTCATCCGCGACTCCCCAACCCTGGACATATTCAAAACTGCGCTCAAAACCCACCTGTTCACCGTTGCTTTCAATATTTAGTCTTTGGTCAGCTTGTAGGCTTGTTATCTGGTTACTTGTTGCTGTCTTTAGTGTGTCTGTTCTGTCCCTTGTACTGTTCCTCTCTCTGGTTCTGTCCTGTATGTTTCACCCTCTGTAAAGCGACCTTGGGTTTTAGAAAGGCGCTATATAAAATAAAGTTATAATTATTATTATTATTATTATTAATGCTATGCATTTAGCTAATATTTTCGCATCATAACACTGAAGAGTTAGTGGTCTCCAGTTTTTTAAGTGAACCGGATCTTTATAGTGGCCATTAGCTTCTTGTTTTAAGAGCAGAGATATGACACTTTCCTGCTGAGTCCCTGTGAGAAAACCTTTGTCATATGAAAAATTAAAACTTGTAAGTAGGGGGGTTTTAATCTGCTCGAAGAAAGTTTGGTACACTTCTATTGGAATACCATCCAATCCTGGCGCTCTCCCCTTTTGAAAGGACAATTGAATAGTAGAGTTCAGTTTCCATAATTAGACCATCGCAAGTTCCTCCGATAATTTAACTTGATTACGAGGGAAAAACGGATGACAATGTTATGTAGTGGAACACGTGATGACTGGAAGGAGAAGATCTCTGTAAAATAGCTCTCTCCTTCAGTCAGAATATCAAGAGGTGAAGTTAGAATTATCCCATCATTCCTTTTTAACCTCTGTATATTTTTCTTTGCTAAATTTCTATGTTGGAGACTCAAAAATAATTTATTACATTTTTCACCCTTCTCCATCCATTTTGCTTTATTCCTATAATGCATTATAGTTAACCAGTCATAAATTAGTTGTTCAAATTCTTTTTGTTTTTGGTCCAGTTTGTCAGCCACATCCAGAGCTGCTTCTGAGCTGTCAAGTAGTGATGTAAGCATCTCAATTTCTTTAATTTTTTGTTCATTTAATCTAAATTGTTTTTTCCTTTGTGAGGCAAATTGAATCGCGTGGCCTGTAAAGACACATTTAAATGTATCCCATACAATAAGAGTGTCTGCTGATCCTATATTATGTGCAAAAAAATCTGTAATAAATTCTTTTGTACTGTCTACAAATGTCTGATCTTCTAGTAACTTTTGATGAAATTTCCAGTATCCCTGTCCTTGTGGATATTCAGCTAGTTCTAAATGAAGTGAAATAAGTTGGTGATCAGATTTTGTTTGTCTTCAATTACTGCCTTTTTTGTTTTGGATTACAAAGAAAAGGAAATAAGGAAATAATCTATACGGCTTGCCTGATTCTGTCTTCTCCACGTATATTTATGTAATTCTGGGTGTCTTAAATCTCCAAACATCTACCAGATCCATCGTATTCATTATTGATGTGCTTTCTGTAGCATGTGGGTGT
Organism: Gymnothorax javanicus; assembly: GCA_029692085.1. NCBI lineage: Eukaryota > Metazoa > Chordata > Actinopteri > Anguilliformes > Muraenidae > Gymnothorax > Gymnothorax javanicus. Next base: position 29,044,232 of record CM056200.1, on the reverse strand, counting down.
TATGATTCTGCTCTGCTTGTTATTGTTCTGCCATACTTGTTATGATTTTCCCCTTCCCTGTTATGGTTATGATCATGTTTGTTAGGTTTTGTCATGTTCTGTTTAGTTTTTTGTACTTTGCCATGTTTTCGTTTTTGCCATCCCCTTCCACTTTTCTGTCAGATTCCGGTCCATGTTTTTGTTCATGCCCAGCATTGCACTTTGTCTCCCCTGTATGGTCTCTTGTTAAGTTACAGCTTCTCCCCAGTCCTGCGTGTCACATGCTTAGGTGATTTCATGGTTTATGGGTTTCAAACATTCCTTCCAATCTCGCTTTGCTTCCTTCGCCTCTTTTTCTATATTACTAACCAATACTAACAGTTTGTTGTTTTTGTTAAAGTTACTAACCCAAACTAACATTGTATATAATACTAACTTACTAACGAGCACTAGGGATTGTATAGCTGCACTTACTAATTGATTAACAAGCTCTCAGCACTCGCCCTGTTCTAGTCTCCGCCTCTTGCCTTCACTTTGTCTCTCCTGCAATTCAGCGGATCCTCCGCACCTGCTCCACTCTGTCCTACCTCTCATTATCTGTGCACATTAGAACTCCCTAACCGGAGCTGTATGTTTTGTCATAGGTTGTCTCGTGTTCCCTGTCCGCGTTTTGGCTTTTGCCAAATTCATGTGATTAGGTTCTCCCTCATGTTCCCTCCTTTGTAATTAGTCTGATCCTCTTCACCTGATCCTAATCATAGCATGTGACTTCCCTTGAGTGTATTTAAGCTGTCTTCTCACTGCAGTTCCCCGTCAGAACGTTTCCCCTAGTACTCATAGTGTTAATCCTTCTGACTGGACCGCCCGACTTACGATTTTTGGCTCTGCTCTTTTGTACTTTTGTCTGCATCTGTTCTCGAACCCTTTTTGCCCGACTACGAGTTTTTGTGTTTGCTGCCCTGGTAACGATTTGGATTTCGCCCTCTGGATTTTGGCTTTGCTTCTCTGACAAACCTGTGCCTGTTTTCGAACCATTTTTGCCTGACCACGAGTACTGTGTTTGCTGCCCTGGTTTTCGACTCTGTTTCTGCCCTCCTGGTTTATGATTTTTGGATCGTGGACTCTGTACTGTTGCTTCCTGCCCTGCGGGGGTTATCCCCCTTCCATAATAAAATCCAGTTTTACTGCACTGCTTGGTTCTCGCGACTGGTTCCTGAGCGTATCCTCACAGTGGGTGGTACTTAGTTGAATTATTTCCCTTATGATCTATTAAATTCTTATGTACTGTATTAAAGTCTCCAACCATTATGAGATATTTACTTGTGAATTTTGTGGTAGATTCAAAAAAAGCGTGGATCATCGTTATTCGGATGATATAAATTAACAAAACATATTTGTTTATCCTGAATAATCATACAGTATTTAAAATGATCCACCTTCCTTGAAGGTCAGTTTCTAAAGCTTGGAGAGTATAGTTAAAGTTCTTTTTAAACATGATCATAACTCCCCTCAAATTTTTTAAACCATGTGAAAATCATATTTGCCCACCTCATTCCTCCATCCATATAGTTTCATCTGTCATCACTGGGTGAGTTTCTTCTAGACAAAAAATAGCAATCTTTCTCTTTTCACCAAGTAAATATTTGCTGTCTTTTCCTTTTATCTGCGAGCCTATTGCAGTTATAACTGGCGTTACAGACTAAATCTATTCCCATTTTTAAAGACTAGGCTTTAAGATGAATACAGTATAGGTTTTGATGGTCAGATATACCATAGAATGTTTACTAGGGATAACAGAAGAGCTAACCATAATCCATGCAGATATAAAAAGTAAAGTAAATTCAACGTAGGTTCCATGCCTGCCGATATTCATGTGGCGGTTGAAAAGCATAAACAGAAAAATTAACATAATCAGGTAAGAAAAAAACCATAAACAAAACAACCTGCTGACAAAGACAAACAGATAACATATCAACACATGTCCCAAATTCCATTTCTTTGGGTAGAAATAAACAAAGATTGAATGACATTGATGGAATTAACTCAGTAAAAATAGACTTAAGTATAGTAGTTTTAGCGGTACAACAATGCATCTTACTGTATGAGGAATCAATTAAGATTCCCCAAATATTAGCAGGGTTATTTTATTCACAGAGATTTACACGAAAAGTGAATGAACATTGAGACACACAAAAATTAACATTGGACAGCACGGACAAAACATGCATTTTGAGAGATCCACACAGAATAAGAAAGAGGTCCACACAGAATTGGGGGGAGAGAAAGAGAGATCTACACAGTATGTGACAGAGAGAGAGAGAGAGATATCTACACAGTATGTGACAGAGAGAAAGAGAGATTTACACGGAAAAAGAGAGAGAGATGCAGAAAGTACTGAGGGAGTGAGTTGGGGCTGTTACTGGAGGCTAATTATTAATTCCATGCCAGCCGAGTATAATTCTAATAAAGCCAGGGTGTGATTTTGGTCTCCCTAAATAGACAGCCGTCGATTTACAATTTGTCCACGACCAAGGAGACGCGTTTTCCGTGTTCGATTTTTTTAAAGACGGGCCACAAAACTTTTTTAAATCTTTCATAAATTTTTGGGGAACTGGTCGTTCAGCCCAAACTTGAGCCTCTCAGTTCCTTCCCTTTGCTTTTTGATCAGCTCCTTTTGCTTGTAGTGTTAAAATTTTGTGATTATGGGTCGTGGATTTTGGTTTTTCCGTGCGCCGAGACGGTCGACGCGGTGAAAGGTGATGCAGTTTATGGCTTCCAGTTCGAGTTTGAGTTCTCGTTGCATTAACTGTTTTTTGAGCGCTTCTGGATTACTTTGGTGCCGTTTCTGGAATACCAGAAAATATAAGGTCGTCGTGCATACTCCTTGTTTATATGTCCAGCACAGTTTCTTTCAACATTTTGTTTTCCTTCATGACGTGATCCATTTGGGAGTTAAGAGTATCCACTGTGGTTTGCAGCGCAGAGTTTTGAGTTTTTAGCGTGTAGATTTGGTGATGGGTGAATTCAAGGCTTGTACGGAGATCTTTTATTTCTTGGTGTAACTGCTGAAGTACATCCAGTTTCTTATTAATCGAGGCGAGTACACTGACCTCTACATCGGTGGTTATGAGATCCTCTGTGCTGGTGGATTAGACTGCCTTCTTCCTCTCGCCGGTTTGCTGGTGTCTGTCGGTGAGTTGGAAGCTTAATCCATTTCAGAGTGAAGGAAGTAGCTGTCGATAAATTTCTCCAAGTTCTCCACTGTGAGTGTTTTATAGTAATAACTGGGAAAGTGCGCGTTTACTGTTCTCTGATGTCGTTCTTTTGGTCATGGTTTTCGTGGCTAGCAGATACAGGCGGAAGTCATGTTGAATTACCCTCCACGGGTCTCGTTCTCAGAACTCAACGCATGCTCAGAATCCGAACATTCCCATTTTTAATCAAAAACTGTTTAATTTGCGTCAAATGAAATCATGGTGATAGAGGCATGTGGATGATGCAAACAGTTTTCATTTTTTAATCAATGCATATGGTTATAGTTGTGTGAATTATCATCTCTATCCTCATTACAGTCAAACCAAAGATAATATATTTGCCTAAAACTCAGATAACATTCTTGCTTTGTTTCATGAACTCATTTTCACAAATTTATGTAGAGAGTAAATGCAATGAGACAGACAATCGCAAGCTTACATTATGTCACTCAGGGGAAGGGCTTCGGCAGCAGATGCAGAGAAAGTTTTTCAGCCATGGCAGCTGCTTAATCTTGAAGATGTAGAGGAAGGGTGCAGTGATGGTACTGAAGTGCATAATGGAGGACATAATCAAATCAAAGTCACAGTATTCTGGGAAATCAGGTTTAAATCTAAAAGGCAGGATGACGACTACAGGCAGGTAATGAAACACTATGATGGCCAGATAGATTTGCATGGTCCTGAGGGCTTTCTTTTTCATGGGGTGCATCTTCTCTTTGCCCAAGACCAACTTCCTCAGACTCCACATGATAGAAACATTGCAGAAAACCATGATGACAAAGGCAGCCAGGATCAGCCCAGTGACGATGTGTCCTGAGAGGATCGACCACAATGTCCTGCAGAGGGCAAAGGCTATCATGAGCCCCCAAACAAGCATGGAAATAGCCACTCTGATCTTCTTATCCTTGATGCTGGTGAACACAATGGGGTGGACCACGGCCACGTAGCGGTCCAGGCAAATGCAGGTGAGAAAGAGTGGGGAGGAGTTTTTGATCCCAGAGGTAAAGAACAGTATATTATCGAAATATGTGATTCTGAGCCAAGAGAAGCCATAGAAGCAGATGGGAGTCATCACGCAGAGAAATGCATCGGCGATGGCCAGGTTGAAGATAAAGATATTGGAGGTGGAAGAGTCACTCTTCTCTCTGGCCACCAGCCACATTACCATCATGTTTGCAGGGTAGCCCACTAATAGGTTGATGCTTCTTTCAATAAACAGAAACGAATTCCCAAGAAGTGAATAATAGCATGGTTTAAATATGTACAGGATTTGAAGACTGGATCCTGAAGAGGAGTGGTTGAAGGGTTGGCTAGAATTGATGACAGAGCTGTTCATTTTGGTTTTATTTTATCTTGCAGGTTTGAGGGTTGATGATCCTGAGAAAAGAGAGTGACAGTAAGTTACATGGTCGAGCCTAACTGAACTCACCACTTAAACTGACTGCAAGGCTAAATTATGTTCTCATACTGATTCCAGCATTATTTTACATGATTCTTTTCTCCAAAGTATTCCTTATCATAACACATTTACTGCACAATAGAGATGGAAACACTTATACTGGCCTATTCTGCACAAAGTTAAGCTCTCTCTTTTGAGAAATTATTCTTGTCAAGGGAGCCTCACACAATTCAGTTGCACTGTTACACTGAAGGATAGATTTTGTTTTCTGGGAAGATTACCTCCATCCAGGGAAAACTACCTCACTTCTGAGACACCAGCTTTACTCTTTGAAGCTGCACTGGAGCTCCCTGAGATTGGAGACAGTGTTCCCAGAAGACAAGGTTTGCCCTTTGGGTCTATTTTTTTTTTTTTTTTGCCTGCAAAAGTCTCTCACTCAAGCACAGCTTAAGAAAGTAAAGAGTTTTTATCAGATTGAGAAAATGAATAACTTACCTGAGAAACTGCAATAGCTCAACATCACACTCCTCAAGGTCAGACAGCCCAGAAGGCCCCTGTAACCTGATCACTCGTGTCCAGTAGGGTTATGTTTTTATTAAATTTCTAAAGTTCCAGTTCATGAAAATATATAAATCTTAGTGGTATGTACGCTGTGCAGATGATAGCCAGTCACAAATCCATTGAGGGAACAGCAGCATTTGCAGTGACTGTACAATACCCTGTCACCACAGGATTATATTTAAGGATGTGTGGGTGTGCAAGAGGACTCACATATAGGGGGGTTGGGTTTGCAGAGTGGGTTTGTGATGTAACAAACAGATCTGCAGTAAAACAGAGGAGGGGCTAAAAGGAGGGGTAGATGAGTACCCCCCTATCCCTGTTCTAACAATATATTATTTGTCAGTGATGCAATCCAAGAAGTGCATCCCAGACAAACAAGTGATGCAATGCAGTCGCCCTACTGGAGCGCAGGTGAGACTGTGTAACCTGGTGTAAGGTCTTACACATGAAACCACAAGGTTCATCAAAGCAGACTCACAATTCTCTTTCATCCTCACAAAGAAAAGAAATTGAGCAATGAGATCCACTAAATCTATTTCCGCAGATAGTAATCGGTGCATTCATGATGGTTTGACTTTCATATCTGTGTTAGGTAATAAGGAAGTTGCAGTTTACAAGTGCTTTTCTCTGCTTTTGCTACATAGACTTCACTAAAGCCTGGCATCTGTTCCAGGAGATCTATTGTCCTGAAGGTTTTTCATGCCAATCCTTAGAGAGGAGAACACAATCAAAGGTGTGAGATCTCACAGAGCTGCTGATGAGTAGAGTCAGGTGTATTGGGGTTGAATTAAGAACTTACAGGATGGTAAATCTCCAACCCTGATCTAAAGCAACACACACAATTAAGCAGTTTACTGTAGGGAGCAGAAATCAAGCATAACAGGGGCTTGTGCTGTTGCTGAAAACGACAGCAGTTTGGAGTTACAAACCAAGCCTCTCGGTTCCATGTCAATCAACTATTTTCAGTTTTTGTCCTAAAATTATTCCCGAGCATAGCGGTCAGCATATGTATAAGTTTACTGATAATCCACAATCGGTAAGTAATGACTTCATCACTGCCTGATATGTGATTAGTTCAGGGCTCCCCTGCTGGAAAAACCAGCACCAAAACACAACATATGCTGGTATGCTGGGGGCTGCTGCACAAAAGCAGAATTCAGAAATCGAGGATGATTGAGAAAGCGAGGCTTGACCTATTCTACTCAGTGCATCCTGGCTGAAGCCGTTGCACAATTGCCAAGCCTGGCTGAGGAGGAGCAGTTATGTCAAGCCAGGTGTAACAAATTCGGGTAAGTGCGCATTCACGGCTTTCTTCAATTGACCACATGGTGATCACAGATTTACTGATGCAGAAAGGGATAGAAGGGGGGCCGCGTACCTCTCCTCAAGTGAGCATGAACTTAGAATGCAAAGCTACGAGAAAGTTAAACGTATAATATGTAAAAAAAAAAAAGGCAGTACGGCGCTATAATTATACAAAGAGCGAAAGCCTTGCAATTGCGGACCTGCTGAATGCCTAAGTCATCCAAAAATATGCACTTTCTAACCACTGTTCCACTGAAACCGTATAATTCAGACCGTTACTTGTGATTTGTACAAACATTTGGGCACTTTGCCTATAAAGTGAGCAGTGGAAGTTAATGTTACTCTGGAAATTTATCATGAAGACTACAAACATCCAAAATGCAAAAAAAAGTACAACTATATGAGCAAATCGCAATCTCTCACTCTTATATATTTAATATAAAATACACACACAGAACAAACATGACTGGTCAGAAGAGGAATTGGCAACAGGTGAAGGTCAAGTGCAAGAACATTTTTCAGGCTGGTAAGGGCCTTGATTGTTGATAACGATGAACAAACGAGGGGTATTAATTACTGAAAAGCTGCCTGCTCACATATTTTGTCTGTTATGATTATTAGCTGTTCAGAAAAAAGCTCATTTATGTGGCACGGGGGGTGGCCACCCAACCCAGGACTTCACTCCAGCAGAGGAGCTGGCCCTTGACATTAACCAAGGGAGCCCTGTAATGGAAGGGATTGTAAGACGGGAAATCCAGCTGGGACTGTGTCTGTGAGGGACTGGGGGCTTGATGACGGCAGGGAACAATAAGCAGGCCTCTGGCAATACGAGGGGGGTGACTATCACAGTTCCCCCCCCAGTGAACAATCTTTTTCTCCCCTGGCTATGTGTTTCATGAAACTGGACCTTAAACTCATCTGTTTACATTTTCTGACACTACAGTAATGACAAACCTTTCTCATATATTCCTATGCAATACTTATGTACTCCTAAACAAAATTGGCTTATACCATAATCTAGTTTAAGAGCTTTTCATGACAACTGCATCATATTAGTAAATATTCATATCATGTTTGGTCTTGTCATTCTCGGGAGAATCCAAGGAGTTGAATGGAGTCTGTTTCATTCCCATTGAAATTATGGTTCATTCCCTTTTGGAAACTCCTGAAAATTGGTCAGAATCCTTTCGGGTAATCATTCTGTTCTTCTCTCTCTGCTAAATTGTTTTATTACATCCTCGCAATGGTGGAAACCCAAAAACCAGATTCTACCCCCCTTCCAGGTAATTTATGGCCATGGCGCCTGGATCAAAGACGTGATTTGGCTAAAAGCAAAGGGAGACAATCCATTCTGGGAAGATCGTATCCGATCTCTCCCCGCGTACGCAAGTGCGTGTGTAGCCTCTTTAATTATGGAGGATCGCAGACGACAGAAGAAATAAGCTGAGATCTCAGAAAAAAATAAACAAAAGACAAAAAGATTTAGTTTCCTTAGATTCCTTTGACTGAGTCCCTACCGCCCCTTCGCAAGGCATCATGTGAACTTGAGAGTCCCAACAAAATGATGGCGTCCTTGGATTGAGATGAAGAACTGGAATCCGGATGGCGGTGTAGATCAGCTCCACCAATTCTCGATTGAAGTCGTCCAAAAGAAAAAAACCAGCCTGCACACAACGCGCAGAGCAATTATTTTACAGTCCGAATTTTGTCACATTCGCCATGTTAAAATCACAAGAACCAATCTTTACTGGCAAAAAAAATTAACACCATCACAGTAATAATTAACAATGCTGAACTAAATTGTTACTTTTTCCCCTTTTTTTGTAGCAAACATGCTTCAATTGAACGGATATGTTCAACCAGTTTTGTTTTTTACATTTATCGTACACACATGCTAGCTTTTAGCTTCATGTGAACATGCAAAGCGCTTTCAAAGCTACAACATTAGCTATACATGTGGCATTTAGCCTAGCCTCCAAATTGCAATCAAGCAGCGCTTTGTAAAAAGTATAAAACTCTAACATCAGCTATATTCTCTACACAATACAATATTCCATCCTGGCTGGTTTTTTGCTTTATTACATGCTCCAAGATAAAATTATGCACAATCCAAGGGTGTTTTTTTTGGAACGAAACCTTAATGTAATTCAACTAGCCCCGTATGGCTAACTCACCAGGAAAATTCAGTGACTTAGAAGAAACGTTCGTCGATGTTTCTTCCAAAAAATTTCTGTATCACAGCGCAAGTAACTTAGTAGTGTCTTCTCTCTCAGCAACACACCAGCAAAACGATTGGGTTCAACTCGATGCGGTAAATCTTACATTTAAAATATTAGCTTATTCTTTTCCAATTAACTGCAGCATTCGTACTGCGTTGTGCTTGTTGCCGTGACTCAGGGAAGACTAGAACCTTCTTCTATGCGCAGCCGCCTCACGAACTCCTCCCAATGCCCATATGTGAGGCAATTTGGGAATATCAATTAGTACAGAGAGCTCAGAAAATAAGTGCAAGTCATTATAAGGATGATTGCAACCAAGCATGAGCGTTAACACAACAATCATATGCATTATTAGCACATACACATCCTAGCTTACTTCCCAACACGTCCTAGCGCTGCAGCTGCTCAGACTGGGTAACTGTACAAATACTCTAAGTTGACAACTTGCGTTCCTATTTTTGCTTGGTATAATTGCTACAGAAAATACATGGGTTACACTCTCCCCCTCTAGACTGCATGAGTCTCTGCATGCAGCTCAGGCTTATCTGGTGCATATACATGTAAAAATTCAGATTGAGAAAATGCAGTTTCCAAGGCCTCAAAGAATGAACTGATAGCCAAAATCAAAGGGTTTCCAAGCTCATCATAAGTCAGTTTACGAGGTTGGCGTCTCTCCTTACTGGAGCGCCTCAGTCCTACAAACTCAGACGCTAGACCTTCAGATGCTACATTGTCAGTGTTAACAACAACAGGCTCAGCAGTGACATGATTTGTACGGTTCCCAACAGGTCGTAAGTGCGTAACATCCGGCTCTGGGATGTCAATAATAACATGGTCTGCTGTCCTACACTGTGAAGACAACTGTGGGACAGTACTACTTCTCATTGGGCTTTCCAAAGGAGCTTCAGATCAGAGTTCATGGCTTGGTTCTTCAGGGAAGGTTGTAGAGCTTCCTGGCACATTAGGGTTGTCAGACTTTAGCACCCTTAAAGCTGGTCGGGGTCCATTGCAATCTGCCATTTGGATGGAAGGACTTCTGATGATAATTTCTGGCACCCCTGTGCTAAGATACAGTTCGTCGTCATCGCTATAAAACTCCTCTTCCTGCAATTCACCATCTCCTTGTCTGTCCTTTGTCACTTTGTCCCTCAGTTTCATTCTACGTGGTGCGTCAATACCAGGGCTAAGCTCTCCAATCCCTTCTACAGGCAGGAATCCACAGGGCAAGAGGAGGTCTCTGTGCAGCGTGCGATGTGGTCCTTCTCCTGTATCAGGTTTAATGACATAGACTGGCCCGTCTTGTATTCGTTTGACAACAACATGGACTTTTCGCTCCCATCTATCCGCTAGTTTTTGTTTGCCCCTTATATTTACATTCCTCACCAAGACCCTATCTCCCTCAAATAGCTCTGCTGCTCTGACTTTTTTGTCAAACTTTGCTTTGTTTTTCTTGCCCAACTTACGGGAATTTTCAGAAGCTATTGCGTAACTCTCTGGCCTCTGACATAATCCGAGTGGGTCTTGTGATGCTCCACATTTGGGTGGATCCCTAGGGTCAGGTCAATTGGCAGTCTCGGCTGCCTACCGAATATTAGCTCGTAGGGGGAATAGCCGGTTGAATAATTCCTTGTGCAGTTATATGCGTGGACTAGGGGTTTTACAAAGTCCCGCCAGTGGTACTTCTCTCTCTCCTCCAATGTCCCAAGAATATTTAAAAGTGTCCGATTGAATCGTTCCACCGCGTTTCCACGGGGATGGTATGGGGTGGTGCGAACTTTGTCTGCTCCTATCAGTGCGCAGAGATCCTTAATAGTTTTTGATTCAAAGTCCCTGCCCTGGTCGCTAAGCGGGCGACTCGGGAACCCATAATGGACGATGAAATTTTCCCACAAAGCTTTTGCGGTGGTTCTTGCCTTTTGGTCTTTAGTTGGCACTGCCACAGCAAATTTTGTAAAGAGGTCAGTGATAACTAATACATTCCTAGTGTCTCGATTGTCTGGCTCAATGGATAGGTAATCCATGCAGACAAGTTCAAGTGGGTAGGTAACAACAATATTTTCCAAAGGTGCAGACTTCTGAGGCACAGCCTTCCTCCTAAAACAGCGCTCACATTTTTTACACTTTTCTTCAATGGCTCTGGGCATTTTTGGCCAGAAGAACCTGGCACGAGCAAGGTGCAATGCATGCTCGAACCCAAGGTGGCCAACATCGTCATGCACTCCCTGGAGCGCCCTGTCCCTGAACTGCTCAGGTAAAACTAATTAGTGGACAGGGTTGCCTCTGTCAATCTACCTCTTGAACAATATGCCATCCCTGAGCTTAAGTCTTTTCCACTCCCTAAGAAGTTGTCTGACATCTGGATTCTCAAGATTAACCTTCCTGAAACTGGGTTTTGAGCCTCCCTCCACAAATGTGATGACACGTGAAATAGATGTATCATCACTCTGAGCCTTGCACCAGTCAACATTTGTCATGGATGGCAAGGTATCTTTACCAAAAACAACAGGTACTGATGAGGGGTCCATGACAAGGGACTCTGTGACAACAAATTGCTCAGGGTTGTGGGTGTGTTTGTCCTCAAATGTCACAAGATGGCGCTGACATAAGGCAGAAAACACCTCATGACCCATCTCCTCCCTCGCATCCATGAGCCGGCTTTTCATGTCCTCAATTCGCTCCCTCTCTTTGACAAAGGCTGGATCCTCGCAAGGTGGACCTTGGGGTCGACGGGATAAACCGTCAGCGTCATGATTTGCTTTCCCTGCTCTGTACTTAATGGTGAACTGGTAGGTAGACAGAGCCGCTAGCCAGCGATGTCCAGCAGCATCTAGTTTTGCAGAAGTCAACACATATGTGAGGGGGTTGTTGTCAGTAAGAACAGTGAAACTTGTACCATAAAGGTAGTCATTGAATTTCTCACAAATCGCCCACTTTAGGGACAAAAACTCAAGTTTGTGTGGGGTAATTCCTTTCGCTTTTTGAAAGGCCTCGACTGGCATTCGCAATTACTCTAAGCCTCCCGTCCTGCTCTTGGTACAGTGCAGTCCCCAATCCCTCACAACACGCATCAGTGTGTAAGACACATGGTAGCTGAGGATCTGCAAAGGCAAGCACAGGTGTAGATGTTGGTTTCTCAATGAGCGTCTTAAATGTAATTTCACATTAAGGGGTCCAGTCTTTCCCGAGGGGCACATTAGAACTCACAAAAGGTTTGGAAGGCTCTCTTTTGTAAGCCTTACCCCTTTTCTTTGGTGGATAGTACCCTGCTGTCAGGCTATTAAGAAGTTTGGCTATTTGAGAGTACCCTTCGACAAACCGTCGATAGTACCCGGCAAAGCCTAGGAAACATTTCAGCTCCTTCCTGGTTAAAGGGCGAGGCCAGTCCATCAAGGCAGATATCTTGTCAGGGTCAGTATGGACTCCTTTCGCATCAACCACGTGACCAAGGTACTTAACTGAGGTCTGAAAGAAATGACACTTTTCTGGAGATAACTTCAACCCATAACCTTTCAGACGGTTCAAAACTGTTAAAAGTCGAATTTCGTGTTACTCTAATGTGTCTGAGAACACGACTAAATCATCCAGAAACACAAGTACCTCATTTAAGTGCAGGTCGCCGACGCACTTCTCCATAAGGCGATGGAAGGTGTTCGGAGCATTAGTGACCCCCTGTGGCATACAATTGAACTCAAAAAAACCTAGAGGACACACAAAAGCGGTTTTAGGCTTGTCACACTCAGCAACTTCAACCTGGTAGTAGCCAGATTTAAGATCCATAACGGAAAACCATTTAGCACCATTCAGGGCTGTAAATGTTTCCTCAATGTTTCGGAGAGCATAAACATCTCTGATGGTTCGTGCATTTAACTTCCTATAGTCAATGCATAATCTAATTGAGCAATTCTTTTTCCGTACTAAAACTACCGAGGACGCAAAAGGACTCTCTGACTCCTTGATGATTCCTGCATCAAGCAGTTCATTGAGGTGCTGCTTGACTGCCTCTCTGTCATGGGGATGAATAGGCCTTGGCCTCTCCTTAAAAGGGGTTTCATCATGTAACCTGATGTGGTGTTTCACAACAGTGGTGTGACCATGAGACAGGTCATCCCTAGCGAAGACTTCAGGAATGGACCTAAGCTTAGTGAGAATGTGCTCTTTCCATTGCTCAGAGATTGGTGAACCGTCAAGGCTGAGCTCAAGATCGCCACCTTCAGGCTTGTCCAGGCGAAGTGCACTACGCTCAGGCCCAAGCGGTGTGATGTGCTGAGCTGCACATATTTGGGCAATGACGTCCCTCGGCTGCAGTGTGACATTATGGTCACTCAGATTATGCAGGACAACAGGGACCTTGCAGCTAGATTTAAAGGGAATGTCCACCAAAGCTGCTGCAAGAAGCACGCCACCTGGCAACCTATAGTGTTTGTGTGGTTCAAGCACAAATGTTGTGTTCTGGCTGTTCTTTTTCAGTCGGACATCACCCATGACAATGCATTTCTGTTTCACAGGGATAGTAATGAGACCACTTCCATGTAACCTGACGGGGGAGACATAGCTGTCAATCTCACGCGCCCGGGCAATGTGCTGGAAAATCACAGCGTAGTCTTTGGAGTCAAGTTTGCGGATGAACTCTGGGCCATCCTGTTCAAGTGCATGTTCGTGGAGTCTGAAAAGTAAATTGGTCCTAATCAAAAGAGGGGTTTTGTGGTTGAAATGACATTCAGGGACAACAAGCGCTAACACAACTAGCTCCTCTTTCCTACCAGTGATTGTTTGGGGAATAGTAACACAAGCTTCTATATAACGAAGGTAGGGAACATGCTGTCCACCAGCCCCCTCGATTTCAAGAAGGGCATGAATTGAATGAATGGGTAGATGAGATAGTTGATTTTGATGAAAACACTCAAACTGTCGTGACTTGTGACCCAGTATCCAAAATTGACTCACAGGGAACACCCTCAAGAAAAACTGAAGCTGCACAATAGGGACCAACAAGTCCTGAGGGTATAGATGGCTACGTACCATCAGTCTCCCCTGTCTGCGCCATGACTCTCTCTGGTGATTCAGCATTACTGACAAATTCATTGGGACTGAAGCTATTGACAATCGCAGCCCCTGGGTGTCCCACAGCAGGTTTACAAGTTTAAAGCAAAAGGGGAAGCATTCTGTTGAGCTAAAAACTTCTCTTGCCTCTCCCTAAGCTTTGCATTTTTACTGGAAACTAGTGCAGGGTTTGGTTAATTTGAACAATAAGCAGCAATATGGTTGTCTTCCCCACATTTAAAACATAACCATGCCCTTGGCATCCCCGGGACTTTGAAAGGGCCCTTCATGCTATTGCTGCTAATCGCAAGACAACCTTTCTTTTGGGAGCTCTCACACTCTTTTTGACTCTGGGCTAGCTTTTCAACCTGTTTTGTCAGTTCAACGAGTTTATTTTCAAGCCCAGAGATTTCATCGTTTGGGTTTTGTCACTAGGACAGGCTTATTATCTTGAGTAGGGTTCTTTGGATTTTGGCTTATTTTTTCTTTTTGTTTGATGAGCTCATTCACTTTCTATTCAAGCTCAGATGCGCCGGTTTGTTTTGTCTTAGATAATGGTACAGGCTCACTATCATAGAAAGGCATGTCAAAAATGTAATGGGCATGTGCAGTAGCCTTGGTGGCACCCAAATGTTTTTTCATTCTGTCTAGCTTTGCTGTGTGGCGATCCTCCTCAGTTCTCAACATAAGTAGGAACTCAGGAAATGAGGGTGGATTGCTCTTCTTGTACTCTAACTGCAACCCTATGATAATGCTCTGGTCCCAACAACTTCTGCAAAACTGTCTGAGTAGTTGCTCATTGGAATTTTCAGCTGAGACTCCCCCCTCTAGAAATTGCCCTCATGAGCAGGTGGTGGAGCCTATTCAAGTATGCTGAGGGTTTCTCCCCATTGTTTCGGCTGGAGCTAAGAAACGCTGCAAATAAACTCCTCTCCATCCTCCACAATATCAAAAGCCGAGTCAAGCTGAGTGACATAAGCACTTGGTGGAGAGGAGATTCCAAGGGGTTTCACAACATCAGAAGCTGGACTAAGTAAGCTTTCAAGGATTCTTCTCACCCTATGAGCATCACTAAGGGAGGGATCACAAAGGAGAAGGTCAACTTGAGTGTGCCAGGTCTCTTAGTCAACCTCACCATTGGGCCTTGGCATCCCGCCAGAGAAGGTGCGCATCCTGACTGGAGTGGATGATGAAGCAGTTGACTCATTTCGGAAACATGCTCCACAACCACTTTCTGGATCTGAGGTGAGTTAAAAACACCCATCAACATGAACTGGGCTCACTGGCACATTAGCGGGTGCACTTTGAACCTGTGTGGGCTCTGCAGGTTCACTCTGGCTATCACCTGAGGAGTCACTGTTTGGCGTGTCACTATTTTGAGTCATAGGAACCTGTGTGTCACTACCCTGCAAATGGCATGTAGATTCTTGGCTTTCCTGCATCTCATTCATAAGTATGCTTAAAAAGCCAGCCTTGCCACTACCTGCAACATACTTCAGTTCACCCAGGTACCTTCGGGCTATCTCCTTACCTATGTCCTCCTGACAGATGTCTCTGATTGTTCTCACAGACCACACCACAGAAGGGTCTTTAGGGCTAGGTAGCTTGCCTAAGGTACTGGGGTCTATTCGAGAGATGGACCTCTCAGATGCATACTCAATCAGGGCTCTACCCTCTGGCTGCCCAAGCTCATTGGGGATCCTGACTATTGTAGAAATCCTTCCATTGACTTCAAATATACTAGACATCTCCTCATCAGTGAAGTCCCCTTCAACACCCGTTACATAGAGGGAACTCTCACCATCAACATCAAACCGGAAACGAATATCCATGTTCAACTGTTAATTTTAAAATTCACTGAGGAAGAGTTTATTGCATGGGATGAAGGATCAGGTGGCTACGAAAGACCAATCTCCTGGCTGGCTCTCCACTGATTAGTGTAACCCGTGTACGCGCTCCCCTTAGATGGAGAGGGACATATGCTATTGACTCTGGGTTTATTATCTATGGTCTCTAACAGAGGGGTTCTGCAAAACGTTTTATACACAGGACGCACAGTCCTAACGAGTACAGGTTTACTCACTCTGCTAGGTTCAGTAATTCTTCTAGGTCCTATAAGGAGATTGGAAGTAGCACAACCTACAAAGAGAGGAATAAGATCCCCTGTCCCACACAAACACACGTACATCCACAGATTCAGGAAAATGGGAATTATATTTTACCAGGACTTGAACTCCGTTGCAATAGCGGATTCAACTGTATGTGCTTCATATCCAAAAAAAAAAAAAAGAGTACCAAAATGCGATTATCAGGTTCAGCTTGCGATGTCCTTTTGGTTTTTTTTGCTGAACATTCCTTAAATTCCCGTTAAAAGTTTTTTCCAACCTTAAACTCCTTTATGACACCAGTCCTTGCTCAGTTTTTCCTTGCAGTAACAGAAGAAATAAGCTGAGATCTCAGAAAAAAATAAAAGACAAAAAGATTTAGTTTCCTTAGATTCCTTTGACTGAGTCCCTACCGCAAGGCATCACGTGAACTTGAGTGTCCCGACAAAATGATGGCATCCTTGGGTTGAGATGAAGAACTGGAATCCGGATGGCGGTGTAGATCAGCTCCACCAATTCTCGATTGAAGTCGTCCAAAAAAAAAACCGCCTGCACACAATGCGCAGAGCAATTATTTTACAGTCTGAATTTTGTCACATTCGCCACGTTAAAATCACAAGGGCCAATCTTTACTGGCAAAAACTATTAACAACCGTCACAGTAATAATTAACAATGCTGAACTAAATTGTTACTTTCTCCCCTTTTTTTGTAGCAAACATGCTTCAATTGAACGGATATGTCCAACCTGTTTTGTTTTTTACATTTATCGTACACACGCTAGCTTTTAGCTTCATTTGAACATGCAGAAATTGCAAAGCGCTTTTCAAAGCTACAACATTAGCTATACATGTGGCATTTAGCCTAGCCTCCAAATTGCAATTAAGCAGCGCTTTGTAAAAAGTATAAAACTCTAACATCAGCTATATTCTCTACACAATACAATATCCATCCTGACTGGTTTTTTGCTTTATTACATGCTCCAAGATAAAATTACGCACAATCCAAGGGTGTTTTTTTTGGAACGAAACCTTAATGCAATTCAACTAGCCCCGTACGGCTAACTCACCAGGAAAATTCAGTGACTTAGAAGAAACGTTCGTCGAAGTTTCTTCCAAAAAATTTATGTATCACAGCCCAAGTAACTTAGTAGTGTCTTCTCTCTCAGCAACACACCAGCAAAACAATTGGGTTCAACTCGATTTGGCAAATCTTACATTTAAAGTATTAGCCTATTCTTTTCCAATTAACTGCAGCATTTGTACTGCGTTGTGCTTGCTGCAGTGACTCACAGAAGACTAGAACCTTCTTCTATGCGCAGCCACCTAACGAACTCCTCCCAATGCCCATATGTGAGGCAACTAGGGAATATCAATTAGGACAGAGAGCTCAGAAAATAAGTGCAAGTCATTATAAGGATGATTGCAACCAAGCATGAGCGTTAACACAAAAATCATATGCATTATTAGCACATACACATCCAAGCTTACTTCCCAACACGTCCTAGTGCTGCAGCTGCTCAGACTGGGTAACTGTACAAATACTCTAAGTTGAAAACTTGCGTTCCTATTTTTGCTTGGTATAATTGCTACGGAAAATACATGGGTTACATTTTTCTCTCTTCCAAGCTCCAAGCTAACAAGTGATGACCACAGAATAAAAGGTCAAAAACCATTGGTGGTGCATCTTCCAGCATCCGTCACATTCACGTGGGCCAGACGAGGCCGGCTGGAAGTTAGTCTTGCCATTGGGCTTTTGGTCAGTGAGTGATATGGGCTGTATATTAAAATGCATGTCTCATATACTTGAGTTTTACGAACCCAGCTATATCATTTGACAGCTAAGATGGGCTATGCCATTCTTTCCAACGCGCACGCGTGCACAGTCATATTAGTACTAAGGCTTGTTAAGATTGTAAATGCTGGAGTATTAGAGTAATACAGCACTATTTTGTTCACTTGCTTTATTCAAAGTATCATTCGATAGGCAGTTTGCAAAATTCGCAGAATAAAGATAGCTGACTATCGATGGCAAATTGGGTTTTTAAGGAAGGTGCATGTAATTCTCATTGAAACAAGAATAGATTTTCATTACGCGAACGAATCATGAACTTACCATGCGATTTTCGAGTATCACACTTGGATTTGCTTTTTTGTACAGATCCAAATAAATGAGACAGGTCTAATCTCTCTCCTCGTCCGTCCAGGGCCATTGAATGTCTAAAACATGGACGTAGCCTCCGTGGCGTCACATATAGGTTTCTGAATAGAGTACTTAAGTGATGACAGATGAAGTGGCCAAGATCGTGGCTCGGTAAGGTGCACTTTTACAAGCTTAGCTAACGCACTCAAGAGCCATAATTTGAACCATTTTTCTTCGTACCAAAGTAACTCGCTCCACTCAATTATAATGCCGAAAAACAAAAACAAAAGGAAAGATTGTGCAGAAGTCCCTGCAATTAGTCAAACAGACTTTCATAATTACGCTCGCAAAACAGCTGCTGAGTACCAGATGAAGGAGGATGACTTCACATGCTCCCCGCTACCAGAGACTCCCTCCAAATCCCCAAGGTACAAAAAAGGAAAGCCTGCTGATGCTGACGAGTCAGACAACACTTTAACAAAGGTCTCTCTTCTGATCAACAACAGAGCCGATATCCTTGAGCAGATGGTTGGTGCCAACACCATTAAAATTGAAGCTCTAAAGAAAACTATTGATTTTGTATCGAATGAACTGAGGGATATGAAGAGGAAAATAAATGAAGTCGATTCGAGGCCGAAAATGGAGGAGAAGCACATGGAGACGTGAGAGCCGTGTTTCTGAGATGAAGCGCTGAGATGAAGCGGAATCCGAGGCCGCTGGGGGTTCCTGAGAACAACCAGGAGGACATTAAAGCAAAGATTATCCAGATCTGCCAGGAGGTCCACCCAGAGGGAAATTTAAAGTTTCCAGGCAGCATCGACATTGTACACAGGCTCGGTAAGAGGGATTTTAACAAAGCAACATCGCGTGTTGTCATAATGCAGCTCACATCCCGCACCTTACGAGATGTTGTGTGGAAGGCGGCTAAAACGTCCAAGTTCCTGAAGATAACAGAATGCGATTTGCAGAAGAACTTACCTCAGCTGACGGGGAGAGACGACGATCCTTTGGCCAGCGTTAAGGAGGCCTGTGCCGCTGGTAAATCTGCCTACTTCATGGGGGCGTGCCTTTGCCAATGGCACTGAAATCCTTTTGTCTACAGCAGGCACGGCGCTACACCGGGGCTAGGGGGTGCTATAGCCCCATCAAAAATCTACATAGCCCCAGTTAAGCCCCCTCAAGTATTTTTTTAAATTAATTTATTAATTAGTTTATTTATTTGACTAAAGGAATATGTAAATGGTAATTACTCGCCATTCTGTTCCCAGTTTGATTGCTGGCTGCATGCTCGTGTCGCGCGGTTTGTGCGTGTGTGGTAGGGGGGAGGGGGCTACTCTCTGCGCTAGCACTGCACCTCAGGCTGCAAAATCTTTTCCTGCGGGTTGGCTGGTGCCATAACGTACATCAGCCAATCACAGATTGGCTGTACTCATGCATCGATGAGAATGGCAGTGCATTCGACCTTGTTACTGTCAGCTGATTTGTGCTCGCGGCAAATTTGTAAATGCTCGTCGGACAAAAACTATGTAAGTGCTCCACAATACGCGAAATTACACTAGTACACTAGCTGGTCTGCTGCAGAAGTCCAATAGTGTATTTATTAGGCCTTTGCTTCGGTGACTAATACTGCAGATCGGAGAGCAAATTTTGTGATATCACTGCGTTTCCATTACCAGTTTTTTTTTTTTTTATTTCGCTATTTGGATTTTGTGCATTTCTGAGGGTTATGGAAACGCACCTTGAGAGTGAGGACGATGTCCGACGTTATTAGCCCAAAAATCACAGTCTGCTTTGTGACCGTTCGTGACACAGACTCCTGTTTGAGGCATTGCTCTGATAAGCATATGGTCGTCGCTGGAGTACACTGGTGAGGCATTACCAGTTAGTTTCTGAATTAGTATTTTGAAAATTTGCTGCAATCGACAAAATACAATTCTGCTGACCGCTGGCCAATTATCGGAACCTCAAATAAAACGGACAATAAATCTATAACAACCGCAGCTTATCTCATCTTTATTGTACTCTAATGAAAATAAAACATCTTGCAATTGGACCAACCACTGATTTCATACATGAATATAGATATTAATATAAAAATAGAATATTGGACTTCTGCAGCTGCAGTTTAGTTGTAATTTCACGTATTGTGGAGCACTTAACATAGTTTTTGTCAGACAACCATTTACAAATTTGCCGCGGGCACAACTCAGCTGACAGTGACAAGGTCAAATGCGTTGCCATTCTCATCGATGCATGAGTACATTTTGGATGTTTTGTGGTGTTATTAACTGTGGCTCAGATGGTGCTTTCCGGTGCTGAAGTCTTTCACCTTTGCGCGTAAAAGATGTTTTTGCCTTGTGGTCTCTTGTATTAGGCTTATAGCTATTTTGTTGAATACTCTTTGGGCAAATTTCATCAAAAACTACATTTATATTGAATGTGCTGTAAGCACCATTATCTGCTTTTATTGAAAAAAACAAGAACTGTCTTATAAAATATTAAAAAATAACTCTGAAGTCACGAAAATCGACGGTTTTCTTAGCACCCCAAGTTTTGGTCAAGCCCCCCATTAGCCCCAGGAGAAAAAAAATCCTGGCACCGTGCCTGATCTACCGCAACCTGATCATCTCTAGTATGGCATCTAGGGTCTCAATATTTCCATGACTGGTATCTAATTTAATCAAAGACTGAAAAGTTAAATACAAGGACAATAATGAACAACTTACGTTTTTGGTTTTAGAACGGTTCTATTCTCAGGTTGAATTTCTAGTTTAACATCAGTCTGACTTTGGTTCTATACTATTCAAAAAAAGTAGGGGATATTGGATTTACAAGTACCATGAAATGCAGATCATGAGGTCAGGAAGGAAACAAATGACTTAAAAACATTAAGAAACATTTGTCAATTTATTCGAAACCCTGTGTACAGTCAGTAAAGGACAGATTCTCCAGAATAAGGGTCGACACAAACACAGGGTCACCCAGCAAATTTACCACCATTGTGAAACAGAGTCAGTAGCGGGTAAAACCCCTCGGTTGGCTAGACAAGCTCGAATTCGGGCGTGGCATACTCCTAACAAGACGTCCCAGGTCATTTTTGGGAACGTTATTCCATTCCTGTTGCAATGCTGCAGCAAGTTCTTGGACATTGGCAGGAGGTTGTTGACGTTAGCGAAGTTGCTGTCCAAGCATGTCCCAGACATGCTCGATGGGGAAAAAGGTCCGGACTGAGTGCTGGCCATGGTAATGTGGTGATATTCTGCTGCTGGAGGTAATCTGTAACGATCCTGGCCCCATGACATCTGGCATTGTCATCTTAGAAAATGAAACGGCGGCCATAACGACGTGCAAACGGCACAACATGGGGTGCCAAGATGTTGTCCCGGTAGTACTGCCCTGTGACACGCCCAGCAACAACATGCAAGTCTGTTCTGCCGCAGCAGTGATGCCTCCCCACACCATTACAGATCCACCCCATACGGATCATGTCTAATGACGTTAACGCCATGGAAACGCTCGTTACGCCGGGCGCCAAACCCTCCCGCGCCTGTCAAGGAAGTCCACAGTGAACCTCGACTCATCTGAGAACATTACGTTGTTCCATCGGCGATTATCCCAGCGTTGATGATGACGACACCATTGAGTCTGGCCCTAATGAGACGATCCTCAAACAGGAATGACACGAGGACGCCGGGCGTGTAAGTGAAATCTGTGCAGACGATTCCTGATGGTCTGGCCACTCACTACCAAGCCAGTATCCCTTTGAAGTTGAGACCTTATCTGATTTGCTGTTACCATACGATTTCTCAAGACAATAGTGCGGATGAATCTGTCCTGAGCCTGAGTTGTTGCCCTTGGTCGACCGGGATCGTGGTCTATCCTGAACAGACCCTGTAGCACGATGTCTGGACCATAATCTGCTGATGACAGACTGGGAAACATTCATTGCCCTTGCCACAACGACCTGTCTTGTGCCAACCTGTAGCATGCCAAGGGCACGTAACCTCTCCTCCTGTGTTAGACGGCGCATGGTCTCTGTTTAATTAACGACTTCAACCACTGATAATCTGATGCTTTTTTCTTCAAAATCTTCCTTTACAGTGGCTCTAACCTTCCAATTCAGAGTCATGCAAATTTGTGGCACAACCCCTTGATCATCAATAGCATCCCGCAGATCGTGAGAGAGTGTCATTGATGTGTTTGGGTGATGAATTTCTTTGGAAATGCTTCCTCAGTAAGGAACTATACAACATGGTTTCAGATCCCTTTGTATATGTGAAAATTTTGATCTCAAAATAAAATATCCCCTACTTTTTTTGAATAGTATATATTGTTTACTAGAGCCTTATTTCAGCAAACTTGGCTCGTTTGTTTTCAACTGTCATTTATAGTTAGTGGAGCTGGAGTTCTAACTCTGCATAAAAAAGCAATTTTCTATTACCTGTGATTTCATTGTCTGTTATTTTGAGGAATTGTTATTATATCCTCTCGGACTTTATCTCTCCTTTCCTTTAATGCCAGGGGTCTAAGAAACAATCTGAAACGTAAAGCAGTTTTTCTGTTTCTCAAAAAATTTAAAAGTGATTTCTGTTTCATACAAGAGTCTCATAGCACCAAAGAAGATATGCCATTTAGGAAAAATCAGTGGGGTAAAGAGTAATGGGGGGCACATGGTTCTGAGAGATCAGCAGGGGTTACCATTCTGAAAGACCATTTTCATGGAGCTATTACTGACCATTACAGTGACCCTCATGGGCATTTTATTACTATGATCCTTTCTTTTTCACAAAAAATAGTAATAGTAATTCACATATATCATTACAAATCCTGCAATGAACATACCCTTCTGTTTGATATATTGGATGAGAAAATACAATTCTGGTTGAATAAGTATCCTGATGCCTTTCTAATCTTAGGAGGTGATTTTAATGTAGTATTGGACAATAATTTAGATAGATTTCCACCAAAGAATTCCAACTCATCTAATTACTACTTAAAAGATTTCTTTGAAAAATTTAATATTTTTGATGCTTGGAGAAAAAAATTCCCAGCACTGAAGTCATACACTTGGAATTCGAAAGACCTTTCCAAACAATCCCGACTTGACTATTGG
This sequence comes from Gymnothorax javanicus, assembly GCA_029692085.1. NCBI lineage: Eukaryota > Metazoa > Chordata > Actinopteri > Anguilliformes > Muraenidae > Gymnothorax > Gymnothorax javanicus. The sequence goes on along the minus strand of CM056200.1, from coordinate 29,021,117 downwards.
CTTGTGTCTCAAAAACTAAACCTAGACAATATACACATAAATATCAATGCAGCCCCCTTTTCTGACCATAAGTTTATTACATTAAACATTAGGTTTTCCTCTGTGTCAAATATTCCCAGAGCCCTGTGTTGGCAACTTAATAATAGTCTTCTGTCTCATGACTCTGTGGTAAAAGATGATTACGAAAGAAATAAGACTCGATGGGAGGAAGCTCTTAAGCAAAATTCATTTAGCCAATATTTGGAATTGCAAAAATTTGACATAGGTAAATACATGAGATCCTACAGCAGCAAACTTGCAAAGCTTAGAAAGCTTAAAGAAGATGAATTTATGTCCCAGATTGCAAGTTTTTCCAACAAAAACAGAGACAGTCTTACGGAAAACGAGATGCTATAACTCGGTGACTGCCAGAACAAACTAGACGACATTTATAGGGGAAAGCTCAAGGGGTCTTGTGAGATCAAGGATGAAATGGATGGAGGAAGGTGAGCAATATTCTTCTTATTTCTTCTGTTTGGAAAAGTCTAAATTCAAAAAATCCCCTATAGACGCTTTAAAAATCAATGATACTCTCGTTACTGATAACAGAAAAATTGCCTCTTTTTGTTCAGATTTCTATAGCAAACTACATACGTCGCATTACTCTGGAAAACACATCAACTTTTAGACTCAATTAGAAATTGTAAAAAAAGCTCTGAAACGGATAAAACGATTTATGACAGCAGTATAACCTCTGATGAAGTATTAGAAGCTATTCTGAACCTTAAAAATAATACATCTCCAGGCAGCGACGGTCCTACCGCAGAATTCTATAAAATATTTTCAAAAGAACTGACTTTTATTTTTAATTTCTTCTCAGAAAGTATAGAAAAAGGCACCTTACCCCCTACACTATCACAAGGCCTAATTACTCTCATTCCAAAACTCAAAAGAGACCTGCTTTTAATAGATAATTGGCATCCTATCTGTTTACTGAATAATGATTATAAGATACTAGCTCTTATTCTTGCAAAGCGGATCAAAAAAACTCTATGCTCTATCACTGATGAGTCACAGTCTGGTTTCATGTCCAGCAAATACATTGCTAACAATATTAGACTAGTTTTAGATCTACTGGATTATACTGAGCTTATTAATGATGAAAGCTTCATTCTATTCTTGGACTTCTATAAGCCCTTTGATTGCCTTGAGCACAAATTTATTTACCAATTGCTTTATAAGTTTGGTTTTGGCAGCAATTTTTGTAAAGCTATTCAAACCCTGTACACCAACGGCTATTCCTCAATCAAGCTTAAGTATGGCACTTCACCCCGTTTTCAGCTATCTCGGGGGGTTCGTTAAGGTTGCCCAGTTTCTCCGTATTTATTTTTGCTAGCAGCCCAAATCCTATCCTCATTTATTCATGAAAGTAATATTTGTGGTATTTCTCTTGCAGGCAGACAAATTAAAATAAGTCAGGTAGCAGATGACACTACTTTATTTCTAAAAAATTCTAGCAAAATCCCTTCTGCAAATAAACTCATTCAAACATTCTCTGCAGCATCAGGACTTAGTTTAAATATAAATAAATGTGCTCCCTTTAGCTCCATGTAAATATACAATTTTATATGATATTCCTGTAAAATCCCAAGTAACATACTTGGGTATTACAATTACAAAAAATGAAGACGATCGGTGCTGTTTGAATTTTAATCCCTTCATTGATAAATCTAAAAAAAATTCAACATGTGGCTCCAGAGAGGTCTTACTTTAAGAGAAAGAACTTTATTAACCAAAGCAGAGGGTATCTCTAGACTGACATACGCTGCTCTTTCCTTGAATGTTTATTCCTTTGTTTGCAAGTCTATTGAAAAAATGCTCTATAAATTTATTTGGAAAAATGAAACACATTATATCAAAAACTCTGTGATAAGGAACAAGATTGACTCTGGAGGCCTAAACTTTTTAGACTTCACAAGTTTAAATTACACCTTTAAATTAAAATCAACTGGATAAGACTATTTTTGTGCAACCCAGAATCAATCTGGTACTTTATCCCAAATTACATCTTCTCCAAGCTTGGTGGTCTATCGCTATTGTTCCAATGCAACCATACAATTGAAAAATTGCCTATTAAATTAGCCAAATTCCACAAACAAATGCTCTTAGCTTGGTCACTTATTTATAAACAGTCCTTCTCCCCACATACATATCTAGTCTGGAACAATATCTGTGATATTGTACACTGTAAAAAAATTTCTGTAAATTTTACAGTAAATTACTAGTAGCTGTGAATTTTTACAATTCTCTTACTGTAATTCAAATTTACAACCTTTTACTGTAAGTAACAAATCCAGTATGATACTGTACTTATTTGAAATTACAGTAAATTACTGGCAGCTGTTTCCAAGCAGTTACTGTATTTTTTACAGCTCTTACTGTAGTTCAAATTTACAACCTTTTACTGTAATTAACAAAATTACAGTCAATTACTGGCAGCTGTGTTCCCAAGCAGTTACTGTAATTTTTACAGCTCTATTTTTGTAACTTAAAGGGGACCTATTATACTGATCCTTCTTTAAATACATATTGGTAATGTTATAATGTTGGTTGTCCATGCTCAACCTCTGAAAAGTTTCTAAACATAAGATACAGGGGTTTTGCCGTAATCCAAGAACGTGATTTCGTGAGCGTGATTTCCTCTCTGAACAGCTCCTCTCGAGATCTTCGCGAGATCTGGGCAAAACCTGACGTCAGGTTGTGCCATCCAATTAGTACAGACCTAGCCAGAGCCAACCACTGCGCTGGACCTGCCCACACCGGAAACTATTCTAGCAGGCACAAACAACAGCAGACCATACTATGCCTTAGTAGCGTCTACACTTTTGGAAATACAAAAGAAGAACCGCAGATCATTTGAGGTGCAATTTTGTCAGTATCTCTCCCAAAGCTGCTTGTCCGTTTACTTTTGGACGCGAAGAAAAACGACTATTTTTCTTCCAAAAGACGATGCCACCAGAAATCAGTGGGTAGCTTTGTTTGTTTGCCAGCAGCAAACAACCACGGCCAAAGGAGAACGTTAGCAGTTTGTGCTCAGCATTTCACCAAAGACAGCTTTGTCAATAAAGGATAATTCAACACAGGATTAGCGTTTCAGCTGCTTCTCAAACCTGAAGCAGTTTCATCGATCAAGCGCTCGGAGCCACAAGCTGTAAGTAACGATATAACAGCAAATAATGTAAGTGAAGCTAATGAGTTACGGGTGGCTAGCAGGACCGCTAGCAGTAGTTAGCACTAACAACTGGCCTCAAACGCAGGCTTTATAAAATATCTGAAGATAAAGCCTGTATTGGTCCGTGACTCACAGACACAGAAGCTGTAAGTTGCTTTTACTGCATTAGCCGACCTTACGTGATAGCCAGTTGATTGTGGCTATAGCACAGCGGCTAACGTAGCCAAGTTACTGTTGCTAATATTTGTGTCCTAAATATGCAAGAGTGATATGAGGGAAATTCCACAGAAGGTTGTGAACATAAACCTCATTTGAAGCTAACTTTTATACTTGTTTGTAATTTGATGCTTGGTACAACTGTCCACGGTAACGGAACTTGCTGACTGTAAAACCTGTATTGCAGGGGTTTGTCTCTGTGGTTATGACCGCTCGGTTACCAGCTACTGCATGTTAGTTTGTGTGCCGTGCTAATTAAAAATGTTCCAGGTTATCTTATATGCAGCAGTTCTGATCGGTATGCTTGTGTTACCTCGGTAAGCATCAATGTGGCAGTTTCATCATAACGTTGCCCGATTGTAGCCTCTACAGTTAGTGATCGCTTCACTTATCCAGATCAGCTGGATGCTTCCCAAATGTCTGAGCAAGCTCTCTGGTGCTACCGAGACAGCAATGCGAAACGAAGAAGCTCTACCGGTTTACAAATGATTTCTCTGCACTACCTTGACATAATTTCATCCCCATTTAGAAATTGTTGTGGCTAATAAAAAGGCGGAAATTAAATAGGTAATTCTTTCCTGTAGAAGTGATCGATTCGCTAGCTCCACATAAGCAACTTGTCTGCGCTAACGGAACTTACGGTCTGCAAAACCTGTATTATGTTCATAACATAACCGAGCTCTCTCTAGCTGTCGCGTACTATCCATAAAGCTGCTTTCACATCGGACACGAAAAATTGCGCGACATATTAGCTACATTCAAAGTCAATGCAAAGACGCGAATACAGGCATTATGCGGCGCTTTAAGCAGCTTTCACACCGGATGCGAAACGAATTTTTCGCGCGACAGATTACATTCAGTCATGACAGCTTATCAGCTCCTGCATGTTAGTTCGCGTGCTCTGCTAATTAAAAATGCTCCTGGTTAACTTATAGGCAGTAATTCTGATCGGTATGCTTGTGTTACTTCGGTAAGCATCAATGTGGCAGTTTCATCATAACGTTGCCTGATTGTAGCCTCTACAGTTAGTGATCGCTTCACTTATCCATGACCGAGATCAGCCGGATGCTTCACAAATGTCTGAGCAAGCTCTCTGGTGCTACCGTGAAAGCAATGTGAAACGCACAAGCTCTACCGGTTTACAAGTGATTTCTCTGCACCTTGACATAATTTCATCCCCCTTTAGAAATTTATGTGGCTAATAAAAAGCCGAAAAAGGCAGAGATTAAATAGGTAATTCTTTCCTCTAGAAGTGATCGATTCGCTAGCTCCACATAAGCAACTTGTCCGCGCTAACGGAACTTACAACCTGTATTATGTTCATAACATAACCGAGCTCTCTCTAGCTGTCGCGTTCTAACGTTATCCATAAAGCGGCTTTCACATCGGACGCTAAACTAATATTTCGCGCGACAGATTACATTCAAAGTCATGACCGCTTACCAGCTACTGCATGTTAGTTCCCGTGCTCTGCTAATTAAAAATGCTCCTGGTTAACTTATATGCAGTAATTCTGATCGGTATGCTTGTCTTACTTCGGTAAACATCAATGTGACAGTTTCATCATAACGTTGCCTGATTGTAGCCACTGCAGTTGAAGCCTACCGGAGAGGTGCTGTATGTGTCTGCAGAGTTGGGCTGCAGTTAGACCAGCCGTCGGTTTTGCAGAGTTTGGCGTGCGTTTTTGGGTGCTTGTGAAACGATCGCTTTCCTTATGCATGACCGGGGTCAGCACGATGCATCTCCAATGTCTGGGCTAGCTCTCTGATGCCACTAGTGAAAGCAATAGGGAAGCACACAGGCTATAACGTGTCCGGGTACAACAAATGATTTCTCTGCATCGCTGTCCATTGAATATTAAATCGGCGACTGAATATTACATTCTCTCCTGTAAAAGTGATCGATTCGCAAGCTCCACATAAGCAACGGTTCACGCAAATGGAACTTAGGGTCTGTAAAACCTGTATTATGTTCATGACATAACCGGAGCTCCAGCTAGCTCTCGCGCGCAATCCATAAAGCGCCCATTCTCCGCGAGGAAACGCTTGTCTTTCCGACGCTATTAGTAAACCATTACCACGGGCAATTTCCGACAAGGCTGTTTAGCCCAGTGCTTTCGCCCCTCCTTCATATACCAGCGCAGAAGCTGTTCGTTTCTCCACGCTAAGGACACACCACAGCTATGCACACGAACCAGCAGGTCCTAATACACACTGAAACAGTCCATAAGCTGTTGGTCCACTTTAGCTGCTCCTCACTGTCCATGTTTCCCTAAACTCAGACCCACCGGATTTCTACGGTCTCCGGTCTACACTTGGGCATGTCGACCCGTTCTACAAATGTGTCTATATGGGTGGACTCTAGCTTTCCTGGCTAAAGAGTAGAAGAACCGCTAACTCACCACTCTCTTCCCGTAGCAAACTGAAGCCGATAGCAAATTTGACCTTGAGCTGACAGATATTCAAGCTCGTGCTTCCACTTTCGCCACCGTGTTTGTTAGAATAAGTTCATGTAGTTAGATCTATATTCAAGTATAACGTTAGATTGCGGAATTTGTCCGCCGCTTCCCTATCAGATTGCAGACGTGTCTCAGGTTTTACTCTGGAGAGCCAGACCCGAAACTGGGCGTTCTGCAGCCTCGCCCCGCCCTACTCCGGGCCCCACAGAGCTGGCCAGTCAGAAGAAAGTGGGCACACGGGAGTGGGGCTATAGCGGAAGAGCCACCCGAGTGAGGCGTTTCAGGCAGAGACGACAATGTACTACAAATGCAGTTTTTTGAGGATGGCAGTATGAGCGAAACAAATACCCCTTTTTTACTTTGCGTGATCAGGAGTACTCTTGGGGAGTCAAAGACCAAAATATAAACTTGGAAAAATAGCATAATAGGTCCCCTTTAAATAATCTGTGCATGTTGCTGGATGAGTCTCTTCCTTTAATGAAACCGGTTTGATCAGTGTGGATTAAGGATGGAGTTACATTTTCAATTCGAATGGCGAGTGCTTTACTGATAGTTTTGAGATCTGTGTTAATGAGTGATATTGGAGTAATGAGTTGATATGAGTTGCTGGAGCATAGCGTTGGATCTTTACCAGGCTTGAGTATTACTGATTGGAGAGCGGTGTTCATGCGTGGAGGGATTTTTGAATTTTTCTTGATGTCTGTTATCAATATAAGAGAGTAGTGAGAGTGTATTCCAGAAGTGTTTATAGATCTCAGCAGGGAAGCCATCACGTCCAGGAGCTTTATTATTTGGCATTAGCTCTAGTGCATTTTAGAGTTCACCTGGTGTTACGGGTGCATCTAGTTTATTTGAAACTTCTTGGTTGAGGGATGTCTAGACGGTCAAGAAAAGAGTGAATATGGGATCGTTGCGGTTCACAGTTTGAGGTTTATAGTTTCGAATAAAATTCCTAGAATGTGCCATTTTTTTTCTTTAGGTGTCTGCATTATCTTCCCTGCTGAGTTTTTAATGACTGCAATGATTGCTTTGTCTTGGTTTCCTTTGAGTTGGTTAGCCAGATATTTACCCGATTTGTTATTGTGCTTGAAGTTGTCATGTTGGAGTCTATGTATGAGAAACTGAGTTTTTTTGTGTCTGATGTTAAGTTGAGAATTGATTGCTGCTTTTTCATTTAGAATGCGTTCTGTGGGGGTGTTAGAATACTGGTCATTAAGTTTTTTATTTTTTGTTCAAGATTCCTTTCTAATTCAAGTTCTTTTTTTTTCCTTATGTGATGAATATGATATTATTTTCCCTTTAAGTACAGCCTTGGCGGTTTCCCGAAGTAGAGACGGTGAGGTCTCCGGGGAATCGTTTATTTCCATGAAGGAAACCCAGTCTTTTGTGAAGAAAGTGTTGAAATCAGCATCTTTAAGCAGAGATAGATTGAATCACCATCTTGTCATGGGTTGTTTGATTAGTACATTATTAAGACAGAAGTACACAGGTGCATGGTCCCTAATTGTGATGGGGTGGATTTTGCAGTCTGAAATGTTGGACATGACTGAGTTACTGATGAGAGAAAAGTCAATGCGAGAAAATGATTCATGTACTGGAGAATAAAAAAGTATATTCCCTGTTTAATTGGTTTTTTAATTGCCAGCTATTGCCAAGACCAAAATCGTTCATATACTGTTTTAGTATTTTGGTGGAGTGCTAGTTTCTAGAATTTGTTGCAGTTCTTGACCTATCCAGGATGGGATTGGTAATAGAGTTAAAGTCACCTCGTTTTATTATTGCTGAGTTTGTAGAGTTATTTAGTGAAGAGAAAACAGTGTGGAAGAAATTAGGATCATCTGCATTGGGGCCATAGAGGCTTGCAATGGTGATATTAAAGCAGTTAACTGAAGCACTGATAATAACATATCGCCCTTCGGGATCAATGATGGTATTATTATGGATAAATGGTATTTTCTGGTTAATTAGAATTGATACACTTCTTTTGTTTGATTTGAAAGTTGATGAAAATACTTGGCTAAATTGTGGATTTATTAATTTTTGAATATCTAACGCTGTAAGATGGGTTTCTTGCAACAAGCATATGTCTGCCTGTAATTTACTGATATGATTTAAAATTTTTATTCTCTTTGCCTGTGAAATAATCCCTTGGATATTCCAGGTGATAAATTTCAGTTGCATACTATTTCAAAAAAAAAAATAAAATAAAAAAATAAACAGATTTTATGAAATTGATGGAAATAACACAGTAAAAATAGACTTAAGTATAATAGTTTTAGCAGTACAACAATGCATCTTACTGTATGAGGAATCATTTAAGATTCCCCAAATATTAGCAGGGCTTTTATTATTTACAGAGATTTACCCGAAAAGCGGATGAACATTGAGACACAGAAATAAACATTGGACAGCACAGACAAAACATGCATTTCGAGAGAAATCCACACAGAATAAGAAATAGGTCCACACAGAATGGGGGGGAAGAGAGAAAGAGAGATCTACACAGTATGTGAGAGAGAGAGAGAGAGAGATCTACACAGAAAAAGAGAGCGAGAGATGCAGAAAGTACTAGCTGAGGGAGTGAGTTGGGGCTGTTACTGGAGGCTAATTATTAATTCCATGCCAGCCGAGTATAATTCTAATTTAGCTAGGGTGTGATTTTGGTATCCCTAAATAGACAGTCGTCGATAAACAATTTGTCCACGACCAAGGAAATGCGTTTGCCATGTTCTCTATTTTTTTTAAGACGGGCCACAAAACTTTGCGTCTTTCATTAATTTCGCGGGGGAACTGGTCGTTCAGCCCAAACTTGGAGCCTCACAGTTCCTTCCCTTTGCTTTTGATCAGCTCCTTCTGCATGTAGTGTTCAAATTTTGCGATGATGGGTCGTGGATTTTGGTTTTTCCGTGCGCCGAGGCGGTGGACGTGGTGAAAGGCGATGCGGTTTACGTCTTCCGGTTTGAGTTTGAGTTCTCGTTGCATAAACTGTTTTATGAGCGCTTCTGGATTATCTGGTGCCGTTTCTGGAATACCAGAAAATATAAGGTCGTCGCGCATGCTCCTTGTTTGTATGTCCAGCACAGTTTCTTTCAACATTTTGTTTTCCTTCATGACGTGATCCATTTGGGAGTTAAGAGTATCCACTGTGGTTTGCAGCGCAGAGTTTTGAGTTTTAAGCGTGTAGATTTGGTGATGGGTGAATTCAAGGCTTGTATGAAGATCTTTTATTTCTTGGTGTAACTGCTGAAGCACATCCAGTTTTTTATTAATCGAAGCGAGTACACTGACCTCTGGTTAAGAGATCCTCTGTGCTGGTGGATTAGTCTGCCTTCTTCCTCTTCGCCAGTTTGCTGGTGTCTGTCGCTGAGTTGGAAGCTTGATCCATTTCAGAGTGAAGGAAGTAGCTGTCGATAAATTTCTCCAAGTTCTCCACTGTGAGTGTTTTATTGTAATCCACTGGGAAAGTGCGCGTTTACACCGGGTGACAATTATACGGAAACTGCTGCTCTCTGTAAAAGGCCTATCTCACATTTCCGGGTCTGTAAAACGGATGTGGGCGCCTTGCATTTCCAGTTAGCATCTGTCCCTGTTATTAGAGTTCAGGACTGCTCTGCATGGAGCTGGGACATTTGCCTAAATGCATTCTTTGACTTCACTTCACTGATGTGGTGATAATTGTTTCTTAGAGGTTCGGTGGACAAGTGATGCAAGTTATTTTTTGCACAGTTCTTTTATGATTACGATGGTTAATGATAGTAAAATAGTGGTGGCTAACAGGTAGCAGCTACATAGCGAGGTCACTAGCGAGTACCTTTGATCCTAATTAATTTAAGAACATTTTAACTTCAGACGACGTTAAGTTTTTTGGATTCAGTTTCAGTTTTAGGCTATTTTTAAACTTACCGTAAGCTGTTTGTCTACTGTGTCGTTTGATCCTGTGAAACGTCTATTGCTGGCTGTCCGTTTAACCTGCGTTTATTTACATGAACGTTTCCTGCCAGAATGTCCATTATGCAGCTATGGGAGACCTTGGTAGCTATGCCTGTCTGGTTTGTTGCTTGCGAAAGAAGAGTGCGCTAGCTTGACTAAGCTTACCAATAACTAGCTATAACTTCACAACAACGGGCATAGTGTAGTAACTCTGGTAAGCGTGGCCAGGTCACATAGCCAACATTCCGTCTTTCATCTTCAGTTGTGAAACCTTGCTTTATTTACTGCCAATAAAAGTTTTCTGACAAATGTTTTTGTGTGTTTCTGTTTGCCATCGCATAACTGCCTCGTCTCAACACTGTAGCAGGCAAGATGTTCATAAGAGCCAAGTGTTAAAGATCTCTTTGGGAAGAGCGAGGAACCACATCAACTCGAGGCAGTGTGGATGCCAGAACTGGAATTTTGGGGGACACAGCATCCCTTTCAAACCATTATTAGCCCTGACTTGTGCGCAATCATTTACTAAATCAGAAATGCATTCATTCTGAAAACACTCCACAGTATCAGGCATTGCTAGTTCTCCCTGTTAAAGTCAGGCGATGTGGACGAGCACTTTGGTGCATTTAAATCAGCGTCATTGAACAATGCACAAAGGTGTTTCAATGCTGTTTTTTCTCATTTCAGTAATTTAAACAATCATCGAACGCACGGTAGATCGCCTGATGTGCTGATAAAGTAGCTCAGAAGTTCCAGATCAGTTTGTCTTTCATAAAGCATAGGCCTGTTCATAAGTAAATTATTTTTCAGTTCTGAATTTAGCCCATTATTTCGCTGCTGTTAGATTGCATAGGGGGAGAGGCCGTGTCTTCAGTTTGCCACTGGATCATTACTATGATTGAAAAACTTGTCTATCTTTTCCCTTATTGACAACTAGGAAGGACTAACTGTTGTTAAAAAAAGAAGAAGGATGCGTCTGTGTTCCCCCAAATCCACTTCTGGCGCCGACACTAACTCGAGGTCAATAAAGCCCGCGATGTGACACATATTGCCGACATGTAAGTCTAACAAAAGGAATGTAATGCTTCACTTTATGTTTAGACAGAGCAATGTTGGACTATGTAAGCAAGGCAAACCAGAAACGTTGCGTGTCATTCGCGCATAATTACATATTATGCTTTCTGACTCTCCACGATCAAGCAAATTTATCTTGCTCCGTTTCTTTAATCAGAAATGACCATAAACCAGTGGTGTAGTCTATGTGATACGACAGGTATAGAATAACCGCTGGAAAATGTCAATGATTTGCGTATACCCTCTTAAAAATGCCTCAGGATATGTAACAACATCATTTTGTAACGGAGCTTTCACACGAGTATTAATTAAATTTTGGACTGACGGACCCTGTCTGTGTTAGGATTGAAGGTATTCGCTTTTAGACCTCAGGGCTTCCGACGCCAGTGAGTCTGTGACCTGTTGCTAGGCAACAGCAACAAACTTGCTTGGAGGACATGCTCTGTCTGCTCAAATGCGCATGAATGACCTAGAGAGATAAAGTGTGAAACGAAAACAACGCCAGACTACGCTCTCAGTGTTTTCTGAAAGTTGCCCAACTTGCCCCCGAAACTACTCCCGGTGTTCTGTCAATTTTTGCTACCTATCAAAATATGCTACCTCTCAGAAAATCTTGGGCTCAGTTTCTTCGCTCACATCTTAAATATCTTTGAAAATCATGAAAAACACATTTTTTCAGTGCACCCTTTGACTTGTAAGGTGTATACTATATTTAATCCACAGTCTGGGTTTTCCTGAAAATGCAGAAATTAGATGATAATGGCGTGCGGCAGCATATATCTTTTTGAACACACTTGTCCAACACATTGTAACATCTGCTTATGTTATAACAAGCTAGCAAATAATAAAGTTACTACTGTAGACTGATTCATATTGCAATATTAATGCGAAAACAGATATTTTACAATCGCTTTGCATGACGGTAGCACTTTTTGACAAGGCAGCACAAATTGTCAGAGCACCGGTTTGAATGACACTGCTGCTCCAGAAGATGACACAGAGGTTCGAGAAGCTAATGTTGCAGAAAAACAGGCCGAGGCTGTCCTAAACAATACAAAGAAGGAGCCCGATGTTAACGTTACTGTAATGTTGCCCGGTAAGTGAAATTAGAATGTACGTTATCATTAACTGTAATAGCAGGGGATTGTTAGTATATTTAAATGTATTGAGAACTAACTAACTTGGCTAAAGTTTGTGTGGTGGTTCAATGAATGGGAGAGAAGGGGAGCGATAACTTAGATAATCGCCTGTCATATCAGCTGTGTGTGTGTGTGTGTGTGGGCCGGGGGGGGAGTATGTGCAGTGGTGCAGTGACAGTCATACACAGTATACAATTTTTATATTGAAAATATTATATTTTATATTAAAAATGTGTCTTGTGTTTCCATTGTTATTGGTGGCATAGTGTTAATTACAAAAAGTTAATTAAAAAAAAAGAGACATCTGTCACAAAATGTTTAATGTATGGAATTTAAGCGGGGTCCAGCCTATGTTCCCAAAGTCCTATGGTCTCTCAAGGCAATTTTTTCAAGCTCATTCACTCATTATCTTGTCAGAAAAAAATTAATTATTTCTATACCTCTGTTTATAGAGGTAGGCTTATTTTCATTTTATTTATCATCATTTAAAAACTGCATTTTGTATTTACTCAGGTTATCTTTGTCTAATATTAAAATTTTTCTGATGATCTGAAACATTTATGTGCGGCAAATATGCAAAAAAATAAGATATCGGGAAGGGAGCAAATACTTTTTCACTGCACTGCTATATACACACACACAAACATATATATATATTGCTCTGAGACGGGTGAGTACGAGTTCACAGTATACCCACTACAAAAAAATAGACTACACCACTGCCATAAACCATAATTAGGCAGCTTGACAACTAGAAAAACTTTGTCTTCACTCAACGCCCAAGCTTTATGCCTCAATAGTAACGGCTCTTCTGAGTATTAATCAAAAATTTCGACTGAAAGCTGGACATTTATCTTCACTGTGAAACATAACGCGGAGTTGTGCATATGACCAAGTATTGCATCTGTTCTGAGCATTATTTCGTAAGCCACTCAGCATAATTGCCTTAGTTCTTTTTTATTTACTTATTTTTGCCCAATTCCGATATCAGCTGCCTATTCTTTTGTGCAGCCTAAATAAAGCGTTTTCCCCCTTTTTTCTCGAAACCGTAAGAGATGGGTAATCCTGGTACGAGGCTATAACGACAGTTTGAATAAAATATTGTCAATTCAGGAAACGACTCGAATGAGAAGCAGGAACCGGTACGTTATGAACAAATTATGGCATCAGAGCATTGTCATAAAGCTTGGGCAATAAAATCTGTTGTAAAGTAAGAATTTATGCGGGACAGCTGTCATATCTCAAACGGTGTCATCATTTTGCTAGCAGTCCCTGGCATGTTTCGAACAAACTTAAAATGAGAACAATTCCACCCCAATGTGTCTAGCGACAATATGATACATGAGAAGTCTTTGATTCTTCTCGGATTCGACCCCCAATCCAGCAAACAAAAGAAAAAAAATAGTGCGCGGTAAATTAGCTTTCTCACAGAGTCAGAACACAGAATTGCACGTAAAGATGGATGAAAGAAGCGCAACATTAATGGTTTGCCTGGCTTATACGTACTCAGATTTTATTGTAAACATAGCGAAGCGAACCATTCCGTTCAGTAATAGTAATACTGACATGTCAGTAAAACGTGTCACATTGCAGGCTTATGGACCTCGAGTTTGTGAAGTTCCTTGCTTTTCCTCAGAGATCTTTAGCACCTGGTAATCACGAACACCTTGCCAGCTACAATGTGTAGACTAAGCACGTATACGATGGCAAACAGAGACACAGACACATTTACAGAAAATGTAAGTTTTATTGGCAATAAGTAAAGCAAGGCTTCACGACTGAAGATGAAATGGGGAAAATGCTCGCTGTGTGACCTAGCCAACACAAAATTTGTGTACTTCAAACTTACAGCTTGCTACATTACACTCGTTGTCTGAAGTTATGGTTAGTCAGCCAAGCCAGCATACTCTCTTGCATGCATCAAGCCAGACAGGCGTAGCTACCAGGCAATAGCTAATGCAGGTTTAGCATCTTCCTAATTTCGTAAATGGCAGTAATTTCGCTTGTCAGTAAGATTTCAGGTCGTAGGTCCCTCTGGACCTGAAATCCTACCGACTAAGGAACTTAGTGCCATTTACGAAATTAGGAAGGTAGCCTACATGCTAACAGACAGCCAGCAATGAAAGTTTCACAATATCACATGACACAGCCAAGAAACAACTTGCTGTAAATACAACCAAAACAAAATCCGTAGAATTTTGCTTTAGCTAAGGTTATAATGTTCCTTTAAATTAATTGTGATCAAAGCTAGCTAGTAACTTAGCCATGTAGCTGCTACCTGCTAGCTTTGCCTCAGCGCCACATCTGTGTTTCAGCATCATTAACCATCGCAAATGTAAATGAAATTTTAGAAGAACTTGTGCCCCTCAACCGACCTTTTGATCTTTGACTTGTTTTCAATAATTGCAACCACATCAGTGGTGCGAAATATTAGGAGCAAAAGAAGGCTTTTTATGAAATGTGCCATTTACATGCTGAGAAGCCAGAACAGGAAAAGCAAGGCGTCCACATCTGGTTATAAGCGCCATATTGTGAGATAGGCCTATGGTAGCAGTCTGCGTGGCTAGCAGATACGGTCACCAGTCATGTTGAATTAGCCTCCTGGGGTCTCGTTTCAGAACTCACGATGCTCAACCTTTTTTTTTTTTTTTTTTTTTTAATCTAACAGAAGTCTTATTGCACCTTCAGGATTTCTCACTTATCCTTGGTGCAGACATGAACTGTAATGCAAATGTGGTACTGGATAAATCTGTTCAGCGTTCCACGGCCACACAGCTACAAGCATCAAGAGACTTTCAGAACTTTCTGTCAGCACTTAGTATGGTAAAGATCTGTTAGGCTATCAACCCCACATCTAAACGATACACATTTTATTCAGCAAGGCATCAGAGTTTCTCTAGAATAGATTATATTTTAACTTCATCTACTTCCCTTTATGAAATACATGATGTTGTTATTAAGCCTTGCTCTCTATCAGATCATGGCATTGTCGCAGCGTGCTTTAACCTCCGAGGTACACCCCCTAGAGCTCCACGATGGCGGTTTAATGTTTCACTCCTGAAAAATGTAGATTTTTGTACTTTTCTCAAAGAAAAGTTAGACACCTTTATAGATGTTAATGCAGGCTCAGTAGATGATCCTAGATTTTTATGGGACGCTATAAAGGGCTGTAGTAGGAACTCCTCAATCTCATTCTCATCCCACCTTAATAAGAGTAGACTCAGCAAGATAACTAAACTGGAGAATACTCTCACTCAGCTAGAGGCGCAACAACAAGCCACATACTCTGAGGCATTACAAGGCAGAATAGCCGTGACAAGAACTGAATTGAACTCTTTGTTAAGACATCGGGCGGAGTCATTAATGCACAGGACCAGAAGAACATATTATTTCAATGGCCCCAGGCTTTTAGCTTTAAGACAGAAAAAACATGAAAAATATTCAAATATCACAGCCATTAAAACACCTCTTAGCACCCTGAATAACCCACTCAATATCAATTCTGAATTTAAATCTTTCTAATCATCTCTTTATATCTTGATATGGATGCGTGTGCAGATTTTTTTCAGAACCTTGAACTACCTCCTCCGACAATGAATCAGAAACACTCAATTCCCCAGTTTCTCCAGAAGAGTTGAGGAAGGTCTTGTTAACATGAAAAGGGGCAGGTCCCCGGGGTGGGATGGAATTCCACCCGAGCTATACCTTACTTTCTGGGATATACTTGGTTAACCACTTTTGGACAGGATTAACACAGTCATTGATAAAGGTGCATTTAATACTAGTAGTAATATGGTTATAATTACAGTCCTACCCAAACATAATAAAGATTTGACTAAATGTGGTAATTATAGACCTTTCTCCCTCCTGAACTAAATGCTAAAGTACTTGCAACCCGGTTGGAGATACATCTTACAAAACTCATACACAATGACCAAACTGGTTTTCTAAAAACTCACTTAGCATCTGATAATGTGTGTCGCTTGTTACACATCATTTATGCAGCTAGTAGTATTGATCCCTGTTGCTTGGTTCTATCGCTGGATGCTGAAAAAGCGTTCGATCAGATGGAATGGGAATATCTCTGGACCACGTAGGACAAATTTGGGCTAGGTATGCATTTTATTAATATGATTAAGGTTTCTTATGCAAATCCCTCAGCAATGGTCTGCACAGGCCACATCTGTTCCACCCAGTTCCCAATATCTAGGGGCACTCGTCAGGGCTGCCCCCTCTCACCCCTACTTTTCGCCCTTTCTCTCGAGCCACTGGTGCAGAAAATAAGACACCACCCTTTAGTACATCCCATCACTTTTTGTAACACAGAGCATCATATATCTTTGTATGCTGAGGACATTCTTCTTTATGTAGGCAGTGCTGGTACCTCAATCCCACATTTGCTTTCCCACATTCCCACATTGATTCTTTTAGCTTACTCTCTGGATACAAAATTAATTGAACAAAATCAGCGCTGATGCATTTAAACTCAGCTGCATTTCAGGTTCTCCTGCCCTCCCATATACCAGTAGTTAAAAGCTTTAGATATCTCGGAGTTAAAATTTTTCCCTCTATCTCGTCCATTGCAATAAAAAATTTTCAAGATATACACAGTCAGATAGAGATGAACTTTGAGCGCTGGTCAAATCTCCCAAATTCACTTCAAGCCCAAATAGCAATAGCTAAAATGGATATACTCCCTCGTGTTAATTTTTTCTCTTCTATGATCCTTCTTGCTCTCCCTTTGGGCTATTGGGACAAACTTCAGTCATTAGTGTCTAAATTCATATGGAAAGGAAAAAGACTGCGCCTAAAACTCGCAAGTCTTCAGCGAGACAAGACACAAGGGGGGCTAGCTCTTCCAGATTTCAAAATCTACTTCTGGTCTTATGTGCTACACCCTCTATCAACATGTTTCAACCCTAGTTCCTCTGTCGCTTGAAGACCAGTTGGGGAGAGTCTTGCACTACCTCACAGGTTGCAAGACCTGGTGTATGCCAACAAACCATTGAAAAGAGCCAAACTACAGTTAGGTCCTGTTATCTCATTTTTGCTCACATCATACCGTAGTATAATGAAGAATTTTGGCACAGATTATTAATGGCACAATTACACACCTTATACAGCTGCGGTATCTGTGGGTTTCACTCTCGTCCTGGAGCAAGCAGACAATGTTTTCAGCGACAACAGATTTGAACACAGGAACCAGTTTTGCAATCTGTAAAAGAACTGGATCCGAAAACGCTGAAGTCAAGAGACCAAACGCTTCATTTGGAGCTGGGCGGGCTTCCACCATTACCAGCGGCTGGACCGTGGGCCTTCACCATCATCAGCGGGCTAGTACTAAAGGCTAACCGGACCTAGCAGCTGAACTAGCAGGCTTCTACCACCACCAGCGGGCCCGTGCTGATGGCTAACCACGCCTAGCAGCTGGATCTGCTGCTAACCCCACCACTCCCACACCTCAGGACAAACAATGCCACCAAAACAGAAACATGACATGAAACCAGAAGAGGAGTTCGTGTTGCTCACACAGGTAAACGAGCTACAGCTTCCACAGAAAGAAGTGGTCTCTACCCTGCTACAAGAACAGCATGAGAACTTTAAAAGCTTAGTCAAACTTATTATGGACTCTTCCAAAACGAGACTTGATGCGCTTTCCAGAGAGCTTCAAGAGGTCAAAACAAGTTTCCAGTTCACACAGAAAGAAGTGGATGAAATCAAAATGAACAACACCAAGTATACAAAAAATCACAACTCAATGCAGACAGATATCATGAAAATATGTACCAGTTTACTAACCATCACGGATAAAATGGAATACCTTGAAGGGCAATCCAGATGTAACAACCTGGTCATCGATGGGATCGAGGAGTCACCAGGCAAGACCTGGGTTGACTCGGAGGGAAAGGTTAGGGGAATCCTGGCGGAAAAGCTGCAGCTCCAATGGGAGGTAGAGGTGGAGCGGGCGCACCGAACAGGGAGACCCACGGCTGGCAGTGACAGGCCAAGATCCATCGTTGTAAAGTTTCTCAGGTATAAGGACAAGCTAGCGGTTTTACAGAGGGTTAGGTGCCTTAAAGGTACCAAAATATTCATCAATGAAGACTATACAGATGCTGTCCGGTTAAAAAGGAAAGAACTATTGCCCAAGATGAAAGCTGCGTGTGAGAGAGGGGACATTGCCTTTTTAAGGCATGACAAACTCATCATCCATCCCCGCAGCAGCACACCGAAGCCTCCGTAGGACATTTAAACTAACTACAGGTATGCGTGCAGCAAACTCCATGCACTCACACACACGTATATGGAGGATATTTTCACTTAACAGGTTAGACCTCTGTCAAAGGAACAATCTGGAGTTGTCTAAAAAAGGATTAAGAATCGCGCATCTCAACATCTGCAGTCTGTTACATAAAGTGCCCGACCTCGCTATTCTAATCAGTAATGAAAATATAAATATCTTGGCAGTATCTGAAACTCACATTTGGACATTTCTGTCAATGACTCTGAGGTAGCCATACCTGGTTTTAGTATTTTCAGGCATGATAGAAACAAATATGGTCGAGGAGTAGCAATTTATGTACAGAATCATGTCCCAGTTAAAATAAGGAAAGACCTGATGGGCCCATCTATTGAAATTATATGGCGTCAAGTACATCTTCCTTGCATTAAACCATTAATTACTGGCTGTTGTTATAGACTTCTTAGTTCCACTGTATAGTACACTGATGATATTTGTGCCACTTTTATGAATCCCACAGATACTAACAAAGAAGTGTATTTCCTGGGGGATTCCAACATAGATCGGCTCTCCTCCTGTCATTTGAAGGACAGATTAATTGCAACTATGAGCATATGTAATTTAAAACTGTTACGGCCCCTACTCTGCTTGCATTTGAGGGCAATTTGCAGGTGCCTGGTGGGCGGAGCCAGGGCTCGTGGAACAATAGAGAGCACCTGTGGCTCGTTTGCTGAGCAAATAAAAAAAGCCCATTTCCCATGTTGGGGGCTCTCTCCCTTGTGACTTTTGCTTGGACTGCATACAACACTGCTTCACTACTCTTTGCATACATCCACTCACTTACATTACTGATGATACTGACTTTCACACCCCATATTTGCATAGTCTTTTTTGTTAAGTTCAAATTTGTGAAATAAATTGAATCTTGCTTTTTAAATGCATCAGTTTGCATCTCTCTCTTGTTACGGCTTTTGAGCCGAGTCGTAATAATTGGGGGCTTCTGTCCCGGGAAAAAGCAGTATTTGATTGTGTGAGATTACTGTGTGTGTTGCATTGCTTTGTCACAATGACCTGGCTTTTTGGTGCTTGTTATTTAAGAATTACTTCGTCTTATCCATGATCTGGACTCTGGTTGCATCCTATTTGAGGCTTGCTTTGAGTTGTCTGTGATTGAGACTTTGTAGCTTGCCATTTGGGGACTGCTTTCTGTTGTCCAGAATCAGGAATTGGTCTTCCTTTTTAAAGGCTTGTGTTTATAGCATGTGCTTGGTTTTTACATTAAGCTTAAGCTTGTAACACATTTGCGCAGTAGTGTTAATTGGTCATTGCATTTTGAATAATTTTCTTTGGTTGCCATGTATGCCTTAATATTGCATGTGAACTCGTGCTATTTGGTAACTGGTGATTTGGTTACTAATTTGGATCTTGTGGTTAATGGCTTTGGTTTAAAGCTGTCATTTTGGATTTGTAATGGAGTGCAACAGCATTGCCCTGATTCTTTTTGTATTTTCTCATTCTTGATCAAATTTTTAGCTGGACACCTGTGGTTTGTGTTTTGCCATAATCATTCAAACAAAAGGGAACTTTGGTTCATCTAGACCGGAATTAGTTTAAGCTAGCCACGGGGCTAGCTTTGTGTGTCCAGGGATCTGGAATTCGTTTGCTAGCCACGTGGGCTAGCTTTGTGTGTCCAGGGATCTGGAATTCGTTTGCTAGCCACGTGGGCTAGCTTTGTGTGTCCAGGGATCTGGAATTCGTTCGCTAGCCACGTGGGCTTGCTTTGTGTGTCCAGGAATCTGGAATTCGTCCTCTAGCCATGTGGGCTTGCTTTGCGTGTGTCCGGGGATCTAGAATTCGTTTGCTAGCCACGTGGGCTAGCTTTGTTGTCTGGAATTTGTTCGCTAGCCACGTGGGCTAGCTTTGTGTTGTCCGGAATTTGTTCGCTAGCCACGTGGGCTAGCTTTGTGTTGTCCGGAATTTGTTCGCTAGCCACGTGGGCTAGCTTTGTGTTGTCCGGAATTCGTTCGCTAGCCACGTGGGCTAGCTTTGTGTCAGATCTGGAGTTTAACTTCATACTTCTTTGTCCTGAATGTTTTACACTTTTGGTTGTTGACCATCAATGCTTGCTTTGTTCGGTGTATGATCTGGGTTTTGTTGCTCACCTGATGGATTGCTTTTGTTTGTCCAGGAACTGGACTTTGTGCTTTCCATGGGGTTAGTTTTGGGGTGTTCCAGATCTGGATTTTGTTGCTTGCCATACATAGATGGTTTATGCTGAAAGCTTTGCATGGAGTGTTAAGTCTTGGACACTCAGCTTTCCATGGATGGCCTGTTTTTCCCCCAGTCCATGCAAAGGACTTTGTCTTTGTCTGTCTAGCTAAAAGATTTCATTTTGCAGATCCAGATTTGTTCTTTTTGTAACTTGTGCTATAGTGGCGATAATCGTGCTCGCATTTAACCCATTACTTGGCTTCCTTGATTTGGTATGGCAAGTTGGTTTGTCAGGGGAGCAAGTAATCAGGGAAATGGTTTCAAGTGTGCTGTGGGCATGCTTAAATTCTAGGTGTGTATTGTCGGCTATCTGGAAATGTTTCCTTTGTGGAGATGCACTGTATGCATGTGTTATTTTTTTTGATTGGTTCTTGCTTTGTGAGGAGAATGATTTTAAGCTTCCAATTTTGTCCTGATGGCAAGTGGTCCAAGGAAGAGGAGTATTTACAATGGTACTTCGTGAGTTGGAGTTGTCCCCTGGTAGGCTGCAGCAGCGTTACCCTTTTGGGTTTCGTTGGTTTATTTTCTGTAGTGTTGCGGTGAACGTGGGTTGTAGCATTTGTCTTGGGGGCACATCCATGGTGTCTGAAGGGTCGCCAGTTTACTGGTCGCTCTTCTGCCCAGTGGGCTTCAGTGCATAAGTACCCACCACAAGTACCTGCATGAAGACTAGGGGTGAGTTTTTAGTTATTGGGGAAGCTCTACTGGAGGCTAAAACTTTGCCTCCTGTTGCATGCTTATGGTAAATACTCCATTCCTGTTGGTTCCAAAGAGCCAGAAAGTGCCTTGGGACTGCTATAATGCATTTAACAAATTGGTTGAGCAATGCCGTGCGAGTCGTCGTGTTTAGATATTTTAAAGAATGGACAGTTTGATCTGATTTGTTATACTGGTCTTTTCCTCTTTTGGTGGTTTTGCATTCAGGTACCAGCAGCTGAGCTGGCAGGAGGGGCCAGATGAGCAGGGGCGTTGGATCATGTGTGCATTAATGTATACATGGATCCCGTTGGGACCATGTTTTTCTGGGGGGAGGTGTTACAGCCCCTACTCTGCTTGCATTTGAGGGCAATTTGCAGGTGCCTGGTGGGCGGAGCCAGGGCTCATTGGAACAATAGAGAGCACCTGTGGCTCGTTTGCTGAGCAAATAAAAAAAGCCCATTTCCCATGTTGGGGGCTCTCTCCCTTGTGACTTTTGCTTTTTGGTTGGACTGCATACAGCACTGCTTCACTACTCTTTGCATACATCCACTCACTTACATTACTGATGATACTGACTTTCACACCCCATATTTGCATAGTCTTTTTGTTAAGTTCAAATTTGTGAAATAAATTGAATCTTGCTTTTTAAATGCATCAGTTTGCATCTCTCTCCTTGTTACGGCTTTTGAGCTGAGTCGTAACAAAACAAATAATTGATGTTCCAACTAGGGTTAATACTAATGGTTCGGGTGTTACATCGTCCTCATGTATTGATCACATTTTGACTAATGTTAGCGAACTGTGCTCTGAGGCTGTATCAGCCAGCTGGTTTCAGTGATTATAATGTTGTGGTTTTGCTAAGGAAAGCAGAAGTGCCGAAAGCTGGACCTAGGATTATTATGCAAAGATCCTATAAATCATTCTGTGAAGAAAAATTCATTGATATTAAAAAATTAAAATGGGATAGAATCTATTCAGAAAGACATACTAACTCATCTAAAAACAGATTTAGTGCTATGCTGTCGAAAATTACTGATGAACATGCTCCCATTAAAAAAAATCAAGGTGAAAAACATCATTGCCCCATGGATTGATCATGAAATAAAAACTTGTATGGCTAACCGAGATGACAAAACGAGCTGCTATAAAATCAAATGATCCAGCTCTATGGAGTAAGTACCGGAAACGCAGAAACACAGTAACTAAAATGAACAAGCAGAAGAGGAAATCCTATTAACTAAAGAAAATCTATAAAGCAAGACATGATGGAAAGAAACTCTGGAGCACCCTCAACAATATACTGGGCAGGTCTAAGTATAATGATCCTACTTTTATACAAGCAGAAGGTAAATTTTTAACTAAATCTACTGATGTTGCTAATTATTTCAATACATTTTTTTGTGGAAAGGTAAACGGTATTCGACAGAATATGAATAACTCTAATTATGAACAATTTGTAGAACTTATCAATCAACTGATAATGATCAACAGAAATTGCAGTTTTAACTTTGATCCAGTAACAAAAGAGGAAGTTAAAAAACTTCTCTTAGTTAAGAGCGATAAACAGTTTGGATTTGATTATCTTGATGGAAAATTAATCAGAACTATCGCGGAGTACATTTGTGAACCCATGTGCCATATTTTTAACCTCAGCTTGAAGGAAGGTATTTTTCCCTAAGCTTGGAAAGTTGCAAAAATTATACCGATATCAAAAGATAATAGAAAAACTTTCACTGGTGAAAACAATAGACCCATTAGTATTCTTCCAGCTCTTAGTAAAATCATGGAAAAACATATCTTTTCATATTTTAAACTATTTCTCTGTTTATCAACTATGTTCAGAGTTTCAACATGCCTACAAAGCTGGACACTCTACTTGCACTGCACTAACACGCATGATCGATGACTGGCTGTACAAAATAGACAACAGGAATGTTGTAGGTGCTGTAATTTTAGATTATAGTGCAGCTTTTGATGTAATTGACCACACACTGCTTTTGAAAAAAATCACAGCTTATGGGTTCCAGACAGAAGCGTTTAAGTGGATAAAGAGTTACTTCACTAATAGATCTCAGTCCGTGTACTTTAACGGTAGTTTTTCTTGTACAAAGAAGCTCGAATGTGGAGTCCCTCAAGGCAGGTGCCTTGGTCCTCTTCCGTTTTCCATTTTTACGAATGACTTACCCCTGGTGCTAAACAATTCATCAATCATAATGTACGCTGATGATTCAACAATATATACAGCAGCTAACAACATGGACCAGTTAAATGAGTCACTACAAAGAGACTTACATCGTGTTTCAAACTGAGTGTCCAATAACAAGCTATTTTTGAATATAGCGAAAACAAAGTGCATAACCTTTAGTTCTAATCATGCATTAAAAAACAGGCGGCCTTTGTCTCTGAATATAAAAGGTATTGATCTGGAGCAAGTGCAGAAAATTAAGCTTCTTGGCGTTACCATAGAGGAAGAGCTAAATTGGTCCCGTCATATTAGCATTTTCATTAAAATGGGAAGAGCTTTGTCCAGCATTAGAAGGTGTGCATATTTTATGACAGATACTACAATCAGACAAGTTATCCAATCATTGGTGTTGTCTCATCTTGATTTTTGTTCTGTTATCTGGTCATGTGCATTTAAGAAAGATCTGCACAAACTCCAACTTTTGCAGAACAAAGCTGCTTGTTTAGCACTTCACTGTTCTTTTAGGACAAGCACCGATCGTATGCATGAAGCTCTGTCTTGGCTAAAAGTTGACGATAGACTATCTGTGAATATCTTAGTCTTTTTTTTATTGCATAATCACTACAACAAAGCCAAAAAGCCTTTATGGCA
This sequence comes from Gymnothorax javanicus, assembly GCA_029692085.1. Classification (NCBI taxonomy): domain Eukaryota; kingdom Metazoa; phylum Chordata; class Actinopteri; order Anguilliformes; family Muraenidae; genus Gymnothorax; species Gymnothorax javanicus. The sequence continues at coordinate 28,997,045 of CM056200.1, read as the reverse complement.
GGATCTCATACATCAATAGCATTCACAGCCATACCACAAGGCAGGGTACACAAGGTCATGTTGTTGTTCCTTTTTCAAGAACTCGTGCTGTACAGAAGACTGTTATGTACAGGGCTTCCACTCAGTGGAATAAATTACCATGCACTTTGAAAAGATCCAACACCAAAATGCACTTTAAAAATGAACTTAGGAAATACATTTGTACGAAATGAACATGAACTCTAAAAATAGGTGATTATCCGCTGATTGTAACCTGTCTGTCCTGTAACCATTGTCATTTATTAACTGTTGAATGGAAAGTATTGCCAGTGAGACATTTTTACATAGAAAAAGATCATATGTGCTACACTTCTCTCTGTTTTCCTTGTATTAAATCTACTGTAGTTGGTATTGCCGCTGCTAGCGTCAGCATTAGCTTCTGAGTGGGTTGTGGGTTTTGACTGAGGGCGACCATGACTGTATGAAAGCCAAATGTCGGAATCATTGAATTCTTATGTTATATACATATCGAATGTAATGTTGTTTTTTGATGGACCCCAGGAAGACTATTTGCGACCCTGTAGCAACTAATGGGGATCCTTTTAACAAATAAACAAACACCTTAAACAAAAACAAAACTTCTGTCCACATTGGAAGAATAGGGGAGTGAATGTACTAAAAGATCTATATTATGTACTTTTGTAAATGGTTTATGAGCTTTTAACGATCTACAAGCTGAATTTGATCTTTTGGGTTCATCTTTTTTCCTCCATCTGCAGTTGAGATCAGCTATGCGGGCATACAGTGTTCCGGGGGGAGCAGCTCTCCCCACACACCCCCGATGCAAGATACTCGCCTCAGAAGGACCCGACACGGGGATGGTTTCTAAACTTTTACAAATTCATTTCTGGTCGCTGTAAACCTTTATAAATAGAGGTTATTTGGAATAGAGATTTAAATGATGTAAATGACAAAGAGATTTGTTGGGACACGGTGTGGAAAAATCTCAGTGATGCATCCAAAAACCCCAACCATCAATTAATACACAACAAGTATGTTCATAGGATGTACCTTACCCCCAGAAGGCGTTATTCTATGAATATCACCACATCTCCGAATTGTGACCTTTGCCCACTTGATGCCCAGGGGTCACTCATGCATGTTTATTGGGAGTGCCCCGGTGTGGTTAGATTCTGGAAGGAAATGTCTCTCACTTTAAGTGACATTCTTAAGATCAGGATCCCAGTCTCCCCAGCCTTACTTCTGCTCAATGACGACTCTTCTTTAAATCTGTCTCTGCAGCATAGACGCGTTCTATGGGCTGGTCTCACTGCGGCCAACAAGATGCTGGCCCTGAGGTGGCAACTGCCACATTCCTTAACTTGGCAGCAGTGGGCCAACTCATTTCTAGAAATTATCTTGAAGGAGTGGTCCGTGGCCCGTATGCAGGTGGCCAGCCATAAAACTCTGCAGGCCTGGGAGGCGGCACACAAGTTAGTCAAAGAGGGTGCAGCACGGCCGACCTTGATTTTTTTTTCCTGTTATATATTTTTTTTATTGGGGAGAGAGATCCTAGGTGGGAGGTTCATAGGGAGTCGCCATAGGGAGGATGGGAGGGATTTAGAGGTTCTAATAGTGTTATTTGCCTGCAAATGCATAAGTAACTTTGATATATATCTGTACTCAACATGTAGGGTGGGAAATAAGAGAGGAATAACTTGTATATGATGTGAATCAGTATATTTTGTACATTTTTGCACTAAAAAATTGATCACAAAAAAAAACAATTATGGAAGCGCAAAAAACACTTTTGTTGTATTGTTGCTAATTACCAGTAAATTACAGCCCAAGAAATCACCAAAGTATTGAATCATTTCATGTTTCATGTCATGTCAACAAAAACCGGACACCATTATCAAAACAAATTTGGCCTTGTTTCTGATGACAAACCCCAGAGCTTCCCTTTGTTCCCCAGAGCTGTAACTAACAGCTAAACTCATACCAAAGTACAGCATCCTTCTAAATTCAGAGAGTGAGGTTAGTATATGAGAGGTGATGGACACTTTTCCTGTTGGTTGACCTTGAACATATTAGAGGCATTACTCAAGTACTTTACACTTAATTTCAATTCTTTTTGTGTCTTTTCTGTTATATTTCACATTGTTGCATGTTAAATGCATTTTATTATTTCAGGGACTTTGAATGTGATACTTGCTCACTGATTGTCTGCATTAAGCACAGGAATAGCCAAAACAATCATTTTTTATTTGTGTATATAGTGTGCTCCCAGAAAATCTGTGAGTCACTGTAAGTTTTTCATGGGCAAAACTAGATCCCATGCAGGCATAATGAAATTGAATGGATATTTAAAAAAAAACAGACTTGGATGTTTGGATATAAATATAATTTACAACCCCAATTCTGAAATAGTTGGGACAATGTGTAAATTGTGAATAAAATCAAAATGCAATGACTTTCAGATTACATGAGCCAGTATGTTTTTTACAATAGAACATAGATAAGATTGAAATTGAGACATTTTACACTTTTATCGACAAAATTAGCTTATTTCAAATTTTCTGGCTGCAACAGGTCTCAAAAAAGTTGGGACACAGGCAAAAAAAGGCTGAAAAAGCAATTCACATATAGAAGAATCAGCTGAAAGAACGTTTAACAAGTAATTAAGTTAACTGGCATCAGGTGTGTTACATGATTGGCTATAAAAGGGATGTCATAGAGAGGCTGAGTCTCTCAGAAGTAAAGATGGCCAGAGGCTCTCCAACCCGTGAAGGCTTGCGTAAAAAAAATGAGGAATACTTTACAAACAGTGTTGCTCAACGTCAAATTGCAAAGGCTTTGAAGGTCTCATCATCGACAGCGCAGAACATCATCAAAAGATTCATAGAAACTGGAAAAATCTCTGTGCGTAAGGGACAAAGCCAAAGACCTTTACTGGATGCCCGTGATCTTCGGGCCCTCAGACGCCACTGCATCACTCACTGGCATAATTCTGTCATTGACATTACTAAATGGGCCCAGGAGTACTTCAAGAAACCACTGTCTGTAAACGCAGTCCGCCGTGTCATCTAAAACTCTACCATGCAAAAAGGAAGCCAATGTTGAGCATGATCCAGAAGCACTGCCGTGTTCTGTGGGCCAAGGCTCATTTAAAATGGACTGTAGCAAAGTGCCAAAGTGCCCTGTGGTCAGATGAGTCCAAATTTGACATTCTTGTTGGAAATCATGGGAGTCCTGTCCTCCGGGCTAAAGAGGAGAAGACCACCCCTCCCGTTATCAGCGTTCAGTTCAAAAGCCAGCATCTCTGATGGTATTGGGATGCATTAGTGCATATGGTGTGGGACACTTGCATGTTTTAAAAAGCACCATGAATGCTGAAAGGTATATAAAGGTTTTAGAGCAACATATGCTCCCCTCCAGATGACATCTATTCCTGGGAAAGCCTTGTGTATTTCAGCAGGACAATGCAAAACCACATACTGCAGTGATTACAACAGAGTGGCTCCGTTGTAGAAGAGTCCGTGTGTTGAACTGGCCTGCTTTCAGACCTGATCTTTGTTCGATTGAGAACGTTTGGCGCATAATTAAATGAAAAGTCTGTCAAAGGAGACCCAAAACTCTCCAGCAGCTGAAAGCCAGTATTTAAAAAGAGTGGGATCAAATTCCAATGGCTAAACTCAAGAAGCTTGTCTCCTCAATGCCCAGACGCCTCCACTCTGTGTTAAAATGAAGAGGGGATGCTACACCATGTTAACACGTTGACTGCCAACTACGAGATAACTCGTAGTAGCGGACCTGAAAATTCGGGGGAAATTATCCATCCCTTTATTGACAACAATTAGTCCTGGCTAATTCTAGATGGTTTTCCTTTATAAACACGTTTTTCAATTCAAGAATAATCAAGCGGCAATTGAAGACACGACTTCTCTCCCCAATGCGATCTAACCGCAATTAATGGGCTACATTCAGTACAGAAAAATAATTTAGGATATTTATAATTAGGTCTATGCACTGGCACTCACCAACGTTCATTTTTTTTTTTTTTTTGCGAGAGCGGCATTTCAGAAATCTTTTGCAAATGAAGGTAATTTAATTTGACAAGTACCTTCACCTGTTTTTGGAGCATGGTTACGCAACTTGCTGTAAAAAATAGACAGCAGTCCGATTGGAAAATGTAAATGTATACTTGTCTCCTTCATTCGCTGAAGAGTTCTGAAATGCCGCTCTCGCTGGAAAAAAAATTTACGGTTGCTGAGTGCCAGTGCACAGACCTAATTATAAATACTTGCGTAGGATCTGGTGTAGATTCTGGTGTAAATATCAGCGTTCGCCAGGTGTCATGTCTGATTTACTAAAAGTGTGTACATCCCAGATTTTGGTGTAGAACTGGCGTGGCGTTGATAAATCTGGCGGCTGAAACCAACGTAATTTACATGACACGCCCCTATAAATTCATGCTCCGGGAGGCATAGTCCTGCCCACTTTACGACACGGACTCTCGAAAGACGGCAAAAAAGAAAGAACTTCACTGAGGAGGAAATATCGCCGGCCTGCTGAAAAAACCTCGTATCTACAATTTGGTGAGAAACAAAAAATCGTATGTCCACGATAATAACAAAAACATGGCAAAATACAAAATTTTATTGATTGGATACATTCTTGGAAGAAAAATAGTCATCCTACCCGAACACAGCTCGTCTGCATTCTTACATGCAAAATGAAACTTTTTTTTTTTTTGCTCTCCTGTAAAGTTTATGATTTTGAAGATACGAAGTTTTATCAGCAGGCCGACGATATAAATTATCACGTCCGAGACGGAGAAAAACAAAATAATTTTATTTGGAAGCCTAACTGTGGCAAAAAGGGAGCCCAGAAGGCTGCAGTTTGGAAAACTATTGCTGCTGCGGTAGACACCATTGGGGTGGAAAACCGGAGTGCAGCAGAGGTTTGATTTAATTCATTAATAAATCGAAGTGACTATTCGCATTTAAAAGCGCGTCCAAGCACAAAAATTGACCGAAATTCTTGTTAGACGCACTTATTAGTGTGGCCAAGATGCCCATTTCTCCATTGCCTACCCTTATTTTAAGTGTGTCCAAAGCTAAAATTTTTTTTTGGCTGAACTTGTTTTAAGCAGTACTTTCTAAGCGGCACTGGAATGGTCATCAGCTGGAGCCCTTATAAACTTCAGGTTATATTGCCTACATAATTGACAATCCAAATGATTTACATGTAGATTAAAAAAGTGGTCCGATTTTAAGATCGCCACCAAGCGCAGCAGCGCACGGACCAGTGGAGGCCAACCAGACTCAAACCTCTAGCTGTCTCCATTCGAGGAGCCCCTTCCGTCGTGGGAATACGAGGCGGCTGGGGCACGGATGAGTCTCCACCGCCTCGATCGGAGCTGCATGAAGGTAATTGTTAAAATACAGTCTGCATTTCACTTCATCAAATTGATTGTAATTATCAGCCGTCTGGCCTGACAAGCAGGTTGTCTCAAAATATAAGTTTAATTAATTTCTCAACACAGGTGTCTTATTTATTTATTTATTTATTTATTCATTTTTGCCTTTTCATTCATTTATTCATTCATTCATTCATTCAGCCTATTTATCTATTTAGCCTATTTATGATTTTTACTATCAAGAGTAACAACAGCATGACGTCCGCATCGCTGCATATGGTTTATTACTCATTTTGACAGCTGCACTCGTTCCTGCATGTTGTTCGCTGGTTTCAAATCTCATGTCGCCTGGTCAGACCTGGCGTGAGATTTTTTGCAGACAGTTAGCTCACGTCCAGATTGATAAATGCCGATCCTTGCGGGAGTTTTGGGCGTACCCATTTTTTTGGTGTACGATGTTTGATAAATGAGGGCAATTGTGTTTTGATTTTATTCACAATTTACACTTTGTCCCAACTATTTTGGAATTGGGGTTGTACACATGACATAAAAAATTGGTCTCTTTGAATGATCATACATGCTCATTCTTAAATAATCAAAAAAAGTTTAATTTGCGTAATATGAAATCAGGGTGACATAGGCGTGTGAGTGATTCAAATAATTTTCATTTTTTAATGAATGCATATGGTCATAGTTGTGTTAATTACGGATCATCTCTATCCTCATTAGAGTCAAACCAAAAATAATATCCAAGTTGTATTCGCCGATAACTCAGAAAACATTCTTGCCTTGTTTCATGAACTCATTTTTAATGAATTTATGTAGAGGGTAAATGCAGCGTAACAGACAATCACAAGCATACATCTCATGTGCTTACATTATGTCACTCAGGGGAAGGGCTTCGGCAGCAGATGCAGAGCAAGTTTTTCAGCCATGGCAGCTGCTTAACCTGGGAGATGTAGAGAAGGGGTGCAGTGGTGCAACTGTAGTCCATAAGGGTAAACAAAATCATTTCCACTGTGCAGAATTCTCGGAAATCAGTTTTGTACATAAAGGGCCTGATTATAACTACTGGCAGGTAATGAAACACAATGATGGCCAGATAGATCTGCACGGTCCTGAGGGCTTTCTTTTTCATGGGGTGCATCTTCTCTTTGCCCAAGACTGACTTCTTCAGACTCCACATGATAGAAATATTGCAGAAAACCATGATGGTGAAGGGGGCCAGGATCAGCCCAATGAAGATGTCATTTGAGACAAGCAACCGCAATGACCTGATGACAGCAAAGGCTATCATGAGCCCCCAAACAAGCATGGAAATAACCACTCTGATCTTGTTATCCTTGATGCTGGTGAACACAATGGGGTGGACCACAGCCACGTAGCGGTCCAGGCAAATGCAGGTGAGAAAGAGTGGGGAGGTGTTTTTGATCCCAGTGATAAACAAACTTACATTAGCAAAATATACGATTCTGAGCCAATAGAAGCCATAGAAGCAGATGGGGATCATCACGCAGAGCAATGCATCGGCGATGGCCAGGTTGAAAATAAAGATATTGGAGGTGGAAGAGTCACTCTTCTCTCTGGCCACCAGCCACATCGCCATGATGTTGGCAGGGTAGCCCACTACAAGATTGATGCTCCTTTCAATAAACTGAAAACACCAACCAACAAGTGATCTTAAGCACAGAAATGTGTTTGAGAGTTGCAGACTAGATCCTGAAGAGGAGTGGTTGAAGGGTTGGCTAGAATTGATGACAGAGCTGTTCATTTTGGTTTTATTTTATCTCGCAGGTTTAAGGGTTGATGATCCTTAGAAAAGAGAGTGACAGTAAGTTACATGGTCAAGCCTAACTGAACTCACCACTTAAACTGACTGCAAGGCTAAATTATGTTCTTAAACTGATTCCAGCATTATTTTACATGATTCTTTTCTCCAAAGTATTCCTCATCATAACACATTTACTGCATAAGAGAGATAGAGAAAGACTTATACTGGCCTATTTTGCACAAAGCTCTCTCTTTTGAGAAATTATTCATGTCAAAGAAGACATGCACAATTTTGTTGCAGTGTTACACTGAAGGATAGTTTTTGTTTTCTGGGAAGACGACTTCCATCCAGGGAAAAATACCTCTCCTCTGAGACACCAGCTTTACTCTTTGAAACTGCACTGGAGCTCCCTGAGATTGGAGACAGTGTTCCCAGAAGACAAGGTTTGCCCTTTTGGTCTATTTTTAACTGTCTGCAAAAGCTTTTCACTCAAGCACAACATAAGAAATGAAAGAGTGGTTCATCTAATTGAAAAAATGAATCACTTACCCGAAAAACTGCAATAACTCGACATAACAGTCCTCAAGGTCAGACAGCCCAGAAGGCCCCTGTATCCTGATCACCTGTGTCCAGGAGGGTTATGTTTTTATTCAGTATAGTTCCAGTTCAGAAAATATATACATTTTTGTGCTGTGTAAGCAGTGCAGACGATAGCCAGTCACAAATCCATTGAAGGAACAACAGCATTTGGACTGACTGTACAATACCCTGTCACCACAGGATTATATTTAAGGATGGGTGGGTGTGCAAGAGGACTCACATAGAGGGGGTTGGGTTTGCAGAGTGAGTTTGTGATGTAACAAACAGCTCTGCAGTAAAAAGAGGAGGGGGGCTAAAGGAGGGGTAGATGAGTACCCCCCTATCCCTGTTCTAACAATATATTATTTGTCAGTGATGCAATCCAAGAAGTGCATCCCAGACAAACAAGTGACGCACGTGCAGTCGGCCTACTGGAGCACAGGTGAGACTGTGTAACCTGGTGTAAGGTCTTACACATGAAACCACAAGGTTCATCAAAGCAGACTCACACAATTCTCTTTCATCCTCACAAAGAAAAGAAATTGAGCTCTCAGTTACAGTAAATCTATTTCTGCAAATAATATTAGGTACATTCATGATGGATTGATTTTAATTTCTGTGTTAGGCAATATGGAAGTTGCAGTTTACAAGTACTTCTCTCTGCTTTCGCTACATAGACTTCACTAAAGCTGGGCATCTGTTCCAGGAGGTCTATTGTCCTGAAGGTTTTTCATGCCAATCCTTAGAGAGGAGAACACAATCAAAGGTGTGAGATCTCACAGAGCTGCTGATGAGTAGAGTCAGGTGTATTGGGGGTGAATTGAGAACTTACAGGATGGTAAATCTCCAACCCTGATCTAAAGCAACACACACAATTAAGCAGTTTACTGTAGGGAGCAGAAATCAAGCATAACAGGGGCTTGTGCTGTTGCTGAAAACGACAGCAGTTTGGAGTCACAAACCAAGCCTCTCGGTTCCATGTCCATCAACTATTTTCAGTTTTTGTCCTCAAATTATTCCCTTGCATAGCAGTCAGCATATGTATAAATTTACTGACAATCCACAATTGATAAGTAATGACTTCTTCACTGTCTGACCAATTGGGGACTGACACAATGACATGTGTGATTAGTTTAGGGCTACCTAATTCAATTCTTTGAGATCAATTATCCTGTAGGGTTTCACTTCAACACTAGCGCAGGGTTCTCACTTGGTTTTTAGGAAAGAGGGTCAAAATCAGTTTTCATCAGAAATTGGAGGGTCCTCCTTTATCAATTTCAGTACAATACAGTCTTTCATGTCGGGGGACGAAAAGAGTATGGGGATGAGGAGTCCAGGGACGAAAGTTCATGGAGACAAAAAGTTTGGGGACGAAAAGTCCATAGGGACGAAAAGTCTGGGGATGAAGAGTCCGAGAGCTCACTTAGAGTCTCAGCAACATAGTGAAACTGTTCATGGTGACCTTTTCCATTTCATTTTTCACCCATCTGTTTTTTTAGTCATCTAGATTGCCAGCAAATGTATTGACCCGACCATTAAGTTCACATTCAGACTAACTCAAAGCTCTAGAGGCCTCTGCTTATATACCCACTCAGGGAGTTCAGATTAAACAATTACTTTTTCACATAGGGCCAGGTGGGTTTTGATAGCTTTTTCCCCTCAATAAATTTAATCATAATTTTAAGACTGCACTTACTTGGATTATCTTCGTCTCGTTTAACAATTTGTTTGATCTGAAACAAGTGTGACAAATATGCGGGAAAAAAAAAATGAAATCAGGAAGGGGGCAAATACTTTTTCACAGCACTGTATCTAGACAAGTCAATATTTGCCCTAAAATTATTGCTCAAAATTTTCCAAGCGTCCTGCTAATGCCTGTGAAGCTGATCAAACTCTTTGTGGAGCCTCAACACCTGTTTACGCTGACCTTTTCAGTTCATTTTGTCACTCATCTGTAACTTAGTCATCTAAAATGCCAGCGGAGGTATGGACTTTCCTACATAACGGTTGACAAATTTATTTTTCAATGCAGGAATCACTAAATCCTGTTCAGCTGTGCTATGACAGGAATTAAACTTGCTGACCTGGGTCTGGAGTGAACTGCAAAGATCCAGGACTTTTCCAGGACCTTCCTGTGGTCTGAAAGGGTCAATCCTGTGTTCAAAATCCCAAGTTTTTTTGATGAGAGACGGGCATGAGGGGCCAAGAGGACCTAAAGAATAACCGTCACAGGATATCGAGAGTGCAAGGCGCCCGCCGTGTCGAGGTCAACTATTCACACTTATATCACGTGCACTCACTCACTCAAAAAATGCTACCGTTCTCACTGATATTCTGGCTAATTGAATTGTCTTTTTTACTTAAAGTAGGTTCAGAACACAAATGGGCACAAATGGCAGTGTCATGGTTATGGTTTTTGGTCATGTTTATGTTCAGTGTTAATGATTTTGTCTTTGATTTATTCTTTTTGGTTATTGTAATACTTTGGTTTTTAGTTCATTCCATTTCTCAGTTCCATTGCACTTGTCTCCCCTGTCTTGTGATCTAGTTGGTTCAGTCCGTCTTCCCGGTCTGTGTGCTCACTTACTTCGGGTGATTTAAATGTATTCTGGTGTTTAACGCATTCCTTCGATTCACGTTTACTTCCTTCGTCTTACTGTTCTGATTACTAACAAAACTAACGTTTGTATTTTGTATCATAGTCTACTAACACAACTAATCCATGTATATAGATTACTAACTTACTAATGAGCACTCTAGTTAAATCTGTAAAGTTGCACCACTACTAATTAATACTAATTCCCTCTCAGCAATCGCCCTGTTCTAGTCTCCGCCTCTTGCTCAGCTTTAACTATCACCCCCTGCGTTTCTGCGAGATCTCTTGCACGTGCTTAATTACTTTCCTGCACTCGTTATCTGTGCACTTAGAACTCCTTGACTGGAGCTGTTTAAATGTCATAGGCTGTCTGCGTGATTCCCGTCCGTGTCTTGGCGTTCGCCAATTTTCGTGGTTAGGGTTTCCCTCATGTGATTCTCACGTTGTAATTAGTCTGATTCAGTACACCTGCTCCCTGCATAGCATGTGACTTCCCGTCTATTTAAGCAGTCTTTTCACAGCCAGCTCCTTGTCAGAACGTTGATCAATATTTCTTTGTGCAGCGTGCCTTGTATGCCATTGAGTATTGTTTTTCTTCGACTGGTTTGTCCGACTTCGATTCTTGCCATAGCCCTTCTTGTATTGTTTTGTTCTTTTTGGATTTCGAACTATTTTTTTGTATGACCACGATTTCTGTGTTTGGATGCCCTGTGTATGACCCTTGGCTTTGTTCATCGATTACGACTTTTTGCCTACCGTCTATGTCTATGCCTCTTTTGCCTACCTTTGCTCATCTGTTTTACTGGTTCTGACTCCTGCCTGTCTAGTCGACACTGTTTTTGGATTTCGTATTGTGGCTTGGCAATTCTTTTGTTTTTTGGCTTTGACTCGGACCTCATGAAAGGCATACGTTTTTGGATTTCCCCCTCTTGCGTGTGGTTCCTGAATGCTACGTCTCAGGCAGGGGCTTTCAAGTAACTTCTAACTTTGCCACAAGATGATTTAGGCTACCACAGCATGTTTATGCTATGCCATTGTGAATGATGGGATGTTAATTGCTTTCTTGTATTATCTCCACTCATTTGTACAGGCTTTTACTTTGATTGGACAGTGTGTGTGTGTGTGTGTGTGTGTGTGTGTGTCCTATTTTAACTCTGTGAATGGGTGTTCTCTCATTTTCTTTGAGGACAGTGACCCCTGCTGACTTCTCTGTAGCATGTTAATGCTTGGTATCCCTCACCCCTTTGAATTCTCAAGGGTTTTTGCAGTAAAATAATGTGTTACCAGGACAATATACAAACTTACTCATCTTTGTATTTAGCAGAAGAAATGAAATTTTATATTAATTTTGTATAAAAGCAGCGTACCAATAATAAGAAGTAGTTGATTAAACAGAGTCAGTGAAACAATGAATTTTAAGGGGCGTTCCCAGGTTCATTTGATTTACCTTGTTCCAGCACAGATATGGGTATAACACTACAGTTCAATACAAAAAATGTACCATTCCATTGGTTTTTATTTACATTGTTACCATGGAATTTACGTTAAGCAAAATCACAGTCCGTATTGTGACAAGCCTAACTCCCTAGCCACCCAACCAAATAACTTAATTGTATCTCCCTGACCACAATAGTCGGGAGATACAGTTTAGTTCCAGGGCCGCCGCAGAGATTTTATGTTCCAGGCTCTGGAAGCCACAATTATTACAGGAATGTTTTCAAATTTTACACAAGCGAAGATATATGACAATGCTTAAGACTGATTTTCGTCAATTTCGGACGTCCAATATGGCTGCCGGCGGCCATTTGTTCGAAATTTGGGGATCGGGGAGATACACGACTCGGTCTTTGGGGCGACCAAGTTATCTAGTTCATTTTTCTCTTTTAGATATGTGTCATATCTATGCAATCATGTGAGGTTTTTTTTATTGTGTATGGTTTTTTTTTTTTTTTTTTTTTTTTTTCTCGTGGTTTTTCTTAAAAAGAAAATCCTCAAATGGGTCAGTTAGATGACACATACACTCCCATGAAATTGATACCTTTGCCCCTATCAGAAAAAGCCAATGTGGTTGCATGCAGAAATAACCAACAAGCCGGCAGTCAAAATTTGAGGCAATTTGGTTGAAAAATAAAAGTTATCAGCGCCACAAGTGTTGAAAGTCAAAAGATTTCCCATTTAATTAGCTGACTTGTAAAATGTTTTGAGGTGGGAGAGCTTTAAAAAAGTCATTTTTTCACAAAACTGATGAAAATAATGACAAAATGTTTTGAAAAATTTCCAACATGTAAAATTTCAGTTTGAGTCAGTATTTTAAAGCAGGCTCTTCACTCCAGCAATATAATCATTTAGGCTGTACTGTACAATATGTGATTCACTCTATTATATAATTAACCTCTCTGTTTTATGAAACTCTTTTATAACAAGACCACAATGGAAAAATGATCAGTTACATTTTCACGTTGTGGAGAAATGATAAATTAAAAATTCAAAACGATTTTAGAAACAAAGCACTGAAAAAATATGCAAAAAAACCTATAATATATACAAAACACTGCCCTCCATAATTATTGGCACCCCTGGTTAAGATGTGTTCTTTAGCTTCTAATAAATTCAGTTTTTTTCTCAGTAATATAGGACCACAATGAAAAAAAGAGGAAAATCCAACCTTTAATTCAAGTGCATTTATTCAATTGGAAAAAAATCCCACATTAAGAAATAATTCTTTTTACATCAAATCATGTGTGCCATAATTATTAGCACCCCTGAGGTTAATACTTTGTCCAACCCCCTTTTGCCAACAAAACAGCACCTAATCTTCTATAATGTTTCACAAGATGGGAGAATACAGAAAGAGGGATCTTTGACCATTCCTCTTTGCACAATCTCTCTATATCATCCAGCGACCTGGGTCCTCTCCTCTGCACTCTCCTCTTCAGCTCACTCCACAGGTTTTCAATGGGGTTGAGGTCTGGGGACTGAGATGGCCATGGGAGGAGTAGATTTGGCCACACGTTTAGGGTCATTATCTTGCTGAAAGACCCAGTGACGACCCATCTTCAGCTTTCAGGCAGAGGCCACCAGATTTTGATTTAAAATGTCCTGGTATTTCAAAGCGTTCATGATGCCATGCACCCTGACAAGGTTCCCAGGGCCTCTGGAAGAGAAACAGGCCCACAGCATCACCAATCCTCCCGCATACTTCAGAGTGGGCATGAGGTGCTTTTCTGCATACTCATCTTTTGTGTTCCGCCAGACCCACTTAGAATGTTTGTTGCCAAAAAGCTCTATCTCGGTCTCATCTGACCAAAGCACATGGTCCCAGTTGAAGTCCCAGTATGGCTTAGTGAACTCCAGACGTTTGCGTTTATTATTGTGAGTGAGAAAAGGTTTTTTCCGTGTATGCCTCCTAAACAGCTTTTTGGCATGTAGATAGCGCCTGATGGTTGTTTTGGAGACTTTGTGACCCCAAGATGCTACCATTTGTTGCAATTCTTTTACAGTGAGCTTTGGAGAACTATTTATTTCTCTTACCATCCTCCTCACTGTGCGTGGTGGCAAAATAACCTTGCGTCTTCATCCAGGCTTGTTTCCCACTGTTCCAGTTGTTTTAAACTTCTTAATGATTCCTCTGACAGTAGATATGGGCAGGTGCAGGCGAGTGGCTATTTTCTTGTAGCCATTGCCTGACTTGTGAAGGTCGACACACATCTGCCTATGATGTGTTCCTTTGTCTTTCCCATGTTGAAGAGTGGATAAGAGAAATGGCCTCTGTGTCACGTCATATTTGTACCCCAGGGAAACAGGAAGTGATGAATTACAAACTAAATGTTCCTAGAAACTCTGATCAACTTTGTAAACTACTGTAGAAATGACAGAAATACTTCAATTACATTTATTTCCTAGGAATTGTTAGGGGTGCCAATAATTGTGGAACAGGTGATTTTATGAAAAATAATTATTTCTTAGTCAGGGATTTTTTTTTCTCTTTATCCCTCTTTACTATTTTCATTGAACCGCTCGCAGCAGCAATACAACAAAACAATAGAATTGAAGGAATTCTGGATGCCACTGTACATCACAAAATCAGTTTCAATGCAGACGATCTGCTACTATACCTACAAAACCCCTCAGAATCACTACAGGAAACTTTCAATATCATTAACAAATTCTCTACAATCTCACACTATACAATAAACTGGATTACCACTATCTGAGAATGTTTGGGATGCTGCACCCCCGAATATAAAAAAAAGAAAAGAAATACTTCAATTACATTTATTTCCTAGGAATTGTTAAGGGTGCCAATAATGTGGAACAGGTGATTTTATGAAAAAAAAAATTATTTCTTTGTTTTTTTCCCCTTAAAATTCACTTGAGTTGACGGTTACATTTTTCTACAATTTTCAGTGTGAGAGTATGCTTCTGCAATAAAAAGTGAATTTATTTTAAGGCTTTTTAACACATCTTAACCAGGGGGTACCAATAATTATGGAGGGTGCTGTATATATATTTAGATACAATTTTTATAAATATTACAATAATATATAAAATATACAAAAATGCAACATTTGGACTCTGATCATTTTTCCTTTGAGGTGTTTAGTTAATTATTTTGAAATGGATTATCTTCATTTTGTGGCAAATGTTTACAAACCTGACTGCGGAACTCAGATCCTGCGTTTTGGTTTTATAAACAAACACCTTAAACAAAAACAAAACTTCTGTCCACATTGGAAGAATAGGGGAGTGAATGTACTGAAAGATCTATATTATGTAAATGGTTTATGAGCTTTTAACGATCTACAAGCTGAATTTGATCTTTTGGGTTCATCTTTTTTCCTCCATCTGCAGTTGAGATCAGCTATGCGGGCATACAGTGTTCCGGGGGGAGCAGCTCTCCCCACACACCCCCGATGCAAGATACTCGCCTCAGAAGGACCGACACGGGGGATGGTTTCTAAACTTTACAAATTCATTTCTGGTCGCTGTAAACCTTTATAAATAGAGGTTATTTGGAATAGAGATTTAAATGATGTAAATGACAAAGAGATTTGCTGGGACACGGTGTGGAAAAATTTCAGTGATGCATCCAAAAACCCCAACCATCAATTAATACACAACAAGTATGTTCATAGGATGTACCTTACCCCCAGAAGGCGTTATTCTATGAATATCACCACATCTCCAATGTGACCTTTGCCCACTTGATGCCCAGGGGTCACTCATGCATGTTTATTGGGAGTGCCCCGGTGTGGTTAGATTCTGGAAGGAAATGTCTCTCACTTTAAGTGACATTCTTAAGATCAGGATCCCAGTCAATTCACATATAGAAGAATCAGCTGAAAGAATGTTTAACAAGTAATTAAGTTAACTGGCATCAGGTGTGTAACATGATTGGCTATAAAAGGGATGTCTTAGAGAGGCTGGGTCTCTCAGAAGTAAAGATGGCCAGAGGCTCTCCAACCCGTGAAGGCTTGCGTAAAAAAAAATGAGGAATACTTTACAAACAATGTTGCTCAACGTCAAATTGCAAAGGCTTTGAAGATCTCATCATCGACAGCGCATAACATCATCAAAAGATTCATAGAAACTGGAAAAATCTTTGCGTAAGGGACAAGGCCGAAGACCTTTACTGGATGCCCGTGATCTTCGGGCCCTCAGATGCCACTGCATCACTCACTGGCATAATTCTGTCATTGACATTACTAAATGGGCCCAGGAGTACTTCAAGAAACCATGGTCTGTAAACGCAGTCCGTCGTGTCTTCTAAAAACTCTACCATGCAAAAAAGGAAGCCATTGTTGAGCATGATCCAGAAGCGTCGCCGTGTTCTGTGGGCCAAGGCTCACTTAAAATGGACTGTAGCAAAGTGGCAAAGTGTCCTGTGGTCAGACAAGTCAAAATTTGACATTCTTGTTGGAAATCATGGGAGTCGTGTCCTCCGGGCTAAAGAGGAGAAAGACCACCCCTCCTGTTATCAGCGTTCTGTTCAAAAGCCAGCATCTCTGACGGTAAGGGGATGCATTAGTGCATATGGTGTGGGACATTTGCTTGTTTTAAAAAGCACCATGAATGCTGAAAGGTATATAAAGGTTTTAGAGCAACACATGCTCCCCTCCAGACAACATCTATTCCTGGGAAGGCCTTGTGTATTTCAGCAGGACAATGCAAAACCACATACTGCAGCGATTACAACAGCGTGGCTCCGTTGTAGAAGAGTCCGTGTGTTGAACTGGCCTGCTTTCAGACCTGATCTTTGTTCGATTGAGAACGTTTGGCGCATAATTAAATGAAAAGTCTGTCAAAGGAGACTCAAAACTCTCCAGCAGCTGAAAGCCAGTATTTTAAAAGAGTGGGAACAAATTCCAATGGCTAAACTCAAGAAGCTTGTCTCCTCAATGCCCAGACACCTCCACTCTGTGTTAAAAAGAAGAGGGGATGCTACACCATGTTAACACGTTGACTGCCAACTACGAGATAACTTGTAGTAGCGGACCTGAAAATTCGGGGGAAATTATCCATCCCTTTATTGACAACAATTAGTCCTGGCTAATTCTAGATGGTTTTCCTTTATAAACACGTTTTTCAATTCAAGAATAATCAAGCGGCAATTGAAGACACGGCTTCTCTCCCCAATGCGATCTAACCGCAATTAATGGGCTACATTCAGTACAGAAAAATAATTTAGGATATTTATAATTAGGTCTATGCACTGGCACTCACCAACGTTCATTTTTTTTTTTTTTCCAGCGAGAGCAGCATTTCAGAAATCTTTTGCAAATGAAGGTAATTTCGGCGACAAGTACCTTCACCTGTTTTTGGAGCATGGTTACGCAACTTGCTGTAAAAAATAGACAGCAGTCCGATTGGAAAATGTAAATGTATACTTGTCTCCTTCATTCGCTGAAGAGTTCTGAAATGCCGCTCTCGCTGGAAAAAAAATTTACGGTTGCTGAGTGCCAGTGCACAGACCTAATTATAAATACTTGCGTAGGATCTGGTGTAGATTCTGGTGTAAATATCAGCGTTCGCCAGGTGTCATGTCTGATTTACTAAAAGTGTGTACATCCCAGATTTTGGTGTAGAACTGGCGTGGCGTTGATAAATCTGGCGGCTGAAACCAACGTAATTTACATGACACGCCCCTATAAATTCATGCTCCGGGAGGCATAGTCCTGCCCACTTTACGACACGGACTCTCGAAAGACGGCAAAGAAGAAAGAACTTCACTGAGGAGGAAATATCGCCGCCTGCTGAAAAACCTCGTATCTACAATTTGGTGAGAAACAAAAAATCGTATGTCCACGATAATAACAAAAAACATGGCAAAATACAAAATTTTATTGATTGGATACATTCTTGGAAGAAAAATAGTCATCCCTACCCAACACAGCTCGTCTGCATTCTTACATGCAAAATGAAACTTTTTTTTTTTGCTCTCCTGTAAAGTTTATGATTTTGAAGATACGAGGTTTTATCAGCAGGCGGCGATATAAATTATCACGTCCGAGACGGAGAAAAAACAAAATTATTTTATTTGGAAGCCTAACTGTGGCAAAAAGGAGCCCAGAAGGCTCCAGTTTGAAAAACTATTGCTGCTGCTTGTAGACACCATTGGGGTGGAAAAACCGGAGTGCAGCAGAGGTTTGATTTAATTCATTAATAAATCGGGTGACTATTCAAGATTTAAAAGCGCGTCCAAGCACAAAAAATTGACCGAAATTTTGTTAGACGACTTATTAGTGTGGCCAAGATGCCCATTTCTCCATTGCCTACCCTTATTTTAAGTGTGTCCAAAGCAAAAATTTTTTTTGGCTGAACTTGTTTTAAGCAGTACTTTCTAAGCGGCACTGGAATGGTCATCAACTGGAGCCCTTATAAACTTCATGTTATATTGCCTACATAATTGACAATCCAAATGATTTACATGTAGATTAAAAAAGTGGTCCGATTTTAAGATCGCCACCAAGCACAGCAGCGCACGGACCAGTGGAGGCCAACCAGACTCAAACCTCCAGCTGTCTCCGTTCGAGGAGCCCCTCCGTCGTGGGAATACGAGGCGGCTGGGGCACGGATGAGTCTCCACCGCCTCGATCGGAGCTGCATGAAGGTAATTGTTAAAATACAGTCTGCATTTCACTTCAACAAATTGATTGTAATTATCAGCCGTCTGGCCTGACAAGCAGGTTGTCTCAAAATATAAGTTTAATTAATTTCTCAACACAGGTGTCTTATTTATTTATTTATTTATTTATTCATTTTTGCCTTTTCATTCATTTATTCATTCATTCATTCATTTAGCCTATTTATCTATTTAGCCTATTTATGATTTTTACTAACAAGAGTAACAACAGCATGACGTCCGCATCGCTGCATATGGTTTATTACTCATTTTGACAGCTGCACTCGTTCCTGCATGTTGTTCGCTGGTTTCAAATCTGCGTAAGCCTGGTCAGACCTGGCGTGAGATTTTTGCAGACAGTTAGCTCACGTCCAGATTGATAAATGCCGATCCTTGCGGGAGTTTTGGCGTACACCCATTTTTTTGGTGTACGCATGTTTGATAAATGAGGGCAATTGTGTTTTGATTTTATTCACAATTTACACTTTGTCCCAACTATTTCGGAATTGGGGCTGTACACATGACATAAAAAATTGGTCTCTTTGAATGATCATACATGCTCATTCTTAAATAATCAAAAAAAGTTTAATTTGCGTAATATGAAATCAGGGTGACATAGGCGTGTGAGTGATTCAAATAATTTTCATTTTTTAATCAATGCATATGGTCATAGTTGTGTTAATTACGGATCATCTCTATCCTCATTAGAGTCAAACCAAAAATAATATCCAAGTTGTATTCGCCGATAACTCAGAAAAACATTCTTGCCTTGTTTCATGAACTCATTTTTTAATGAATTTATGTAGAGGGTAAATGCAGCGTAACAGACAATCACAAGCATACATCTCATGTGCTTACATTATGTCACTCAGGGGAAGGGCTTCGGCAGCAGATGCAGAGCAAGTTTTTCAGCCATGGCAGCTGCTTAACCTGGGAGATGTAGAGAAGGGGTGCAGTGGTGCAACTGTAGTCCATAAGGGTAAACAAAATCATTTCCACTGTGCAGAATTCTCGGAAATCAGTTTTGTACATAAAGGGCCTGATTATAACGACAGGCAGGTAATGAAACACAATGATGGCCAGATAGATCTGCACGGTCCTGAGGGCTTTCTTTTTCATGGGGTGCATCTTATCCTTACCCAAGACTGACTTCCTCAGACTCCACATGATAGAAATATTGCAGAAAACCATGATGGTGAAGGCAGCCAGGATCAGCCCAATGAAGATGTGATCTGAGACAAGCAAATCAAGAATGACCTGATGACAGCAAAGGCTATCATGAGCCCCCAAACAAGCATGGACATAACCACTCTGATCTTGTTATCCTTGATGCTGGTGAACACAATGGGGTGGACCACGGCCACGTAGCGGTCCAGGCAAATGCAGGTAAGAAAGAGTGGGGAGGTGTTTTTGATCCCAGTGATAAACAAACTTACATTAGCAAAATATATGATTCTGAGCCAATAGAAGCCATACAAGCAGATGGGGATCATCACGCAGAGCAATGCATCGGCGATGGCCAGGTTGAAAATAAAGATATTGGAGGTGGAAGAGTCACTCTTCTCTCTGGCCACCAGCCACATCGCCATGATGTTGGCAGGGTAGCCCACCGCAAGATTGATGCTCCTTTCAATAAACTGAAAACACCAACCAACAAGTGATCTTAAGCACAGAAATGTGTTCGAGAGTTGCAGACTAGATCCTGAAGAGGAGTGGTTGAAGGGTTGGCTAGAATTGATGACAGAGCTGTTCATTTTGGTTTTATCTCGCAGGTTTGAGGGTTGATGATCCTTAGAAAAGAGAGTGACAGTAAGTTACATGGTCAAGCCTAACTGAACTCACCACTTAAACTGACTGCAAGGCTACATTATATTCTTAAACTGATTCCAGCATTATTTTACATGATTCTTTTCTCCAAAGTATTCCTCATCATAACACATTTACTGCATAAGAGAGATAGAGAAAGACTTATCCTGGCCTATTTTGCACAAAAGCTCTCTTTTGAGAAATTATTCATGTCAAAGAAGACATGCACAATTTTGTTGCAGTGTTACACTGAAGGATAGTTTTTGTTTTCTGGGAAGACGACTTCCATCCAGGGAAAAATACCTCTCCTCTGAGACACCAGCTTTACTCTGTGAAACTGCACTGGAGCTCCTGAGATTGGAGACAGTGTTCCCAGAAGACAAGGTTTGCCCTTTGGGTCTATTTTTAACTGTCTGCAAAAGCTTTTTCACTCAAGCACAACATAAGAAATGAAAGAGTGGTTCATCTAATTGAGAAAATGAATCACTTACCCGAAAAACTGCAATAACTCGACATAACAGTCCTCAAGGTCAGACAGCCCAGAAGGCCCCTGTATCCTGATCACCTGTGTCCAGGAGGGTTATGTTTTTATTCAGTATAGTTCCAGTTCAGAAAATATATACATTTTTGTGCTGTGTAAGCAGTGCAGACGATAGCCAGGCACAAATCCATTGAGGGAACAACAGCATTTGGACTGACTGTACAATACCCTGTCACCACAGGATTATATTTAAGGATGGGTGGGTGTGCAAGAGGACTCACATATAGGGGGGTTGGGTTTGCAGAGTGAGTTTGTGATGTAACAAACAGATCTGCAGTAAAACAGAGGAGGGGCTAAAAGGAGGGGGTATATGAGTTACCCCCCTATCCCTGTTCTAACAATATATTATTTGTCAGTGATGCAATCCAAGAAGTGCATCCCAGAAAAACAAGTGACGCAATGCAGTCGGCCTACTGGAGCACAGGTGAGACTGTAACCTGGTGTAAGGTCTTACACATGAAACCACAAGGTTCATCAAAGCAGACTCACACAATTATTTTTCATCCTCACAAAGAAAAGAACTTGAGCAATCAGATACAGTAAATCTATTTCTGCAAATAATATTAGGTACATTCATGATGGATTGATTTTAATTTCTGTGTTAGGCAATATGGAAGTTGCAGTTTACAAGTACTTTTCTCTGCTTTTGCTACATAGACTTCACTAAAGCTTGGCATCTGTTCCAGGAGATCTATTGTCCTGAAGGTTTTTCATGTCAATCCTTAGAGAGGAGAACACAATCAAAGGTGAGAGATCTCACAGAGCTGCTGATGAGTAGAGTCAGGTGTATTGGGGTTGATTTGAGAACTTACAGGATGGTAAATCTCCAACCCTGATCTAAAGCAACACACACAATTAAGCAGTTTACTGTAGGGAGCAGAAATCAAGCATAACAGGGGCTTGTGCTGTTGCTGAAAACGACAGCAGTTTGGAGTTACAAACCAAGCCTCTCGGTTCCATGTCAATCAACTATTTTCAGTTTTTGTCCTAAAATTATTCCCGAGCATAGCGGTCAGCATATGTATAAATTTACTGATAATCCACAATTGATAAGTTATGACTTCTCCACTGTCTGACCAACTGGAGACTGACACAATGACATGTGATTAGTTTAGGGCTACCTAATTCAATTCTTTGAGATCAATTATCCTGTAGGGTTTCACTTCAACACTAGCGCAGGGTTCTCACTTGGTTTTTTAGGAAAGAGGGTCAAAATCAGTTTTCATCAGAAATTGGAGGGTCCTCCTTTATCAATTTCAGTACAATACAGTCTTTCATGTCGGGGGGGACGAAAAGAGTATGGGGATGAGGAGTCCAGGGACGAAAAGTTCATGGAGACAAAAGTTTGGGGGACGAAAAAGTCCATAGGGACGAAAAAGTCTGGGGATGAAGAGTCCGAGAGCTCACTTAGAGTCTCAGCAACATAGTGAAACTGTTCATGGTGACCTTTTCCATTTCATTTTTCACCCATCTGTTTTTTTAGTCATCTAGATTGCCAGCAAATGTATTGACCCGACC
This sequence comes from Gymnothorax javanicus, assembly GCA_029692085.1. Classification (NCBI taxonomy): domain Eukaryota; kingdom Metazoa; phylum Chordata; class Actinopteri; order Anguilliformes; family Muraenidae; genus Gymnothorax; species Gymnothorax javanicus. The sequence continues at coordinate 28,974,711 of CM056200.1, read as the reverse complement.
ATTAAGTTCACATTCAGACTAACTCAAAGCTCTAGAGGCCTCTGCTTATATACCCACTCAGGGAGTTCAGATTAAACAATTACTTTTTCACATAGGGCCAGGTGGGTTTTGATAGCTTTTTCCCCTCAATAAATTTAATCATAATTTTAAGACTGCACTTACTTGGATTATCTTCGTCTTGTTTAACAATTTGTTTGATCTGAAACAAGTGTGACAAATATCGGAAAAAAAAAAAGAAATCAGGAAGGGGAAAATACTTTTCACAGCACTGTATCTAGACAAGTCAATATTTGCCCTAAAATTATTGCTCAAAATTTTCCAAGCGTCCTGCTAATGCCTGTGAAGCTGATCTAACTGTTTGTGGAGCCGCAACACCTGTTTACGCTGACCTTTTCAGTTCATTTTGTCACTCATCTGTAACTTAGTCATCTAAAATGCCAGCGGAGGTATGGACTTTCCTACATAACGGTTGACAAATTTATTTTTCAATGCAGGAATCACTAAATCCTGTTCAGCTGTGCTATGACAGGAATTAAACTTGCTGACCTGGGTCTGGAGTGAACTGCAAAGATCCAGGACTTTTCCAGGACCTTCCTGTGGTCTGAAAGGGTCAATCCTGTGTTCAAAATCCCAAGTTTTTTTTGATGAGAGACGGGCATGAGGGGCCAAGAGGACCTAAGAATAACCGTCACAGGATATCGAGAGTGCAAAGGCGCCACGCCGTGTCGAGGTCAACTATTCACACTTATATCACGTGCACTCACTCACTCAAAAAATGCTACCGTTCTCACTGATATTCTGGCTAATTGAATTGTCTTTTTTTACTTAAAGTAGGTTCAGAACACAAATGGGCACAAATGGCAGTGTCATGGTTATGGTTTTTGGTCATGTTTATGTTCAGTGTTAATGATTTTGTCTTTGATTTATTCTTTTTGGTTATTGTAATACTTTGGTTTTTAGTTCATTCCATTTCTCAGTTCCATTGCACTTGTCTCCCCTGTCTTGTGATCTAGTTGGTTCAGTCCGTCTTCCGGTCTGTGTGCTCACTACTTGAGGTGATTTAAATGTATTCTGGCGTTTAACGATTCCTTCGATTCACGTTTACTTCCTTCGCCTCTTACTGTTCTGATTACTAACAAAAACTAACGTTTGTATTTTGTATCATAGTCTACTAACACAACTAATCCATGTATATAGATTACTAACTTACTAATGAGCACTCTAGTTAAATCTGTAAAGTTGCACCACTACTAATTAATACTAATTCCCTCTCAGCAATCGCCCTGTTCTAGTCTCCGCCTCTTGCTCAGCTTTAACTATCTCCCCTCATTCTGCGAGATCTCTTGCACGTGCTTAATTACTTTCCTGCACTCGTTATCTGTGCACTTAGAACTCCTTGACTGGAGCTGTTTAAATGTCATAGGCTGTCTGCGTGATTCCGTCCGTGTCTTGGGGTTCGCCAATTTTTTAGGGTTAGGGTTTCCCTCATGTGATTCTCACGTTGTAATTAGTCTGATTCAGTACACCTGCTCCCTGCATAGCATGTGACTTCCCGTCTATTTAAGCAGTCTTTTCACAGCCAGCTCCTTGTCAGAACGTTGATCAATATTTCTTTGTGCAGTGTGCCTTGTATGCCATTGAGTATTGTTTTTTTCGACTGGTTTGTCCGACTTCGATTCTTGCCATAGCCCTTCTTGTATTGTTTTGTTCTTTTTGGATTTCGAACTATTTTTTGTATGACCACGATTTCTGTGTTTGGATGCCCTGTGTATGACCCTTGGCTTTGTTCATCGATTCACGACTTTTTTGCCTACCGTCTATGTCTATGCCTCTTTTGCCTACCTTTGCTCATCTGTTTTACTGGTTCTGACCCTGCCTGTCTAGTCGACACTGTTTTTTGGATTTCGTATTGTGGCTTGGCAATTCTTTTTTTTTTTGGCTTTGACTCGGACCTCATGAAAGGCATACGTTTTGGATTTCCCCCTCTTGCGTGTGGTTCCTGAATGCTTTCGTCTCAGGCAGGGGCTTTCAAGTAACTTCTAACTTTGCCACAAGATGATTTAGGCTACCACAGCATGTTTATGCTATGCCATTGTGAATGATGGGATGTTAATTGCTTTCTTGTATTATCTCCACTCATTTGTACAGGCTTTTACTTTGATTGGACAGTGTGTGTGTGTGTGTGTGTGTGTGTGTGTGTGTGTGTCCTAATTTAACTCTGTGAATGGGTGTTCTCTCATTTTCTTTGAGGACAGTGACCCCTGCTGACTTCTCTGTAGCATGTTAATGTTGGTATCCCTCACCCTTTGAATTCTCAAGGGTTTTTGCAGTAAAATAATGTGTTACCAGGACAATATACAAACTTACTCATCTTTGTATTTAGCAGAAGAAATGAAATTTTTATATTAATTTTGTATAAAAGCAGCGTACCAATAATAAGAAGTAGTTGATTAAACAGAGTCAGTGAAACAATGAATTTTAAGGCGTTCCCAGGTTCATTTGATTTACCTTGTTCCAGCACAGATATGGGTATAACACTACAGTTCAATACAAAAATGTACCATTCCATTGGTTTTTATTTACATTGTTACCATGGAATTTACGTTAAACAAAATCACAGTCCGTAGACAGACAAGCCTAACTCCCCTAGCCACCCAACCAAATAACTTTAATTGTATCTCCCTGACCAGTAGGGAGATACAGTTTAGTTCCAGGGTCGCCCTTAGAGATTTTATGTTCCAGGCTCTGGAAGCCACAATTATTACAGGAATGTTTTCAAATTTTACACAAGCGAAGATATATGACAATGCTTAAGACTGATTTTTCGTCAATTTCGGACGCCCAATATGGCTGCCAGCTTGCCATTTGTTCAAATTTGGGGATCGGGAGATACACGACTTCGGTCTTTTTTGGGGCGACCAAGTTATCTAGTTCATTTTTTTTCTTTTAGATATGTGTCATATCTATGCAATCATGTGAGGTTTTTTTTTATTGTGTATGGTTTTTTTTTTTTTTTTTTCGTGGTTTTCTTAAAAGAAAATCCTCAAATGGGTCCAGTTAGATGACACATACACTCCCCATGAAATTGATACCTTTTGCCCCTATCAGAAAAAAAGCCAATGTGGTTGCATGCAGAAATAACCAACAAGCCGGCAGTCAAAATTTGAGGCAATTTGGTTGAAAAAATAAAAGTTATCAGCGCCACAAGTGTTGAAAGTCAAAAGATTTCCCATTTAATTAGCTGACTTGTAAAATGTTTTGAGGTGGGAGAGCTTTAAAAAGTCATTTTTTCACAAAACTGATGAAAATAATGACAAAATGTTTTGAAAAATTTCCAACATGTAAAATTTCAGTTTGAGTCAGTATTTTAAAGCAGGCTCTTCACTCCAGCAATATAATCATTTAGGCTGTACTGTACAATATGTGATTCACTCTATTATATAATTAACCTCTCTGTTTTATGAAACTCTTTATAACAAGACCACAATGGAAAAATGATCAGTTACATTTTTCACGTTGTGGAGAAATGATAAATTAAAAATTCAAAACGATTTTAGAAACAAAGCACTGAAAAAATATGCAAAAAAACCTATAATATATACAAAACACTGCCCTCCATAATTATTGGCACCCCTGGTTAAGATGTGTTCTTTAGCTTCTAATAAATTCAGTTTTTTTCTCAGTAATATAGGACCACAATGAAAAAAAGAGGAAAATCCAACCTTTAATTCAAGTGCATTTATTCAATTGGAAAAAATCCCACATTAAGAAATAATTCTTTTTACATCAAATCATGTGTGCCATAATTATTAGCACCCTGAGGTTAATACTTTGTCCAACCCCTTTTGCCAACAAAACAGCACCTAATCTTCTATAATGTTTCACAAGATGGGAGAATACAGAAAGAGGATCTTTGACCATTCCTCTTTGCACAATCTCTCTATATCATCCAGCGACCTGGGTCCTCTCCTCTGCACTCTCCTCTTCAGCTCACTCCACAGGTTTTCAATGGGGTTGAGGTCTGGGGACTGAGATGGCCATGGGAGGAGTAGATTTGGCCACGTTTGGGGTCATTATCTTGCTGAAAGACCCAGTGACGACCCATCTTCAGCTTTCAGGCAGAGGCCACCAGATTTTGATTTAAAATGTCCTGGTATTTCAAAGCGTTCATGATGCCATGCACCCTGACAAGGTTCCCAGGGCCTCTGGAAGAGAAACAGGCCCACAGCATCACCAATCCTCCCAAGATACTTCAGAGTGGGCATGAGGTGCTTTTCTGCATACTCATCTTTTGTGTTCCGCCAGACCCACTTAGAATGTTTGTTGCCAAAAAGCTCTATCTCGTCTCATCTGACCAAAGCACACGTCCCCAGTTGAAGTCCCAGTACCGCTTAGCGAATTCCAGACGTTTGCATTCATTATTGTGAGAGAAAAAAGGTTTTTTTTTGTATGCCTCCTAAACAGCTTTTTTGGCATGTAGATAGCGCCTGATGGTTGTTTTTGGAGACTTTTGTGACCCAAGATGCTACCATTTGTTGCAATTCTTTTACAGTGAGCTTTGGAGAACTATTTATTTCTCTTACCATCCTCCTCACTGTGCGTGGTGGCAAAATAACCTTTAAGCCCCTCGTCCAGGCTTGTTTCCCACTGTTCCAGTTGTTTTAAACTTCTTAATGATTCCTCTGACAGTAGATATGGGCAGGTGCAGGCGAGTGGCTATTTTCTTGTAGCCATTGCCTGACTTGTAGAAGGCTTCGACACATCTGCCTATGATGTGTTCCTTTGTCTTTCCCATGTTGAAGAGTGGATAAGAGAAATGGCCTCTGTGTCACGTCATATTTGTACCCCAGGGAAACAGGAAGTGATGAATTACAAATTAAATGTTCCTAAAACTCTGATCAACTTTGTAAACTACTGTAGAAATGACAGAAATACTTCAATTACATTTATTTCCTAGGAATTGTTAGGGTGCCAATAATTGTGGAACAGGTGATTTTATGAAAATAATTATTTCTTAGTTAGGATTTTTTTCTTCATCCCTCTTTACTAGTCTGGCTACAGCTTCAGCACTAGACCACTGCCTCAGGCCAAACGTGATGACGTCTTTCGTTCTGCTTTTGAATGGCCTGAAACGTGCCTTGCGGATGCTGCAGTCCTCATGTCGTAGCGGTTGCAATTCATCTGACTCCATATGAAATTTAGGATAGAAAATTTAGTAATACCCAATCGCGGTTACCATGCGTTTGCATAAATATTGACTTGACTCCAATTTATGAATTGAGAGCTATGTTGTGCATGGGACCCAGAACTGTTCTACACCGTACTCTTTCGGACCAGAAGCATCTGTACAACCCACTTTGATGGATTAACTCAGAGGCTGGCGGTATTATTATGCACGGTAATTTGACATAGAAAATAGCTATGACTAGGGATTACCGGGGCCCAAAGCGAGTAACTCCGAAGTGTGACATTATCAGTTCAGGGACTTTCGTGTTTTTAGATTTCTGTTCAGTGACCAAGCCGACTCAGTATAACGGAATCTCCTCGAAGCCTAATCATAATAAGACCAATCACAGCGTGGAAAATCCACTAATAACGCAGACCAAGCGTGTTGATCAGGCATCGCACTTACAGTCCTACGTTACCCAAGAAGGAGACGGGGCTTCGAGCTGGAAGGGAATATGTTCGTCCAAATCAGAATCCCACAACAAATACAATACATTATCAATTTATTTCGCCAGGCAGGCCCAAGCTTACATCACACAAACCAATTACATCGTTACAGGAAGGTAAAAGTAGAAGTCATATCATACCTGGCACAGCTCAAAACTACACATATACACAAAGTATATGAGGGAAGGATGGATACAAGCTTCCATAGCAATATCACGTCAAATCGCCCAAGATCTTCCATGACTAGATTAAAGCTAACCACGGCATAGAGATGCGCTTGGGGGAAGTTGAATGTAATGTTCCATTAATACCGGCTACACGCATACAGATGCACATGTGGAAGCGTCCCTAACTATTGGCTACATCACGGCATGGAGATGCACGCATGGGAGACCGGGTGCGGTCTTCCCGAATCTTTGTTTCTCTCCCTTTTAAGCCCAAACTCCAGAGCACTTCCTACAGCAGGGTCATAAATCAATTTGGGTAAACAGGAAAGCCAAAACCTCCTCAGAGGGGGGTTTGGGGAGGGCATTACCATGAAGCAAGAAGTAGATTTCTTTTCATACTTATTGAATGAGGGTTCAGTACAATTTTGATCCTTGAAATATACCATGCGATTTAGGAATCTTAGTGGAGTAAATCAGTACCAAACCGATACAGTGATGATTCTAGGACGCCTAATTTGCGGGATCCCCCAAGTTTGACAGACTTGGCGCTAAATGAAGATTTCAGTGCGCCAGCAACTACGCATTACATTATGATTTGGCGCGAATCCTATGTTCTAGTGCGTAGATTGATATGAAAACATCGTCTATAACAAACTTCCGTGCATTTATTCAACAAATTTATAAACGTACTGCAAAGATTGTTGTCAAAATGTCGGCAGCAAGAGACTTCTACAGGCCTATATGCCTGTATATGACTGTGGCTGGATGCATGTTTCTGTAACCCCTTGTCACGCTCGAGTGCAGCTTCCCAGTTAGTAATAGCAGCGGTAAAAACAACATCCTCTCACGGCAGTAACACATTTCCTGCAGCCCAAGCAAAAAGCTTGCATCCGCTGAACTGTCTCTCAGCCACGGTCATGTAAGATTCCAGGCTGGATTCAGACCAGTCGCCATAAAGCGCAGAATGCCGCTCTGGGTAACTAGCTAATATTGGCTGGGATGGGCATCGCCATTCAAGTCGCTGACCGCATGGTGGGGCTGGGAAAGAGAGGAACTGGTTTGGGGCAGTGCTAGTGGAGGGCACTGGAGAGTTAGTCATAGCTTCTGGTGTGCAAGCTACGGCATCGCCAGAGATGCCAAGTCTCATGCAATTTCTAGGCTTATTCAACGTAGTCCACAATTATTCAATGAACGCTTATTAATGAGATTCTCACGCGGAATTAAAATCCTTGTGCATTGAAGTTTCAGTTTCACTTGCGTAAAGGTGGACCTCACCACAAGTAACATGGAAAGCGACTCCGGACTTCTCGTGTTTCTCTTTACTCAAGGATTGGAAACAATGCATGTGTTTCATGATCATTTGAATTTTTTAATGAAATAAGATCATTTGATACGTCTTTATGCAATTCCATTGCTTTCAATCCCTCAGTAAAGACAAGCATGAGAATTCCCGAGTCATAATCGATTTCTGTGTCACTAGTGGGGAAATCCACCGTAATGCATGTGAAACTGATTAACTTAATGCTGTGGCCAAATTCGCGATTGAATTTCTTCAGTCTTGGCGATTGATGAAATAATTGCTGACTTCATTTTACAAATGCGTGAATGCCAGAGACTCAAGCGAATCGTGAGACTTAGCATCGCTGCATCGGTTAGAAACGCCCACAAGGCTTACTATAGGTTTTAAAAAACGATACATAGTAGAACTTCGTTTGAATAAATAAAAGCGAAATGTAGGTAAATTGTGAATCTCTGCGGCTGCTCAACGTACACCTACAAAAGAGGTAAACTACTGCCTGTTGAAGTATCCGTGCCCACAACTTTAGTAGGACTTGATTGGGCGGGCTTTAGGTATGCAAATCAGGCGTACTATTTTATGCTATATTGTCATTGACTTTATAATTGTTATGATTGGCAGAGACAAGGAGGTTTTCTATTAAAACTTTAAACTCAAACTGTCATTCATGTCTTAGTTTTGTCAGTAAGGTGTAAAAACTGAATGTGTGTACATATAAATAAGTGAGCCAGTCAAGGTACTGTTTAAAAACTTGATATAAACGGCATTTTACCAGGTATACCCAGCTGGCCCACTTTTTTCCCCCATTGGCCAGGGGGGGAGTTGGCCCACTTTTGAAATTTTCTAGAATCATCAGTGCGATATGCTTGTACTACAGTTTGCCATGAAACATCAGTTACAGTCCAGAATTACAAAGATAACTGGTATTAATGTTAACAATCGCTTAGGTCGTCAACAAAATAGACATTGGATTTGCAACATTGGGATGTAATGTGAATCATGTTGCTGAGTGAAATCTCTTGAAAACTCAGTTTATGGCACTGCGGCATTCTCTCTGCCCAAGTTGTCTCAGTCTTAGGGTGGCTTACCCAAGGCGTTCCGCGCTGACTTTTACCCCAGAAACTGTCCATTAACCCCAAGGCAGGGAGCCCTCCAGCTATAAGTGACCTAAGTTGAGCAGACCAAGTGGCGCCATACAGACCCTAATTGCATCTTAACTCTCATGACATGAGGGGAGTCTCTGCCAGGTGCTGGGGCCCATAAGACAATAGGGTCTGTTAAGCTGAAGTTCTGCTTTCCACATAGCTTACAGAAATACTTCAATTACATTTATTCCTAGGAATTGTTAGGGGTGCCAATAATTGTGGAACAGGTAATTTTATGAAAAATAATTATTTCTTAGTCATGGATTTTTTTTCCCTTAAAATTCACTTGAGTTGAAGGTTTCATTTTCTACAATTTTCAGCGTGAAGTATGCTTCTGCAATAAAATTGAAATTATTTTTTAATGCTTACCTTTATCTTAACCAGGGGTGCCAACAATTATGGAGGGCGCTGGCATATATATATATATATATATGTATGGCATATGTGAACTGCTGGCGGTTATAACTTTTAGCTTATTTTTCCTTTTCTTCTTTTTCTTTATCCTTTTATCATAAAGTTGTATACTTTTGTCAGTGTGATGGTCACACACATTACGTATCAGCTTTCTACATCCTTGTCTATTTTCTAGCAGTGTCGTTAAAATGCTTCCGGGAAGAAAACTGTGATTTTAAGTCACTAATTACCAGCGAGGTTGGACAGCCTCCATCACCTTGGCATAATTAGCTTACCTTAAATCAATTCTCAAATTCTTAAATCAATTTAAATTAATAGGCGTACTTTGCCTAACCTGCACTCAAGCCATTTACTCAGCCAACTGACTAATCAAAACCAAAATGTGGCTATAATGATTAAGAAGTGATGATGGAAAGTAGACAGACCTAACCAGGCTACCATGTTAGATTGAAAGAATGTCAATAATTTCTTAAAAATAAAATCATTTTAGGATGGTCCTGGTTTTAAGCGTTTCAAAACATACGTGAAGTGGAAAACATTTTGTGAAGCATTTCAAGCGTGAAGTGAGAGAAATGATTGTCGCATTGCACGCAATTGATAAATTCAGCGAAGACTTGGCAAACACATTCAGGTAAATTATGTGCTGAACAACACAAAGTTAAGGTCTGCAAAGTCATCATCCTCTACCTGACAATTGCTCTCACCCCCTTCCCAATTACTTTGCTCAATTTGCAATCAAACAGTTGATTCGCTCAATTAGGCTAACGATTTAAATTGGTAGATAGTCTGATTTATTTAGATATCATTTTTGTTTGTCACATTTTGAAATTTAAATAGCCATGAAACACGACAGATTTGCCTGAATGCGTTTGCTAGATTATTTCTAATTTTACATTCTGCCGCGCTGCATGCGAATGCGTTAATTTACTTGTCACGTTCGATACGCTTAAACAAAATGTTTTCCACCTTCACTGTTGGTTATTTAGACGCTCAAAAGTAACTAAAATCAAGAGCTATGAGTTACTTTATTTTAAATTAATCTTGTTCAATTATCTAATAAAAAATGCCACAAATTTGCGGCACTGATTCGCCTGAACGTGTTTGCCTAATCTTCGGTGCATTTGACTATTGCGTGCAATGCAAACATATTCTCTCTCGCATTCACGTTCGATATGCTTCACAAAATGTTCTCCACTTCATGTAGCCTATATTTTTAAGCGCTTAAAACCAGGGCCATCTTAAAATAATTTTATTTTTTAAGAAATACCTTTAATAATACATACAAAAAATTCCCGATGAGAGGTGGAATTCAGAAGTCAGTTATTTAGTCAGATTATTGACATTCTTTCCAATCTAACACGGCAGCCTGTGGGTCTGCTTCTCATTATCTCTTCTTAATCATTATAGTACATTTTGGTTTTGATTAGTCAGTTGGCCGAATAAATGAAGCGATTGCAGGTTAAGAGCAAAATCTTGGCGGGAATAGATTTAGGTAAGCTAATTATGCCAAGGTGATGGAAGCTGTCCAACCTCGCTGGTAATTAGCGGACTTCAAATCAGTTTTCTTCCCGGAAGCATTTCAAATGACAGCATTAGGTTTGTGTCATAGAAAAGGTAATAAGCACGCTCATCTGTCTGCCTCTTAGTGGCAGTTACTTATATTCAGACTTGTGACAAATTCCTTTTCGTCAATTCCAATTCCAATTCCTTTTTAAAAATATTCTTCAATTCCAATTCCTTTTGGTCAATTCCAATTCCCCAATTCCTTTTCCAATTCCTTTTACCTCGAAAAGTTCAATTCCAATTCAATTCCTTTTAAAAATATTCTTCAATTAGTATCCAGGTGTGGCCAGTTTTCATTTATTCGCATATCTGTCAACTCTCACGCATTCGGTGTGAGTTTAAGTGACATATTTATGTTCTTCTGCTGAAGTCAGCAATTATTCAATCAACGCGTATGTAAGAGATTCTCACATGGAATTGAAGTCCTTGTGCACTGGAGGGGTTGGAAGCAATGGAATTACATAAAGACGTTTCAAATGATCTTATTTCATTTAAGCGATAATCGAGAAACACATGCATTACTTCCAATCCTGAATAAAGAAAAGTAGAAGTCCAAGTAAATGTCGGTATCGTTATAAATGAAAACTGGCCGCATCTGATAATGTTGAGAGTTATCAGGATTTCTGTAATGGTAATTTAAATGAATGATTGAAAACAGGTAGTGACCAATCACATTTTATTTTAAAGGAAGTTGTTTAGGCCTCCTATAGCCAGTTCACCAGCCACCACTGATATATATAGCGTTACCAGCTTTAACCTGGTTGGCGTGGATTTTGCACATGCTTTGGGCACTCTTATTCTTTGCACCCATAATGGCCTGATGCAGATACATAAATAATACGCAACAATATGGGATGAAAAAGAACTTTTGCTTGTAAAAGCAGTGGAAGGGCCCTAAGCTATTCGAAAATTAAATTAAACATATGGGAGCTGATGTTAGAAAAATAACTATCTTAAAACACACAAAAAGTTGTGCAGGAATGAACAGGATTCCCCATTCACTTTTCACCAAAAAAAAAAAAATCCAAAAGTTTCCGCAGCTTTCCCCACAACTTTGGCCAAATTTCCGTAGTTATTTTTTTGCATTCATAAATCCCAGCTGCTGTTAAACATTACCAAAATCACCAAACAGTTTGATATTTTAAATATAGAAAACATTCTGCAAAATAAGTTTAATTCTTCATTTCTGTCATGATTTCCAATAAGATGCCTACTCTCACTCACCTCTTCCAAGTCACCTGTGACTGCCCTGCTGTCTTCACCTTCCCTCTCTCCCTGTGTTCCCTGAATTAGGACCTCCTCCCAGTCATCTGTGACTGCCCTGCTGTCTTCCCCTTCTCTCTTCCTGTGTTCCCTGAATTAGGACCTCCTCCAAGTCCAACATATTCCCGGACTCGTCGTATCTTGATGCTACCTGCCCAAACATCGATATATGAGGCAGAAGGAAGCTTTTGGCGTCATTATTTGACGGTTAGGGTTTGGGTTCGGGTTAAGGGTTAGGGGTTAGGGGTAGGGTTCATTTTAAACTGGCGTCAATAAGGGCCTAAAATGACCTTTTGCCTTGTATATCGACGCTTGGTCAGGTAGCGTCAATATATGACGCGTCGGAATGAGAATGGGCTCCCAAGTCACCTGTGACTGCCCTGCTGTCTTCACCTTCCCTCTCCCTGTGTTCCCTGAATTAGGACCTCCATGTCTCCCCTTTCTCCAGCTTTCTTCTTTCCTTCTTCCTCTCTCTCTCTGTCCACTGTGAAGCTTTATGTTGATCCTTTCATACCTCCATATCCCCTGCTGTAACCTGTGACTGTCTTCTGTCTTTCCTCATTTTCCTTCGCCTGATTACATCAAAGAACATAAGGATGAGCATTTGGTTAATATCATATAAACCATTTTGGTTAAACAGAAATACAGCTATTGAATCAGCTAATATTTTTTCCAGCTCACCTCTCCTGTGGTTTCACAAGAAAAGCCTCATATCTGTCTCCTTTCACCAGGGTTCTTTTTAGTGATCGTTCACAGGTGTCGCCTTTTTGCTGACGTGTGGTGCACGTTTCATTTTGTTGACCGAGGGGGGTGCGTCGTTTTATTTTGTTGAGGGGGTGGGGGGAGATGCGTCGTTTTATTTTGTTGACCGGGCGGCACAGGCTTCTGAAAAGCTGCATATATTATGAATAGGCGGCGATTGCGCAATCACTCAGACTGACCGGGCATTTACGATAGTGGAGAACCCTGGTTCACTGTGCAATGACAATAATCACCTTTTACAAAAGCGTCTGCATCATGGCATAAAAGATAAGAATCCGGTAATTAAAAAAAAAAAACTTGTAACAAGCAGAGGTTAAAGCGAGTTTGGGTAGGTGGGGAACCTCTAAGGTCTACTATTTATCAGACAGGCCCATGTGACAAACCACAAACCTAACTTATCAGTTTTGTATTTTTTTTCAGTGATAACAGATTATCATTTAAGAGTTTTCTGTGGACAGTGCAAAACAGCAGTTTAACATATTATTTTTCATTCTTTAGCAAAAGACATTTATTGAAGTTATACAAGATTCACAATAAGAATGTAACTATTTCTTTCAGTGGTGCAAACATAATAATAACGATTCTGAATACTACATTAAACCAGCAGTGTTGGGAAAGTAACTTTAGAAATGTAATTTGTTAGAGTTACAAGTTACCCTGTTTAAAATGTAACAGTGTAACTATTTCAATTACTATATTAAATAGTGTAACTAATTGCTTTTTGATTACTTTTTCTAAGTTTTTAACTCTACTGTTACTCGCTCCTTTCAATACATGAATTAACATCCTGCTATAATTGACCAATTTAATAAGATCATAGTTGTGCAATAATAGCCACCACAAGGTCAGCTTTAAGCTACATTTTTAATTGTAAGATCAATCTGAGGTAACATACAGTTATAAATTCATAGCATTTTTTAAGCCATAACATTTTTAAATGTTTTACCTTGCCTGCCAAATCAAATATTTCATTACTAAACTCTGGCACTGAATAAGCAATGTCTTGAGTGACTGTGTGTTGTCTCTCTGCCAATAACAAAACTTCAGATAGAACTGTGGACACTTTCGTAAGTGTCAAGACAAAAGAAAATCAATAGAAGACATTTCCATACAATTTCACAACAGTCAATGCAATTTGGGGAAAAACACATTAAAATCAGTGTTGCTCCCTCTCAAACTTAAAATAAGAACTGTGAACACTGTGTCCCCCATGGCAAAAGCTTTGTGTCAAGGCAAAAAAAAAAAAAAATCATGAAATATTTGCATCTGAACAGTCAATGCAATTTTGGAGGGAAAAAATAAATCAGTGTTTATCATATCAATCAAAAAATCAAGCTGGACGATAGCAATGGATAAGGTAGGTTTCCAACACCATACATTAATCATTGTAGGTTAGATCAGGATAATTGCTGTTTGTTGTAGCAGAGCAGTAGGACCTGTTCCATGTGATTATCAGTCATTCTGTTTCGAGATGGCGTCAGAACTTTGCCTAATTGACTAAACAGACGCTCCACTGGAGCTCTGGAGGGTAATGTGGTGTTGTACTTGACAAAAAGCTTCTTAATAATGGAAAAGGCCTGAAGAGATTTCATGCTGTTATCTGAATCCTCTAAGTACTTCCTGACTTCATTGTGAGCTGTGCTGTCAGATGAAAGTGTGCCATTTTAAAAGACAAAAAGTCATCTGAGTCAGATCTGCTTGAAGTGTCATTATTTCTCATTGCTACTGGACTCTGTTGTTGTTCTGGGCAGCTTCTGCAGAACTATTCTTCTCATGTCATCTCTCTTCTCGAGGCTAATCCAAAATGTGAACTTTGGCGGGGTTAGTTTGCCATCTGTAGCCTCATGACTGGCTAACACTGATCCAAACCTCTCTTCCATAGCTTCAGTGATGGCTGTGGTGATGTGTGCAGTATAAATGACATGAGGCAGCTTTTCAGAGAGCTTTGTCTTGAGGCTCAGCAAAGTAGGGATGACAAATCCTAAAGTAACACTTGTTCTAGCCCCGGATTATGTCAATGGCAATAGCTAAAGGCTGCAGAACCTCAGTGTATTCTTTGAGGAATGCAGCCTCTTGTGGGTGAAACATGGGAGCATCAAGCTTATCACAGATGTCCCTCAGCTGGTCATCCGAGAACCCCACACCTTTTGTAATGGCCTTGAATTCTGACTTCCATCTTGTGATCGATGGGACAATGAACTGCATTTTTGCAATATTTTGAATTGCCTCTGCTGACCCAATGAAGATCTAGCGTATGTGCTTTGGTCCAGATAGATGGGCATAGCCACCAGCACTTCTCGTGAGTACGTATATTACATATAGCACTTCTAAATGTCACAACATCTGTGATCATTGTCTCCTCCTCACTAAGTCAAATTCTGAGATGCCTTTGCAAGTGCTTCCGTTGTAGTCACAGTGCATCTGACTTTGGTCTGAATCTTGAATTCTGCATGAATTTTCTTTAGTTTTGCTGCAAGTTCATCATAGGTGTGTCGACCTTTCAGGCGGGTGCATGCCAAAGCTGCGGAATGTCTCTCTAGTGTGTCCTTACAATCCAAAGACATGTCACTCCAAAACTGCGGTTTTGTGCTGACCAAATGTCTGCTGTTGTGCAGGCAAGTATCACATCAATGAGCTTGGAGATAACAGATCCTTTCATATTGCAAACTCCTATCAATACCCTGCATAAGGGTCTTTCGACAAATTGGTTTTTTCCCACCTCTGAGACCTTCAATCAGCTTTTGGAATCAAGGCTGCTCCACTACTGAAAAGCACTGTACATCATCAACCACAAAATCGAATACCAGTTTGTTCCTGCGTTCCTGTGATACCTAAACCCGTGCCCACGATCTTTGCTTGCTTCAAAGTTGAAACCTCTTGGGTAAGTGCTTGGCATCTTCCTGTGTATCAGATGGACACAATGCATCTTGCATCCAGTAGAGAATACTTTGATGTTTCCTCTGAAAAAAAAAAAAAAAAAAAGATTAAAATGTATTGCAATCATAAATCATTATTCTGGAGTAAAAGCATTTTCTTGTATTCTTTATATCCATCTCGTACAAAAATAGACAGAATAATTAAAAAAAAGTAACAATTTGCATTTTTATATCATTCATACATTAATGCAATTTATTAGTAGTAGTATTATTATTAATAATAATAATACATTGAAATGTGTGGTCATAATTTAAGCAAGATAAAGTAGTAGAGATTTGACCACTAGGTGGTACATCAGGATTATGACAGATTTTATACTTGCAAAATATGTGGTTACATTTTACTTCTGGTCTGTACAGTTCTTACATCAGATAGGATATAAAATTACATGAAATAGCTAGCAAAGCTGGTAAACAAACGTTAGCTCGCTTGCTGGTCAGAAAGCCTTTGTCAGCAATTTACATTTCGTTGTAATAGGCTGTTTCTGTATTTCTGCAAACGAAAACCTAATAAAAGTGATATTATCTCAAACTAAAGTAAATGGCGTTCGCCTTTCGTGACAATGAGATTAATGCGCAGTGAAACGGCCCTATAATCGAACGTTAGCAGGTCACGAAAGCGCCAGGTAGTCTACCGTAGGATTGATACCTGGTATTAAACAATCAAAATACGGGATTCGCTGAATCCATGGTAGAATTAACAATATCCTTAGCCTACTGAAGCAGGACGGTGCATTTACAGCCAACGGGATCAGAAGTGGAAGTGTCGCATGGCTCTTCAAAAGACGTAGTTATTAGCTAGCCAGAATTGCTAGCTAGAATCGAAACGTAATGTCTTGAATGTAAACCACTGGTTTGAACCAGGCGAAATATGGAAATCGTCTTCAATAGGTCTGACGGGTATGATGTATGCGCTGACAGGCATGTCTTTGTTTTCATATTTTTTTTATATGTTTCATGACTGCTTGCAGTTACAGCCTTCACTTACCTCCAGATGTTTCCTGGTTGAACATAGATTGTTTTCGATGCTTGGACAACATCTTGACAGCCAGCAAACTAGCAATGCATTGCACAGCCTTTTTCCATCACAAATATGAAATGTTTTTGAAATTTCCAGCAACGGAATGCATTTTTATGTGATATTGCTGACCAAGATGCGAAATTCGGACCGCTATTGCAGAGCCAAGTTAATTAGCAGGGTAATTGGGCGTGTAAGACGTGACAGGAGAACAAATCAAAGGATAAGAATAATGTAGACTCTCGGCTGTGGAGGAAATAGCAATGGAGGATGTTTTTATGCAGAAAAAACATAAAGCAATATAAACAATATTGTAAATATATTAGTTTGCTTACAATATTGATGTAAACTAAATTTGTAATTCTGAATATTTTCCATAAGTAACTGTAGTTAGATTACATTTTTCCTCTAGTAACTGTAACGGATTACGGGTTGCATTGTTACCTTGAATTATTACATGTAGCCATTACATGTATCGTTACTCCCCAACACTGGAAACCAGACACCATTGAAAAAAAAACGTTATTTATATATAAACATAACATCTGTGCAACAGCTGCGCCAGAGCATCGGCCCCAACCTCTATCCTAATCCTGACGTCCCCTTCCATTTGGCATCAAACATTAACATCAACATACTCAACATAAGCGTTCCTATAAGTCTGCCATCCTGCAATTGACATGTACTATTTGTTTGCATTTGTGACTGCTTTTCATTTCCCAGACCTGGTCCTCGAAGTCCCTGTGATTACACTGTCAAAAATAATGCTGCAAGCAGCAATGAAGGGTCTGAGCACCACAGGGCCATCGAGTAGTTAACCATTGGTACTTTTCCACTGCATGGTACTGGCTCTACTCGACTCTCCTCTGCTTGATGTTGGTGCCATGTACTTGAAACCCAAGTTATTTTCAGTCACTACAGATCTCTCATTTTATTTTATTTAGTTAATTTTCTTTTCCTTTCCCAGCTGTGCCATGTATGCATCACAAGCAAGTGTGGAGGGTGACCCTCAAGGCAGTGTAAAAAAATAGCCTCTGCGGGGGGAGAAAAAAGAAAGCGTCACCGAAAGTTCAATCACGAGACGTAGGAATGCCTACGCAATTTAATTCACCTTATCGCAACCATAGGTCTTTTATTTAAATACCCATAACGTGTTTCCAATTGCTATTGCAGAGATTTCGCATCACGCAGCTTCCGGCATGTTCGTCCACTCACGATATCGCCCTTCATTAGCAAATTGTTCAAGAAGACAGAAGCTTCATGACCAGGGCCGGCCCTGGACATCTGGGGACCATAAGGAGGATACATTACGGGGGCCCTGCTTTGCCATGAATGGACAAGTATTCTCAGAACCAGATACTGTGTGCATTTATAACCCTTATGCATTACGTTTATATCTCTATCAACATGATGGGCCATAGTTTACGGCTAACTGAACACACTCACTGAAACACTCAAAGTAAAGCTATCTAACTGCACTTGGCATTTTTACCACTACTTTTTGTTCAAATTCGGGCCAGCAGTGTGTCACGGAAGTTGACGTTACCCTTGTGATGCGCCATCTTGGTTAGAAACAAATCTGCCAACCAAATCAAACAGATGCAATCTTCTCCAGGGGCGGATCCAAGAATTGGTGAAAGGGGGGGGCGCAGCAAGGAAAAATATGAAAAATTAATGTGCTGAAAACACGTTTTCCTGGTATCTTGGGAGAAAAATCTTGCGTATCTGTTCAATGATTTTCCTCCCAAGGTTCCAAAAATTAAGCTAAAAAAACCTTCAAAGCGCCGTTATAACGCAGTTTTACAGTTACTGACAACTTTAACCTTTACCTAAGACTTTCACTTTACTGTCAAAGTTCGTGACCTCAGCCCTTTCACTGCTGTTGTTGACTTTGTCAAAATTTCAAAGAGGAGAAAATCTTTCAAAATCGTCCAAACCCTACAGTGTTGGTATTCATTGGAAAATTCTTGATGAGAGCTTTCCAGTGAATGTGCCATGGTTCGAGCGATTTTCAAAGGCTTTTGATGTTTCAGAAATGTTGACAAAATCACCACTAGTAGTGAAAGGGTTTGACCGTATTTCCCACAAAACATTGATATTATTAGTTTTTTGAGTTTATATAACACCAAATAGCCTCCACCAAAATAATTGTAGTGTTACTGTATAACTAACATGCAAACCCAATGGCTAAATGCATCTGTGATTTTAGGAGATGTTCACAGATCACCAAATCCCCCGTCCCCCCCAAGTCCCTAAACCAGGTTTAGTAGAAGATACCACACTCAACAGCTTGTAAAAAGTTATTACAATGCTGTGATTGCCTTTTTTCAAAATGGTTCTAAAAGATGAGGGTTTAATGCTTCTAAAACACTCCCAAGTGTTGTGAGAGTAGGAAGTGTTGTCATACACATAATCCGAGTCACCATTAATTAATTTCTGCTCATGTGAGTGAATTTACTCATCTGGAGGCAGTGGTTGGGTGGGTAATGTCAAAAAACAAAAATCTTATTTATATTAAAGGTCCTATTTATCCTCAAGATGTTCTGATATAAATTTAGTACAATGATGCTGTCCTATATTAAAACATAACATTGTCAACATATAAACTACTTTTTTTCAGAAATATTATTATGTGCCTGCAGCAATGCAGACACATATTATAATCCTGCATACTTCTTTATTATTATTATTCCATATTCTTCGTAATCACACGGTTCCTTTCTCCTCCCAGAGTTTTCACCCCGATCCCCACACATTACACATCAAAACGTGCGGCTCCCTTGTGAGGAGTGTGCTATGACTTTTCTAAGCGATCTGACTTACGGATTTCGCACAATTCCCGAAAAACATGGACTTCTGAAACCTCATTATAATGGAAGTCAATGAGAAAACTCACTCATCTTCACCCTCTCACCGTGAACTCATATATTCACGTAGAAACTCTGTTCCAACTCCCAAACATTGACAAGCAACGTAAGCAACAACCATTAGAACAGCAAAGCAACTGCCTAGCAACGACCTAGCAACCACCCAGAACACCATAGCAACCACCCAGAATGCCCGAGCAACCACCCAGAACACCATAGCAACTGCCTAGCAACGACCTAGCAACCACCCAGAACACCATAGCAACTGCCTAGCAACGCCCTAGCAACCACCCAGAACACCATAGCAACCGCCTAGCAATGACCTAGCAACCACCCAGAACATAATAGCAACTGCCTATCAACGCCCTAGCAACCACCCAGAACACCATAGCAACCGCCTAGCAATGCCCTAGCAACCACCCAGAACACCATAGCAACCGCCTAGCAATGCCCTAGCAACCACCCAGAACACCATAGCAACCGCCTAGCAATGCCCTAGCAACCACCCAGAACATAATAGCAACTGCCTAGCAACACCCTAGCAACCACCCAGAACACCATAGCAACCGCCTAGCAATGCCCTAGCAACCACCCAGAACACCATAGCAACCGCCTAGGAACGCCCTAGCAACCACCCAGAACACCATAGCAACCGCCTAGCAACTCCCTAGCAACCACCCAGAACACAATAGCAACTGCCTAGCAACGCCCTAGCAACCACCCAGAACACCATAGCAACTGCCTAGCAATGCCCTAGCAACCACCCAGAACATAATAGCAACTGCCTAGCAACGCCCCTAGCAACCACCCAGATCACCGAAGCAACCGCCTAGCAATGCCCTAGCAACCACACAGAACACCATAGCAACCACCTAGCAACGCCCTAGCAACCACCCAGAACATAATAATAGCAACAGAACACCATAGCAACCCCCTAGCAACCACCCAGAACACCATAGCAACCGCCTAGCAATGCCCTAGCAACCACCCAGAACACCATAGCAACCGCCTAGCAATGCCCTAGCAACCACCCAGAACACAATAGCAACTGCCTAGCAACGCCCCAGCAACCTAGCAACCACCAGAACACCACCCAGAACACCATAGCAACTGCCTAGCAATGCCCTAGCAACCACCCAGAACACAATAGCAACTGCCTAGCAACGCCCTAGCAACCACCCAGAACACCATAGCAACTGCCTAGCAATGCCCTAGCAACCACCCAGAACATAATAGCAACTGCCTAGCAACGCCCTAGCAACCACCCAGAACACCATAGCAACTGCCTAGCAACTGCAACCACCCAGAACTAGCAACTGCCAAAGCCCTAGCAACCACCCAGAACACCATAGCAACTGCCTAGCAATGCCCTAGCAAACCCCAGAACACCCAGCAAAGCAATGCCCTAGCAACCACCCAGAACATAATAGCAACTGCCTAGCAACGCCCTAGCAACCACCCAGAACACCATAGCAACCGCCTAGGAACGCCCTAGCAACCACCCAGAACACCATAGCAACTGCCTAGCAACGCCCTAGCAACCACCCTGAACACCATAGCAACCGCCTAGCAATGCCCTAGCAACCACCCAGAACACCATAGCAACCGCCTAGCAACGCCCTAGCAACCACCCCGAACACCATAGCAACCGTTTAGCAACGCCCTAGCAACCACCCAGAACACCATAGCAACCGAGTAGCAACGCCCTAGCAACCACCCAGAATTCCATAGCAACTGCCCAGCAACGCCCTATAGAGCACCCAGAACACCATATCAATGGCTTACCAGATCCCTGGCAAGCACCTTGAACACTGTACGTGTAGAGCAGCAGGCACATTCAAAATTTCTACCGGAATTTTCTAGTTATTATTATTATTATTATTATTATTATTATTATTATTATATTTACATGAATGAATGTGAAAAAGACATAACTTTAGGGCCATTTAGAATTTTTCAATAAGACCACTGAACTATTTGGATTGACTCATACATAACCTTTTTAAAATAATGTCACATATCTTACTTATAGACTCTGAAGGGCATAGAATAGCTCACTGGCTTCAGAACCGCAGTACTAGCTGGTTACAAGTTAAATGACGGATGATTCTGAACGTCAAGACGGGGTTTTGGAATGGAAAATTTGGAAAGTCTTCCGGTATTCCAGGACAAATTTTATTTGGCACCGTAAAACAATGAATCAATATGCATCAAATATTAGGATATGAACAACCGGTCCATCAGTGGGGTCCTTTTGTAAGCTCAAGTAAATTTTAACCGAACGCATACTTGCAACAGCCTATTAATTTAACGTCAGTCTTACCGCTTCCATGTCCCCCTGCAAATGAAAACTGCTTGCTACGATGATCATCGTGGCCAAACAGCTGGTCATTTTTTTGCATTTGAAACGCTGAGCCTCAAATGTCGGTCTGCTGTATTCTCGAGGCTTTTCCGCCTTTCCATTGCTTTCTTACATTTATAGACGTTGAAACGCGTTTTCAGACTGTTACCGCAACAGGGGACAAGCAAGGCCATTGGTCGAAAAAATGTCCCAGCAAGCCTGCCTTCTTAAAGTTTAGGACGAAAACAAAAAAATCAAATAAATTGTAACAAGCTCAAGTCCATGTATCATTTTTTATTTGCAAGAAAAGAGTGTGTCGGTCATTCCTATCGCATAAAGCAAATATGTACGATTTGATCCAAATAAATTTGCCATGTTGTAACACAACCGGAATTGTCAAGTTGAACCACTAAAAGTGCTATATAAACCGTGAGGGCTATCCTCTAAAGTGCGGGTGCATGATGGATGATATCAGAAATACCTCCTAGTTCACGTGTGCGTAAACGAGGTGGTTATGGGTTTCTTCAGGAAATATTTTATGCGTAACTTTTTCACTTTCTGCGACCCTTGGATCCGCCACTGATCCCCCCTAAATCCGCCTATGTTCTCTGCACTGAAGTACTTAATCAGTATTATTTACCAAGTGCGTATTTTAAATTCATATAAAGCATGCCTGTATCCATTATTTACTTGAAGATGAGGACTATGTATCAATTACCAGTCCAACACAAGAAGGGAAACAACAGTCTGAATCCGTCTGTTTGCTTGCAAAGACATTACATTCACAGCCACACTACGTTCTAATCTTAAGTTAATCAACCAGGAGCATATATGGGACAAGCTGGCCGCGAGGCCCAAGGTCTCCTGTCGCCACTGATGTCAAATAGGAAACTGGCGCATAATCTAATCTTCTTATATGCAGAACACTGGGGTCTGTAATCCATTTTCTTCTTGAGTTATCGTGTTAACGCCACTTTTCGGACGGACGGACGGACACACACACACACTCGCACGCACAGAGGGGGTGCATTCCTATGTCTCCCTTTCGCCAGAGGTGACGGGAGACAAAAAGTAATTAAATTTAAGGCTTCCAGAATGTACTTCAGTGTATTTTTTTTTCTTTCAAATATCAAAATGGGTCTAATTTGTCAAAAGGTTAATTTGCTAACCTAATCGAAAGTAAGACAATTTAAGCCTAGTTGTTGCACATACACACGCACGACAAAGACTGTGAATATGACTACAGTGGCCTTTGGCGCCGGCAGCCATGCACTGAGCGTACATTTATACACTAATTATTTGTCATCATATCTTGAAAATAAAATTTCATCAAAAGGCCAACTGTTGATGTTGTTGTGTGATGCTGCTGAATGAGGGAAAATGTATCTGAGGAATCGCCAATGGTAATGTGTGATCAGTGCGCACTGTGCAGAGCACCAGAGACACACTGCTATTGATTAATCTCCTCTCAGAACAGCTCTTTCTGCACAAAAAATAAAGAAAAATAAACAATGCATTTCAGTGATCTCACAAGAACCATGTGAGAGTACCAGAAATGATAATTATTTTAAATGCCCTCACGGGTGAGCGAGGGTGGCAGATCTGGAAATGGGATAATGCATTGCATGTAGATAATTAATTTGTACATGCAGATTCGGATGATGTAATAGCCGATCTGCGCATCTCTACCGTGCCTTTGCACCTAGAATTATGAATTTAAGGTAAGCCAGCAAAGTAGTGAAATGATTCTTTTCACTGCTCTATTCATTTCTGCGCACTGTGTTCGCTATAATTAGGTTGACATGGTTTTCATTTCACTGCTTGCAACAATCATTTGGTTTCTTTGTGATTTCAATTACATGATTACTTGCTACATATAGCCATCAAAGATGAATTTGCATGCCAGTCAGTTTTGTGGACGTGAATTAATGTCATTAGCACCACGATGATTGGGTCCCACGCCATAAGTCAGCGAATAGCTACAGTATTCCTGCGACGAATTCGCACTGTTCAAAACAACAAGCAAGCATTAAGGTACTTTCCCGTTGCGCCGTTTAACGATTCCGTCTGAAAAACGAAGGCGTACGTTTTTTAGACTTTTTTATTCATTTTTTCAGCTGGTTTACAGACGTATCTAGACAGACAGCGCTGGCCGTTCCAAACTTTAGACATGTTCAAAATATCCGACGGCCAGCTTTGGATAGCGATCGGCGGTTCTCATATGTTACTCCGGCGTTTTTTTTTTTTGGACATTTTCACCTTTACTCAGGAGGAATCTTATCGGGTTTTACACTTTTATCGCTGTTGGGCAGGCGGACAACTCGTCCGCCTCCAGCCACGGAACGCACCGTACATCTACGGAACGGTGAAACCGGCAAGAAAAGAGCTGAATAACGTCAAAGAAACATTCACTTAACGAATACATTAGCACCTGATCTCAGGCCAAAGACAGTCCTCGTAACGGTAGAAACGGATGGATACGGATAGAGGAACGTCTATTAAAACCCTAGTCCCACTAGAGGCGGAATGAGCCGGAATGCCGTCGGAATGAAAATTCTTTGTGTATTCCTGGAAATTCGAAGTGCATTCTAAAAATTCTGACTGCATACTGAGTGCATTCCAAATATTCGGGCCCATTCTTGTGGCCGGGCCGAATGTTTTGCTCATGCTCAAAACTTTCCAGGTGCATTCGAAGTGGATAAATATTGGACGGCATTCGAAGTGTATTCTAACTGCGCTCTGACTGCATTATAAATATTCTTACGGCATTCCAACAGCATTCGAGGGAGAATTGAAACGGCAAGCCACGTCAAATCCTGCCAGAATGCGCCTCTAATGAGTCAGAATGCACCTTGAATGCATCTCGATTGCTGCCGGAATCTATTCCGATATTAAAACAATTCACCTTAAAAATAATGATCGGTCATGACCTGTTTTCAATCGTTCATTTAAATTACCATTACAGAAACTCTGAAAACTCTACATTATCAGGTGTGGCCAGTTTTCATTAATAACGCATACCTGTTAATTCTCACTCATTCGGCGTCAGTGTCAGTGGCATATTTACGTTCCCCTGCTGTAGTCAGCAATTACTCAATCAACGCATAAGGGACACTCGTGTTACATTCTAAGTACATTCTGAGTATTTGAGCTGCATTCTGTTTGAATTCTTGGACGTTCCAACCATATTTGGCGGCCATTCCGGGAGCGTTCTGACCGCATTCGAGGTGAATTCATACAGCATTCGAGACACCTTCCAACCAGACTTCGGGTGGTGTTCAGGCAGCAATTGAACCGCTTTTCAGACAGCATTCGGAAGTGTATTCTAAATATTCTGACTGCATTCTAACAGCATTCTAAATATTCCTACTGTGTTCCAACTACATTCAAGCTGCATTCGAGAGCTAATACACCCCGAATGTGCAAGAATCATTTGAGGCGGGTTCGAAGTGCATTCTAAGTATTTGAACGGAATTCTTTCAAAGGTGTAAGAATTTTGGTCAATTTGAAATTCCCGCCCAAATGTTGCGCGAATTCTTCATTCCCGCTGGTTCTGCTTGATTCTTGCTGATTTTGAATAAGTGACGGGGGCTTTAGCACACATTTTAGGCCGATCGGTTGGAACTCCACAATGGTGTTTATTTCCCTGTAATCATCTAACATCGAAGAATGAGGAATTGTACAATGAGCCCTTGGGAGCTGAATTCAGGAAATTGTACGCAAATATGAGTTTGCCATGTAGTGGTTTTTAGAAACAGAACAAATTTATGAGCACCTAAATATCATTGGTTGAATGGGAAACTAAATTATTAGCAAATTATGACAGAATCGCAGCAGGCAAGCAAGATTCAGCGAGGGATATTGAACAATTTTTTAATATTCTTCTCTTCTTAATACACGACTCAGAGAGGGTGACATAAAATCCAGAGAAATTACAAACATAACATTATACAACTGCTGCGATAAGACACTTCACTTCAGTTACTATTACAGTTAGTACATGATTCAAACAAATTTAAACTTTGCCTGATGTCACAATTACACAAACAGGCCACATTTGCAAAGAAAATGCTTGTGACAAGCACCAGCTGTAGCTCGTCATGCCAGCTCAGTTTCCTGCCACTCACACCAATTATTCAATCATTAGTTCAGTCTTTCCATTGGCTGGGTTTTCTCATCACTCCACTATTTAGTTCCTGCTTTTTTCAGTTGGCTTTTGTTGTTCAGACCTTCACTTCTCTCTCTTGATGCTGGCTCAGTTCTCTCCCTTTCGGGGGACTAAATTCTCTCTTTAAAGAGAGCTTGAGCTTTTGCGCGTCTATGTTTCCCTTATAAATTTAACTCTTAATTCAAAGCTTGTGTATCTGCATCTGAGTTTTTACTTCCTAATTGGGCTTAACTAAATTCTCCCTCTCTGGAGTTTGTAAGCCTTATTCTCTTGTACATTATATTTCCATTGTTTCTGTGTGCTTGTGTACCTGTTGCAAACTATGAACACTGATAAATCAGTTGTTTTGCCTGCTACTTTGCGCTTGGTCTCCCTCTATTTCCACATGTAACAGCGCTACACAATTGCCACACAAAATGATTGCATAAATAATGTCGCAACTATTTTCCAGGACAAAATACCTGCTTCAAAGAGGATTCTCCATGTGAATGTAAGTGCCCTGTCACAAGAATGCAAGCTATTATTTCAGTTTATTGCACGATTGAAAGGTGGAAGTCACATCTTAATCACTTGCATAATGAAATCACCAATAATTTTTTTTTTTTTTTTTTTTTTTTTTTTTTGAAAACCAAAACATCTGCTCTTGAACAGTTTTTGGAACTTGAATAATTTAAGTGTTTACATGATTATTTTTCAAAACCAACCGGATGTGAGCAAATCTGGTTCACGCATTAGTAGGTGGATTTGATACCAACCTGCTGAGTAATAGTTACTGTGCATGCTCACAACTTTGAAGTAAATCCGCTCAACTGCAAGTCCAAATCAAGGTGCGATTCTTCCTCTGATTATTAGCTCATGTTCTTTGTATCCCTTGGCTAAAGCTTAAAACAGCACTTAGAATCCCCAAATTTCCATAGAAAGCTTCTTCAGATAAAAAAGCATAATGCCG
The DNA here is from genome assembly GCA_029692085.1 of Gymnothorax javanicus. Lineage (NCBI taxonomy): Eukaryota > Metazoa > Chordata > Actinopteri > Anguilliformes > Muraenidae > Gymnothorax > Gymnothorax javanicus. The sequence continues at coordinate 28,948,148 of CM056200.1, read as the reverse complement.
GACTAACTGAAATGCATAAATGCAATGCAAAGGGAAGACTGATTCGCAAGGATGGAATCAGATTATGACTTGCAGTCGAGCAGATTCACTTTCTTAAGCCACCCTGACACTTGCAAGATAAATAGTTTAAGCCATGGCATGCGATTTGGCGTGCCAATGAGGGATGTACTCGAGGTTGCCGGGTAGGTGGGAAAAAGTGCGTGCCTGGTCTTGTTGGGAATTTCAAAAGTGACAAGGAGTGTGAATGTACCTTAAATCTACGTGAAATGCGTGACAGAGTGACAATGCGTGCCACTGTGTTAAACTATGCACGAACAGTGCTTTAACTTCGGCGCAAACATGGCTCACGCATGGTGTGCACAATTCTATTTTGTTTTATGCGTGAAAGGTGGCACGCTATGGCGCAAACATATCGAAAACAAAACATTTTGCAAAGCAAGATGGCAGCTTTTGTCTGAGGCTGTGCTGTTTGTCTCTAATCTAGTTTAATATGTTACCATTTCTTGGTGCATGCGTGTGTTCGCTTTTTTTCCCCGTCTGTTCTGAAGTTGGCTAATCCCTCTCCTGCAAGCCCATTTTCTCATTCCTGGGGGCATTTATTTTTAAAAAAGAAAATGCCTTAAAATGCAGATCTCTTACCTATTGATATACCGTCTCGGTTACCTAGCGCTACAGATACCTGTGGCTGACGTGTCTTTGAATGCTGAGGTTCAGCAAAGCGCACCTATGCCTTGTCTATGGCCTGCCGCACGCTCTGTGACCCCTTCGGATTCGGATAGAGATCTTGCCAGGATGACACTACTGCTCAAGATGGGCTTCTCATCCTAGTCATGTTCTCCCCGAGGGATGCACCGGGAGGGTTGCGGTGTCTTTGGCCTTGGGGAAGTGGGAGCCTTTCTCCTTACGTGGAGTTCACCAGCGGCAGCAGCTCCATTAAGACTCAAGCAAGGAGAGACTGGTTTGTCTTTCTGTTACTCCTATCAGGTAATATACAGTGCTGTGAAAAAGTATTTGCCCCCTTCCTGGGTTTTTATTTGCATATTTTTCTCGCTTAAATGTTTCAGAATTTTAATATTAGACAAAGAAAACCTGAGTAAATACAAAATGCAGTTTTTAAATGATTTCATTTACTGAGGGGAAAAAGCTATCCAGACCCACCTGGCCCTATGTGAAAAAGTAATTGCCCCCTAAACCTAATAACTGGTTGTGCCACCCTCAGCGACAACAACTGCAATCAAGCGTTTGCGATAACTGGTAATGAGTCTTTTTACATCGCTGTGGAGTAAATTTTGGCCCACTCTTCTTTGCAGTATTGTTTTAATTCAGCCAGTTGGAGGTTTGTCGAGCCTGAACGGCCTGTTTAAGGTCATGCTTAAGGTTTAAGCATGTTTAAGGTCATGGTTTTGCCCCCGCCGGCAGAGGGCACGAAGCCAGCGGGCACTGGGACCATGTACCCAAAAACGGGTGAAGGGACCCACAGGCACAGGCTGGGTAAAAATGCAAAAAAAGAAATGAATTTAAAGATAAAACCACACATGAGAGGAGCAGTGGCAAAATCACAGAAAGGGCTCCTGGACACAGAATGTAGTTAAATACTCTTCACTGCACCTCCACCTCAACGAGCAGTAGGTGTGGCTTGTTGAAGTGGAGGTGCAGACAGCAGGAGGGGGGAGGGACTGCAAGGCAGGACCATCACAGGACCCACCCCCAGCCCATGGCACCCACCACCGGAACCAAACGGCGCCCACATCTGGCGCACTCTCCTCCGGACCACACTGGGGCGCCCAACCTCCGGACCAGGCCGCTCCCCAGGCTGGAGCCCTGGCGCCCTCCTCCGGGAACACTGGTGCCCACCTGGCGCCCAACCTGGCGCCCTCCTCCGGGAACACTGGCGCCCAACCTGGCGCCCTCCTCCGGGAACACTGGCGCCCACCTGGCGCCCAACCTGGCGCCTCCTCCGGGAACACGCCCTCCTCCAGAACACACCTCCGGGCTACAGGGCGTCCACCTCCAGGAACAACTGGTGCCACCTAGCACCCACCTCCGGGACAACTGGCGTCAACCCCAGAACTGCTCCCCAACTGGGCCCTGGAAAAAGAACGCTGCCGCTGCTCCCCTCACTCCGCCTGGCTGGGTCCCACGCTGGCAGCTACATTCTGTCATGGTTTTGCCCCCGTCGGCTGAAGACCCAAAGCCGGCGGGCACTGGGACCATGTATCCAAAATCAGATGAAGGGACCCACACGCACAGGCTGAGTAAAAATATAAAAATCTTTCCTTTAATAAAAGATTAAACAGGAGCAGCGGCAAAAACAATGGGGCTCCTTCACACAGAATGCAGCTGCACTGCCAGTTTGGAAGTGCCGCTCTTATATACTGTTCACTGCACCTCCACCTCAATGAGCAACAGGTGTGGCTCGTTGAAATGGAGGTGCGGACTGCAGGGCAGAACCATCACAGCCACAGCATCTCAAATGAAGGAAGTCCAGACACTGACTAGGCCACTCCAAAACCTTCATTTTTTTTTTTTTTTTTTTTTTCTAAGCCATTCAGAGGTGGACTTGCTGGTGTTTTGGATCATTGTCTTGCCCAAGTGCGCTTGAGGTAACAAACTGACGGTTGGACCTTCTCCTTTAGGATTTTCTGGTAGAGAGCAGAATTTATGGTTCCATCAATAATGGCAAGTTGTCCAGGTCCTGAAGCAGCAAAGCAGCCCCAGACCATCACACTACCACCACCATGTTTGACTGTTGGTATGATGTTCTTTTTATGAAATTCTGTTAGTTTTATGCCAGATGTATCGGGACACACATCATCCAAATAGTTCGACTTTTTCTTGTCAGTCCACAGAATATTTTCCCAAAAGTCTTGGATCATCTAGATGTTTTTTGGCACATGTGAGATGAGCCTTTGTGCTCTTATTGGGCAGTAGTGGTTTTTGCCTTGGAACTCTCCCATGGATGCCATTTTTGCCCAGTCTCTCTTGTTGAATTATGAACACTGACTTTAACTGAGGCAAGTGAGGCCTGCAGTTCTTTAGATGTTGTTCTGGGTTCTTTACTGACCTCCTGGATAAAACAATGCACTCAGTAATTCTGGTAGGCCGGCGACTCCTGGGAAGGTTCACCATTGTTCCAAATTTTCTCCATTTGTGGATAATGGCTCTCACTGTGGTTCGCTGAAGTTCCAAAGCCTTAAAAATGGCTATGTAACCCTTTCCACACTGAGATGTCAATGACTTTGTTAATCAGCATGATGTGTTGGTTTTTGAGATCTTTAAGGGTACTTCACTTTATCAGAAAGATTCTATTTAAGTGATTTCTTGATTCAACAGGTCTGGCAATAACCAGGCCTGGGTGTGGCTAGGGAAATTGAACTCAAAGTGGTTAATCACAGTTAATTCCTAATTTAACAAGGGGGGGGGGGGGAATTACTTTTTCCACATAGGGCCAAGTAGGTTTGGATAGCTTTTCCCCTGATAAATGAAATTATCATTTAAAGGGGACCTATTATGCTACATTTCCAAGTTTATATTTTGATCTTGGACTCCCCTAGAGTACTCCTGATCGTTCAAAGTCCAAAAAGGGTCCTTACTTAGCTCATACTGCCATCCTCAAAAAACCCCATTTGTAGTCCATTGCAGTCTCTGCCTGCAACGCCTCGTTTGGGTGGCTCTTCCGCTATGGCCCCCCCCTCCCCGTGTGCCCACTTTCTTTTGACTGGCCAGCTCTGTGGAGGGCGGACCTGGGTGGGACTCGGCAGAACGCAGTTTTCCAGGTCCGCCTCCCTAGTGTGAAACGAGAGACGTGTCTGCCATCTGAGCGAAGGAATCGGCGGGGAAATTCCGCAATCAAATGCTGTACATGTGTATAGATTGAATGAAATGAACTTCTTCTAATAAACGCAATGGCGAAAGTGGAGGACGCAGTGCGAAAGTCTGGCAGCTCAAGCTCGAATTTGCTATTTACCTACGGCTTCTATGGTGAGTACACCGGTATTTCAATTCTATAGCCGTGGGCAGGTCCAGCGCCGTGATTGGCTCTGGCTAGGTCTGTATTAATTGGACGGCACAACCTGACGTCAGGTTTTGCCCAGATCTCTTGAAGATCTCGGGACGAGCTGTTCAGAGAGGAAATCACGTTCACGAAATCATGTTCTTGGATTACGGCAAATGTATCTTACCCCTGTATCTTATGTTTAGAAACTTTTCAGAGGTTGAGTATGGACATCCAACATTATAACATTACGAATACGTATTAAAAGAAGGATCAGCATAATAGGTCCCCTTTAAAATTGCATTTTGTATTTATTCGGGTTATTTTTGTCTAATTAAAATTAGTGTGATGCTGTCAAACATTTAAGTGTGACAAATATCCAAAAAAAATCAGTCACTGATGCCATGATTATTATTAAATGATGCAATGTCTTTAAACAGACCGTGCCAGAAAAGGACTAGGGGTAGCAATTTATACTAAATCCAAAATGAACTGCACCTGTGTTCATTATATTGGTGAACCGAATTGCTTTGAACTTTCGGCAATTTGAGCGATCGTCAATACAAATTTTTTTTTTTTTTAAAAACACCCTGATGTTGCAGTCACACCCCATTTCTGATGCTTTATGGGATAGTTCAGTGGCTGATTCTCTTCCGGTCTCACAGAACTGCGGAAAGTTGAGTGCGTGGATTAGAATACTTGGCCTTACGATACTGAGTGTTGAAGCCGTATTAAGAAGCTTTCGGCTGGGGAACGGTCATTTTCTCAAGGTTTCGAGAAGGGCTTTCCTCAGCGATATTCAGGTGATTGATAGAATTTCCAGTCTAATTTTTGGCGTTGCTGTCAACTATCACAGATGTTGATCAGTGCCTCTCAAACCTCTCCTGGAGTACCACCTCTCCCGCTTATTTTAGATCTCTCCCTGCTAGCACAGATGATTCTAATGATTCCCTCATTATCAAGCATCTTCATGGGTAACGAGCTGATCATCTGACTCACTTGAGCTGGAGCAGGCAGTGCTCTAAGACATGCACAAGTGGTACTCCAGGAGAGGTTTGATAAGCGCTGATGTAGATAAGATTGCTATCATTCAATGTTATATTCCGCATGAAATAGACCAGAGCACTAGCAAGCTGCTCACCGAAAGTGTGGTAGTCTCGGAAGTGTAAGACGTTTCAGGGAAAAAGCTAGATCCGGCTGTTTTTTTTGTGTGTGTATTGACGATTGCTTGAATTAAAGTATCCCTCCAAAATGCCGCAAATATTATTGTGGTTGGGTGCTATCGTCCCCCTTCAGCTCAAGTGAAGTGGCCACTTCACCGACTCATCTTCTCCAAAATTAGACTAACCCCCCCCCCCCTTCCACCGAGCTGGTTCCAGGGCTCGGAGCCAGAGCCTGACTTAGCACCAGTTCTTTACTTTTCCTTTTTTTATTGCAATAATCACACAGGATCTTTACATCATAACCTATATCTCATATTCTAGTCTCTCTAGTCAGTCACAAACAACATAACAAAACAGAATAAATAAATAAAAATGATCATAATAAAGTAAAATATAAAGCAACATATACAACAAAGTAAACAACCACAGCCACAAATCAAATATATCAGCTTTTCTTCAAATGTTTAAGAATATATATGTACCAAAAAAAGAAACATCGCAAGGTATGTTACATTGAACACAGCATGTCAATTTGTACTTTGAAAAAAATTCAGTACATGGTCCCAGATCTTTTGAAATATCTCTCTATCTTCATTATAAAACCTTAGCCTTTCCAGATGTACCGTATTTGCCATTTCTGTCGACCATAATTCATATGTGGGTACCGAATCCAATTTCCACACTCTCAGAATGAACTTTTTTGCAATTATCATTCCAAACGAGAGCACTCAGAGAGCACAGCACCTCCGTCATGCCAAGGCAACTCTGTGCATTAGTTATTTTTGTTGGCTGATGTAGGGTGTTGTTGCATTCCAGGTGGCAGCAAAACCCAAAAGCACGCCGATTGGAAATCCGGCCCAGTGGAAGGACTTCAAATCTCTGCCAGCATAGCTGGATTTGAACTTTGGCCTATATCTCAGCTGTACTTTGGCCTAGACGTGCCAAAATTTAATCACTTGTTCCTCTTGTGCTACTCTAAGATTGTGTAAAGTTTGGTTAAAATCTATGTGGCCGTTTTTGAGATCCTGCAAACAGATAAGCAGAAACGCCGGCAAGAAATTAAAAAAATCCGCAAAACATTTAATTTTTTCCGGGTACATCTGTAAAACACCATCTGTTGACCTAATTCGGTGAATAGCTCTAGAGGCCCGTCATTCTTTGCTTTTCCAGAGCCTACGCACCAGCTCCTGGCTTTCAAAACTGGTGCCAGGGCAAGCACCAACCCCTTGCTGGTTTAGAGCCAGGCATGAATTATGTCAGAACGATACGGTAATATTGACCTTTCTCGTTCTGTCAGGCCGGGTTTATTTTCCCTAGCAGCACGATTTAGGACGGGGCACTTGGTAACTCGTAGGATAATTCATCATAGCAAATACTGGGAACCTTGATAACAAGTATCTTATTATGACCAGTCCCAAGTCGGGAAACTAGTTTACAAGGAAATTCATGTTGAAGAAGTGCCTGTTTTTTAGAAAAAAACATTGTAATAGGATCTTACGCATGTCAATTTTTTATTTCTTTAAAGGACCAGTGTGTAAGATTTAGACGGACAATCTGGCTTAATAATTAGGAGGAATGGAATACAATATTCAAAAGTACATTTTTATAAGTGAATTATTTCCTGAAAAGAAGAATCATAGTGTTTTCTTTTCTCCAGAATGAGCCCTATATATCAACAGAGAGAGCGGGTCCTCTTCCACGGAGCTCGCCATTTTGCACCGCCATGTTTCTACAGTTGCCCAGAACGGGAAAAAAGTAAATTAAAACACTGACACGAGAGGGGTTTTTTTTACGCGGGTCGACCCGCTTACAATTGGCATTTGGCTCCTTTCCTATTGGCAAAAAAAAAAAGCCTGGGCACCCACTATTTCTGCTGGTTTTTGTTCCAGCCACAATTGCAATCGTAAATCTTTAACCAGTTGCAAATTTTTCTTAACTGCACTACCCATACTCATATGGATTGTTTACACTGTTAAGCCACATTGTCAGAAACAGCTATTTGAGCTGTTGCTGAAGAGCTGCATTATTAACCTTTTCCAACCCGCAAAATGAGTAGTGCTCAGTTTGCAACAGATGAATAACTGGCGTCAGCATCCTTTTTCTGATTCATGTAAAGATAAAGCTCCAGTAAATGATTAAAACCATACCTGGTTATAAACGTAAGACATTTAAGTTTACTTTCACACCATTATATTGACTGAAAACTTTTTATTTTTTACATTTTAATTTTATTTTTGTATTTTAAGGTTAATTTCAATTGAATGTCTGCAAAGAAGTAGCCTATCCCACTCAGGAAACAGTTCCGTTAACTGATGGTAATCAAAATGTTCGACATTAAACGATGGTTCTTTTTAGATATAGCGAGAAATAATACATCTTTACCTTTCTTGTTAAAGAGGGACAATACTGTGGTGGTTTTTAGTTTTATACTTACGGGTTCAGCCTTCTCGTATCCTCGGTCATATGGCGAAGCAAATGTAATGGCTGGCTGCCCATGCGGGCAAGCATCTCTAGTGTAAGACCCACGCAGCTCGACCAAGGAAGGAGGAGCCTGGGTTGAAGGTTTATGCGTGAGGATTCCTGGTATTAGCACGCGCAACGTCCTGGCTAGTGCGAATCACAATAAAATGGATATATTTTCTCCGTTCGAACAACGGGGCACAAAAGCACAGCAGTTACAATTAATCTGACTCCATAATAAATTTAGAATACCAAATTTGGTTATACCCTCGTTAAATATCTGACTCCAAATTAGAATTAGAATTTATAGTTTAGGGACACATGCGTGAATCTCGGGGCAGCGACGTCGCCAGACTCATCCGTGAGAACCAGTTACTCAAACGACGCCCCCGGGTAATAGCGCGGTTGCCGGATCTTAGTTCGGTGAGAGCTCTAGAGGATGGAAGTAATTACCATGATAGTAGCAACTTTGGCATAAACATATCATGAACCCAGATTTATGCACACCACAGGGCCCTAAAGGATCGCCAGGCACCGCTTATAAGCCCAAGAAAGCCCTTAAGGTCAAAAATCCCAGGACCGATACTACATAAACCCTTTATATGAGTAGACCGTAACTTGCAATCCAACTTAAAGCCCATCACTACCTTTTAAAACATCAGCTAGCTAGTCTGGAATGATAAGGACTCACCCCTAAGTACCGGGTCGTAACGTGGCTAGAAAGGATAAACGGATTAGGAGTCACGGAGACCACGCAAGCTTAAAGGAATAACAATAATTTATTCACCAGGTAGGCTAAAGCTTAAATCAAACAAATCAACACTAAGCCAATTACAAGTTACACACAATTTAGAAAAGGAGAATAAAGTCATACCTGGAGGAAAGTTCGAATTACGATATTACATAATTGAAAAGGACTACTCACGCACTTACGTACGCGGGGACAGATCGGATACGATCTTCCCAGAAAGGATTGTTTCTCTTTGCTTTAAGCCAAACCACGTCTTTGATCCAGGCGGCATGGCCATAAACACCTGGAAGGGGGGTCGAATCCGGTTTTTGGGTTTCCACCATGGGGAGGATGTAATAAAACACTTCAGCAGAGAGAGGAGAATAGGGTGATTACCAGAGAGTATTCTGACCAAATTCTCAGGAGTTTCCAAAAGGGAATGAACCATAATTTCAATGGGAATGAAACATACTCCATTCAACTCCTTAGATTCCCCCGAGAATAACAAGACCAAACATGATATGAATATGTACTAATATGATGCAGTTGTCATGAAAAAGTCTTAAGATGAATTAATATATAGTTTAATTGGGTTATAAGTATATAAGTGATTTCTTAGAACATGATTTAACATATAAGCACATTATGCACTTCCCAGAGGTTTAGATTATTTGTAACAGATTAATATAACTGGACTTTCACTTAAGGCTTAGGCCAGTAATATGACTCAAGACAGGGCATTGTGTCAGCCAGAGCCCTGCAACAACCCCCCTGTGGTGAGACCATTGCCACCTCCTGGAAGTCCACAAAAGTTTTATTGCTATTTGGCCTGGCTCTGGACCGAGCTTATCAGCCATTTGTCACTTATATTTCCAGATTCTACACTAGTCTTTATCAAAATCGTTTCGGGAGAAAATTTAATATGAACGCTGCATACGGAGGCTGCGCCAGGTTCGTCAATGCGCAATAAAGGTAACCACAATGTCTTACTAAAGCAATGAAATAACGCAAAAGCTCCTCCTTTAATCGAAAATATTGCTTGGTTAAACAAACAAGGAAGGTGAGCTGAAGAATTTCATAAAACATAAATTAGCGGGTTGACCCGGTCTGGCGTTCTACTGCAAGCCGATCGGAGCCGAGCCGATCGGCGATTTTAACCGCGTCGCTTTTGCCGAGAGTCGTCTGACAGGGGTCGACGCTGGGGATGAGCCTTTCCCACTGCCACCAAAAGCCGATTGTTAGCGGGTTTAAACGGGTTTTTTGGCCAGTGGGAAAGGGGTATAATTGGATCAGACACGTATCTATGACTATTTTTTTAAGAAAATAAAGCCGTTACTGGATTCCATGCTGTTGAGTTGCAATAATGTTTTTGTTCCCCAGCTAAACATTTCAATCAAGGATACATTATACAAATACAAAGGTCAACTCAGCTTAAAAGTTTACATCCGAGACAAACATGCGCAATGAGGAATAGAAGTATTCAAACTCTGCTCATCCGATGCCCCATTGTAAAACAATCTGTGCACTCTCTGGGGTAATTGAGTCCTGGTTTGATGAGTCTGCATATTGTAATTTTTTTTAATGATCTGGTCTTAGGTGGTCTGTAAAGAAAAAAAACACAAAATTGGCCTTTACTCCATTTTCACAAATCATAAAAATGTTTCTCAAATAGAAAACTGTTTCAAAAAATCTGTACACTCTTTTGAATAATTTATTCCTTGTTTGAGGAGTCTACATGTAATTTTTTAACACGATCTGGTCTTAGGTGGTCTGTATAGGAAAAAACACTAAAATTGGCCTTTTCTCTGTTTTCACAAATCTGAAACCATCTCCTAAACAATCTTTACACTCTCTGGGGTAATTGAGTCCTGGTTTAATGACTCTGCATATTGTATTTTTTTTTATGATCTGGTCTTGGGTGGTCTGTATAGGGGGGAAAAAAACACTACAATTGGCATTTACTCCATTTTCACAAATCTGAAAAAGGTTTCACAAATCTGAAACTGTCTTACACAATATTTACATTCTGCAGAATAATTTAGTCCAGATTTGAGTCTATATGTTGTAATTTTTTAACAAGATCTGCTCTTCAGTGGTATGTTTAGGAAACAAAACACTAAAATTGGCCTAGGTTTCACAAATCAGAAAAAGATTTAACAAATCTGAAACTATTTCATCATCACTCATTACACTCTGGGATAATCTTTCCCTGGTTTGACAAGTCTGCATATTGTACTTTAAAAAAAAAAAAATCTGGTCTTAGGTGATTCCAAGGGAAAGAAAAAAAAATATTAAAATTTACCTTTTCTATGTTTCCACAAATCAGAACAAAGTTTCTCAGATCTGAAACTTTTAGGGTGTATTCACACTTGGCTTGTTTGGAGCAATTGTTCCGACACAGGGAGCCTTTTCCCCCAGAGAGCAGGCCGAGATTGCCAAAAATATAGCAATTTTCTAAAGAAGAGATGGCATTTCTGGGACGGTGCAGTTCTACTTTGAGTCTTTTGTGGTAGCTTTTTTAAATGGATCTGGGTCTTAGGTCTTTATGGGGGAAAAAGGGTTAAATCGACCTTGCCTTTGGTTTCACGTATCAGATAACATTTCGCACATCTGAGGCGTGGTTTATCAGCATTTTAGGATCTCATTGTGAATATTTATCAGGTTTGATGAGTCTAAGTATAGCAGTTTTTTTTTTTAAATCTCGATCTGCTGTTATGAGGCCTGTATCAGAAAAATAAAAATGCAATCGGCCTTGAAAAAATGCTGCAGTTCAAACAATCAGAATCGCAGATTGTAAATCCAATTAAGACCATTTCGTTCAATGATTCCTTTCCATCTCACGAGTTCCCCAATACGTTAAGTTTTCAGTTCACGAATTTGCTTGAGTTTGTCCGAACACCGTATATACGGTCATTAAGCCTTTTTTAAGGTGGACCGGAAAATTCCAGTCGAAAGCCAACTTCAGCCTCGTGAGCTCAGTGTAGTTAAAGTCAGTCTTTCTCTGATATGACTGGTAGAAAGCAAAAGTTTACCTCTTAAGAGACTCCAAAAATGCAGCCGCAGATTCAGGAGCGTAAAGGGGGTCTATCCGTGTATCATTCGTTCTTTCTATTTTCAATTGGCAATCAAAAATAAAAAAATAAAAGTGACAGATTATTTTGTTTTTCGTTTTTTAATCTAACACAAAAAACGAATAAACGCCTGGTTTTTAATATTTCAATTTTAGGCTCAGATCAAAAAATACTTAAATGGAAAAACGGGCCACATGACAGAATTTGATTTTAATATTTAATTGATTGTGTTTACGCGGACCCCGAAAATACTCTGTGCGTGGGCAGTTCGGGTAGTGCAGTAGGCAAGGCTACATGGCGGCGCTGGAACCACACACTGTTCTGATCAAACAGTTGTTCAACAGCGGTTTGACACACGCTAAAAATTTCCTGCACGTTGTAGCAGAGGGTATTCTGCAATGCTCGGAAATGAGGCCAGAAGATTTTGTGCTCGGCAAAATCTGAGGAGAAAAAGACATTTGTCAGACGCAGAGCTGGAGAGCGCGTTGCTTCGATCTATATATGAGGTAAGTTTTCATTCAGATTTCCACAGTATATTGCAAATATTATATAGCAAACACTACCAGTAAATGTGTAATCTCGTGACAGACGGGACCATCATATGGCCGGAAGTTCATGACCGGCTACCTGTCTACACTGGGGCTGCATGCAGGAGAAGGTTGGGTTGGAAGAACCCTAAGAGAGCTCCATCAGCCATACCATGAATTCCGGCGTCAGGTGATGCTTGTCCTTTAACAATAGAACCGCCAGCATTCTCATCCCAACTAAAACGGCCACAGCGGTCACTGTCTTGGCCGTTCTAGTGTAAAAAGTGCAAATTAAGCAGATAATGATAACCACGTGGAAACCTCACGCGTGGGACTAAATTGACACCTGAAAAACAGACCAACAACATTTAATATACAGTACTCCTGAGATTGTTATTGTGAGAAAGTAAACTTTTTGGCAACAGTGACCCTACTGATAGGTTTATATGAGTGAGGATAACTGTCTGTCATTGTCATGGTTGTAATGATAGAATCTATGGCAATACAACTGTGTTATCATGCTCGATTTTACAGGTTCAACTAATGAAATGGCCCATAAATTAAAATTGGGAAAATAAACTAAAATAATTTACTACTGGTTATTTTTGTAAATATATACTGTACATACAAATTTGCTGTTCAGAAAAACATTTTCTGAAGATGGTGTACTAATTATTTAATTTTTTCCCTAGGGTGCTCGTAATTTAAACCCAACTCCCTACATGCTGAATATATGGGTCATAAACTTCATTTAGACCAAAATGAAAAGCTTGGGATGTTTGGTGTCACTCATGTTTTGGCTGTTGATGGCTACAGCAGCAAAATTGTTGCACATTCGACCATGCCGGTGAAAAATAACCTTGTGATTTATGAGGATGTATACAGGTGAATATATTCACAACTACCATTATTATTGTCATAACTTTTCTGTCCTGCATTATCTTTTAAATACATACTCTTATTGAATTAGTTAAATTCATTGCAGTGACGTAACATTATTTTATTCCAGATCTGCAGTTGTGAACCATGGCATGTGGGACCAAGTTCGGGTTGATCACGGCAAGGAGTTTTACCTGAGTCTGTACGTGCAGGAGAGGTTGTCAGGATACAGACACAACCTCAGCAGGCCACCATACCTCCAAACCACATCAACAAGGGTGAGGGTTGTGTAAAAGATCAAATAAATTATTGATGCTTCATGCACTGTCACCTCCAGTGTCTGGCCCAGAAAAACATCAACAAATAATCCTTCATCCCCTGTGCAATAACCACCCTGAACAATCAAAAATGAACACTTGCTGCTTTTAACAGACCTCCTGCTCCTCCTTTTTACCATGACCTAAATATTGTTTCTAACATCTATTTTTCACATTTGTTCTTAGAGTTTTCTATATGAGCCTGTCAGAGATGAATTTCTGTCACTTCTGACAGACAATAAAGTTGATCTTATCTTAACTTATAAGTCTTGCACACTTAATTAATTGATGCAGATCGTAGACATGTACTGTATATACTGTACATAATCACCAATGTAGATCCATTCAGTATTGATTTACATTGCACTGTTTGTTTAGATTACATCTTAACAGCTGACTACTACATACTTTTTACTTTTCATGTTTTGTTTGGAGCTTTTATGTGTTCATACTCTGCATACTTTTGTATAATCTCATATATCCCATGACTTGATTTGTTAGCCTTACTGTCCATGTTATTAGGTAGTTTTACATCAAAAGTAATGTAAAAATGGAGTCAAACTCCTTGTATGTGTGGCACATACTTAGAATATTAAGATGATTCTGATTTAAAAAAAAAACAAAAAAAAACAAAAACAAAAAAAAAAAAAAAAAAAACAATAATGTATTGTTACATTTTCTGCTGCTGTATTTCCCTTTCACTGAAAAACATAATTTGGACTTTTTGATCAACAGAACCTTCGAGTGGAGAGGTTGTGGCCAGAGGTGAACAATCGTGTAAATTATCCACTGAAACGGGCTCTGGTGCACCTGCTAGACCAAGAGGTTGTGAACATGGAGGACAACATCACTAGATTCTGCATCTCAAACCTGACATGTCAAGTAAGCCAAATTGGACTTGACAGAGTGGTGGGTTCATGGAATGCACACAGGATCCCAGGTATGCTTAATGATTATTTACAATTAAGAAATATTGATCATTTTTTCCACTCCCAATCCATCCAACCTATTGCTTTGATTCCATGTCTTAGGTCGTGGAATACCCAATGAACTGGCAGCAGGTGGCTGCCTAGCTAAAGTCTCAGAGGAGCTGCTGCCATGTGCTTCTGTTGTGGCAAACATGTATGAGCAAGACTTGGGATCCTCACTGACTTGGGAGTCTGCTTTTGGAGCTGATCCATTTTCTTCAGAAGAGGGCAGATGTCATGCAGAGCAGAGCTTTGCAGAGAACTACCCTGACATCTCTGTTCTTTTTAATCATGTGGTAAACAACGATGATAGTCCTTTCCAAGATGCTTTAATCTGCCTAATTAATGTGACTGCAAGATATGTCTGAAAAAAAAACTGTCTTAGTTGTGCTTTCTCACTGCCTGTGGTGTTCTTGAGTAACTGAATAAGCAGACCATTTGGTCTTTTTTTTCTACATTTTGAAAATCTGAGTGTAGTTATTGATTAATATGTTACAAAGCTGCCATGTCCCTAATTTGTCAGATGAATAATTTGGCAAATAAAGTTGTATTTCTTAGAACCGTTTTATTTAACCTTTCTAGTCTTACACAGGAATAGAAAAATATTACAAAAGCTTTATACGTTTTATGTTGACTTTGAATTGGTCTGAAGTTGAGCTTGAGACTCAGCTGGAACATAAAAAGCGTAACAATATAACTGAGTCCTTACTGTATAAAATTCCCAATGTTTCTGGAAAACAGTAAGAAAATATACAACATAGTGCAAATATGAGGTACTTTGGCTCTTACAACAGTGAAAGATGATTTTGCCAAAATGAAATAACACTATGAAGATGCACAAACATTTTTAGAAGTCAAAAGTGCTTTGAATGTCTCCCTTATCTCTTTGAACTGTTTTATTTAACCTTTCTGGGTTTACAAAGGTGTAGAAAAATATTGCAAAAGCCATATGTTTTATGTTGACTTTGAATTAGTTCAAAGTTGAGCTTGAGACTCAGCTGGAACACGAACAACAGCATAGCAATATAACTGAGTCTTAATTTCTAATATTTCCATTTGGAAAACAGTATGAAAAAATACAACATAAAATAGTGCAAATATGAGGTACTCTGGCTCTTACAACACTGAAAGATGATTTTACCAAAATAAAATAACACTATAAAAATGCACAGACATTTTTAAAAGTCAAAAGTGCATGCAAAAAACATTATTCAAGTGGAAAAAAACTGAACAATGAAGAACAGCATGAGCACAATTACATACTGTACAGTTTTACTAGTTCAGTATGTTTTCCAGTGCAGCCAATGCATCGGACAGTCCAGTGAGTTTTTGTGTATTGAGGTCAAACTCATCCGCTCGACATTTTGGGCAAATTGTAGAATTTTGCTGCCATTGTTCGATGCAGATCCTGCAGCCAACAATGCTATGGCAACACGATGAAACCATGGGCTCAATCACTGGACCTGCAAATGTGATTCAGAAAACAATTGTAAAAAAAAAAAAAAAACAAAAAAACAATTTGCATAAGTGGTTCCATTATCATTGTCGTTGGGGTCTATTTTCTTCATGGACATGGGTAGTTGACTTGCACTGACATCTGCCTATAGAAGACAAAACTTTTTTTATTTACCCTTGCAGACAATACAGGCGAAGGCATCTTTAACAGCAGCTGCTTCAGCCTCTGTCAAGGACACTGTTGTTCTTCGGTTGGAACTTGCCAGGTTTGTCAGCTCCTTGATTGTAGTTGACACCTCCTGAAGACCCTGTGCTGCCAGGACCACCTCTTCAATTGTATCAAACACTGCATCTAGACCATTATCATCTCGCTGACTGAAAAACAGGCAAAATATACATGTTATAACCTATTTGGTCCCAACAAAATCCTAACCAGTAAAAATGCAATCATTGTAACCAGTTAAGTCCTGGTGCCTGTGTCATATTTCACCTCAGTCTCCTCTTTTTGCTTCCTTGTAACTGCCGTAAATCTCCTTCCTTCACAGCACAAACTTTCCTTGCATTTTGCTTCCAAAACGCTGATCCTGAAAAGAAAATAGTTTATTTAGTAGTACATAAAGTATACAATTTGTTATGTTAAAACCATAGGGTTATAAATATTCATTTTTATTTATTAATTTACCTCTGGTTCCCTCTGTGTCCAAGATCTGGTTTCCCTGACCATCAGTAAGGATGACCAAGTCCTCTTGCTCAAGGGCATCATTTACTTTACTTGTGATGCCCATGACAGAAGCCTCAAATTCCGAGAATCGAACTGTCAGGGTTTTGCTTGTTTCCAATCTGCCATCCACAAGATCAGCAATGAAGACAGTCCTGAATATGAAAATAATTAGGAAATTCATTGTACATTCTTGTAATACAGACAGAACATATCAAATTCACGGCAGTTATGCTTGATAGATAGATAGATAGATAGATAAATAGAAAGATTCATATTAGACTCATATTAGCTCCTATCTGATGTGTTGAAGTATTTGGTCACCTTTGGAATGTCTTAACCATGGGTGCTCTTGGAGAGGGCCTTGCAGTTGAAGCTGCGCCATGAGCTGAGCCATGAGCTGAGCCCGCAGCAGCACTGGCTGGTCTGCGGAAGGAGAAGCGGGTAGGGAATTGTCCAAGCACACTGGCTGGCTCCCCCATATCATCACTCTCTCCATGCACTTCATAATGTCCCCTTACTGTAAGGTCAACAGTTCTGAATTGACCCTCATTTCCAGGGAATATGGCCATATTGTTATCATCGGTGATGTAGAGACTGGAGTTATGAACCTTTGAAAGAGTAGAGTGAGAGGTTTATGAAAAATGTGGGCTAGTGTTGTAAATATTTTTCTTTGACAATAGATTAATAATAATAGTAATAGGTGACAATAACAAATGCTTTTATTTTGAAATAGAAATGTGTTGCATTATCTTCCCTTAGTGTAGCATTTAGACGTTAAGTTGCTACAAAGAATCTTCTGGTTGCTAGGTAACGAATCGGACTTTTCCTCCTCGTCTTTTTTATGTCGTCTCTGTTTTTCAGTATTACGTGTTTTAATCAGTAAATATGATCGGCCTGAATGAGAGGCGGTGGTGATCGTTGTTTTTATGAAGCTCCAACATTTTTTTTTTTACAACAGCTAGGTTACGTTTTGTGGTTAAAAGTAGAGGGCAATTTCACAAAAAAGGTTCTTTGTCAAAATATTTACCTGGAAAATCCTGCTTATTTTTTCAGTAGTCATGTCCTCTTCCTTTAGGGTGACACGCTTTGCTCCCCGAAAAAACACGTAACTCTCCATGGCTGATGGCTCCTGGCTGCTGGTCCAGATCGATAGATCGTTGCAAGCTAGCATATGTTTGCTAACGCTCATTACAAAACTTCCGGGTCACGTAGACACAACCAATTAAATATTAAAATCAAATTCAGTTATATGGCCCGTTTTTCCATTTCTTATTTTTGATCTGAGCCTAAAATTGAAATATTAAAAAAATTTATTCATTTTTGTGTTATTAAAAATGAAAACAAAAAACCAGGCGTTTATTTTTTTTTTGTGTTAGATTGAAAAAAAACGAAAAAACAAAATAATCCATCACTTTTTTTTTTTTTTTTTGATTTTGAAAATAGAAAGAAATAATGATACAACGGATTGGGGTCCATGCCAACGGATTTTTTGTTTTGAAATGGAAAACGAGCCATTTCCCAATTATTTAAATGGAAAAAAAAACGGATGATAATCCGATTTTTGTTTTGATGGTTTAAAAGAAACGAAAAAAAGACAATTTGTCATCTGATTTTTTTGCATATAAATGGAAACCGCGAATTAAATTAGTGTGGTAGAAATTAGTTTCTTGATTTTTGCAATGCTTTTTTTCTTGTGAGCCGGTAACTACAGAGTGGAAAGGTCCCTCCCTTTTCGGTGATCCCCATGGGACCGTATTTTCGAAAATATTTGTATGGTAGTCAATAGTTGGTTTCCATCCACCTGTTTTTAATTCACATTTTCAATTTGCGCATTAAAAACCTGAAAGGACAAGCTGAAAATTAAAAATTTTTTTCCAAATATCGCAAAAAAAGTTTTTACGCTTGGGGGAGGTGGAAAAGTTGGTGTATCGATAAAAGGAAAATGCAGATAAGTGGTCTGGAAACAAATGTAGCGAATAAACTGAGACACTCATAATCGCATGACTTCTGCTCCACTGTACAGATGATACATTGCGCTCTCTTCTTCTGCAGTGGTATTCTGTCACACGGCTGGAGAATTGGCGCCACCAATTGCTTATCTAGATGAACCAACTCCAAATATTCGCATAACAGTCATGGATGGAAGCGTACATAAATTCGCATTTTGTTTTGCCGAATTCCTGAAAATTCGATTAAAATTTGCGATATATTTGGATGGAAACCCAATTAATGGCAAGTAATAAATTATTTTTTGATCCCAGCTGAACTATACCCTGAGTAACAAAAATGATGTTTGTTGATTTAAAAGATGTTTTTGCAAGGTAATAAGTTAGCAGTTTGTCTTATAACTGTCTAAATATACGACTGTGAAAATACAGAAGGAAAATGGCTAAAGATCCCCCAAAAAGTCGTTTTTTCATTCCCAGTGTAAAAGGACCGTTCTGGATAAAATTCATTTACATTTCTGTTCATTGCTAACTTACCCAGTTAGCTACCAATGCCTGCATGCCCTGTAGCAGGATAAGGCCTGTGATTTACCTCTCAAATATACAAAGTCATTTATTAAATGCATTACAAGTGAAACAACGGTTATCACACGTGATCATTTTTGAATGACTGAAAAGGTTTATGTAACATATAGGTTGTAATTTAATGTTAACACGCAAAAAAAATAGCTCAGGCACTTCAGGCGACGGGAGTAAGGCAGGCCTGCATGACATTGTTCCAGACAATGTTTTTCATTATGGAGAGGGGTGAGTCAGCCCTTTGTTTTTTGCAAGATTGTTGTTTGATAATTACAAAGAGTGAATGAACGAGTCTGCTAGGAAGGACCCAGGCGAAGTGTTTAAGGTCAAGGTAAACCTTACAGTGCAGTTGCTGACCTTTTTGTCTTTCCTTTTTTAACCTCACCAGTAACTCTACTGAGACATTGAGGAACTTGTACCCAGAACCAAACCGCCCTGGAAACCTGATTACCACTGTATGTATTTGATCTGCATGCACTTTATAAGCCTTAAAGGCTCAATGAACCCCAAAACCACAACCTATGTACAGCCACATGTATTGATTGTGACATTTTGCAGAAGTCATGTAAACACATCTGTACTCACTTTAGAAACTTTAAAAGCTGCAATGTGCTTTGATTAGAAAATTGATCTGTTTTCTTTATTCTCTTTTCCCCGCTCTCAGCATGCCCTGTTCCTGCATGTCCTTAATTTTTACATAATTACAAATAAATATAAAGTATTACACAGAGTTTTGTGTTTCATTGAGTCATGTAAATGACCAATACAGTTGTAGCAGTAAATTGGAGTCCAAAAGTCAGTGGTGGAGTCTCTGGCCTGGAAGCTCCATGTCTTCTCATGCCGCGGGCACAGTCCAGACACCGGTTGGATGACCTCCAAAGTGCCAGCCTTCCTCCTCTGGAGCTCTGCCGTTTGTCAAGCTGATCTCCCACAATCTCAGGCAGTGCAACTCTCATTCACATCAGGAAAAGAAAATTACAATTTTCTAACATTACGTAACTGAGTGAGCAGTAATATCAGGACAGGCAGGAAATATGTACTAATTTGTGTTACGGTTTAAAGTATGCTATTCCTGAATAGTACACATGCTGGCGACAGGCAAATTATGCACCTTTGGATTTGGGTGAAAGCTCTACTGATAGCTAAAACTGCAGCTCTCTAACAAACTACAGAGGAATGTGCAGACATAACATACCGAAAGGAGCCATAACAGGTTATTAGAATTGATGACAACCCTGCTTAAAATTCCAGCTAGGGTCCCAAGCTGGTTTGTGATGACTATATCCAGCCTGTTGGTAAAACCTATTCTCTTTCTGGGTAAATGAGGGGAACCTGGTTGAGCAAGCTGATGGACCGGCTATCAATACAGACTGGCCAGCTGCTTGATCAGCTAACATTGGTTTGGCTGGAATTTTTGCCAGGGATGGCATGCAGAAGACCTGTGTTAACTGGCAGAACATTGTAATTGGACCCCACTCAAGTTATTCAGAAGTATAACAATAATGATCCAATATTTGCTAGCATTATTTAAATTGACCTATAGCTAAGTGGGAGCACTTCAAAAATGAGCCATTTTAGCATGAATCAACATTCCCCATGAACATAGCTAGACATTTCACCCAGAGCACTAAATCTACAGCCTCTATGTGTAATCAAAATCCTTTTAAACTAACTGTCACATTTCTGGAAATAAAATTATTTCTCAACAAAGCATCAGCTACTGGAATTGATTGGGCATGTTCTGCATTCAGGTTTAGCATTAAATTATACAATTTTTACCATTCCCTGTTAGAATCGAAAGTTGGTTAGCTAACTAACTTTTAGCTGAAAAATAATTGATTTTTTTTGATGCTTAGCTATGTTATCATAGCCAGCTGGCATTAGTGTTTCGGTCACTGGATGCAGAGCCAGTCCTGTATTCTAGCTCTTACGAATCGAAGCCATATTTCCGCGGAATAGCTGTACATCCGACATAGCCAAAAATAGCTACTAGTTAATACTTTAAATTTTGCCAAGCAAACAAGCTTGTTGGCTTTGACTACAACCCCAATTCGAAAATAGTTGGGACGAATTGTGTTGTGAATAAAATTAAAATGCAATGACTTTCAGATCACAAGCCAATATGTTATCGTGGCAATAGAACATAGATGACATTTCAAATGTTGAAACTGAGACATTTTACATTTCTATCCACAAAATGAGCTTCTTTCAAGTTTTACATTTGGCTGCAACAGGTAGTCAAAAAAAGTTGGGACACAGGCAATCTTGAGGGCTGAAAAATGCAATTAATATATAAGAGAATCAGCTGAAAGAACATTTAGCAAGTAATTAAGTTAACTGGCATCAGGTGTGTAACATGATTGGCTATAAAGGGATGTCTTAGAGAGGCTGAGCTCCTAAAGATGCAGAGGTTCAACCTGTGAAGGCTTGCATAAAACAATTGTGGAATTCTTTAAAAAACAATGTTTCAATGTCAAATTAAATTTGAAGGCTCATCATCGACAGTGCATAACATCATCAAAAGATTCAGAGAAATGGGAAAAAATCTCTTTGTGCAGGAAAAATGCTGAGACCTTTATCTGGATGCCCATGATCTTGAGCCCTCAGACGCCATGCATCACTCATCGGCATGATTCTGTCATTGATACCTAAAAAGGAATACTTCAAAGAAACCTCTGTCTGTAAACAACGTCTGCCTCGCCATCCACAGATGCCAACCTAAAACCCATTATGCTTAAAAAGAAAGCCATTGTTGAGCATGATCCAGAAGCATCCTGAAATGTTCTGTGGGCCAGCCATTTAAAATGGACTGTTCTAAAATGTTGATTGTTGGTCGAGTCCAAAGTGACATTCTTCTTGGAAATGATAGGTGTGTCCTTGGGCATTAGAAAGACCACCCCCCTGTTATCAGCGTTCAAAAAGCCAGCATCTCTTTGGTATGGGGATGCATTAGTGCATATGGTGTGAACATAGCTGTTTTAAGTTCACCATGAATGCACCAAATATACAAGGTTTTCAATATATGTAATCCAAAATCTATTGAAGGGAAGGCCTTCACATTTTCAGGAAATGCAAAAACATTGCAGCTTTTACAACAGCATCAGCTAGTAGAAGAATTGATTTGAATGGCCTTCTGCAGTCCTGATCTTTCATTAAATTGAGAATTTTTGGTGCATAATTAAACGAAAAGACTCAAAAGGAGACTGAAAACTCTCCAGCAGCTGGAAGCCTGTATTTCGATAGATTTTTGATGCTTAAACTCGTTATCTCCTCAATGCCAGCTGGCATTAGTCTTTTAAAAAGAAGAGGGGATGTCAGCATGGTAAACAGGCCCTGTCCCAGAGCCAGTCCTGTATTCAGCCTCAAACGGAATCAGCTCATTTTGTGGATAAATGTAAAAATTTTTCAGTTTAAACATTTGCTATGCCTCTGTTCTGTTGTGAAAAAATAGCTACTAGTTGTGATTTTAAAGTGTGCGGTTTAATTTTATTCACAATTTACACTTAGTCCCAACTATTTTGGTGACGTATATTGTGCTAGACGAGATGTAGTTCACTGAGCGGTCTCACACAAAACTAAATGTACCTCACAATCATAATAACAAACTGCTAATTTCTTGACTTGCAAAATTATCTTTTAAATCAAGATAAATCATACGTGTAATTCACGGTAAAATCCAAATGGGATAAAAAAAATAGTTTGCCTCTCGCCTTTAACAATTTCAAAAAAAAAAAAAGTCCGTGGGGATCACCGAAAAGGGAGGGACTTCGCTACTCAATAGTTACGGGGTCATAAGAGAAAAAAAAAAAAATTGCAAAATCAAGAAACTAATTTCCACCACACTTATTTAATTTGCGGTTTCTGTTTATATGCACATCAAATAAAATCAGATAACAAATCGTTTTTTCGTTTTACGTTTTAAACTGTCAAAACAAAGAACGGAAAACGGATGTTTATCCATTTTTTGTTTCCCTATTTCTAAATGGTAATCGGGAAATGGCTCATTTCCCGATTTTGGTTTTCCCATTTCAAAACAAAAATCCGTGGGCCGCAAAGTACACAGACTGTAAAACTATGGTTCCATTAATACGGCTGAAGTCCAGCTGTGACGGGCTGCAGGGCAGACACAGGGCATTGCATGTGTTCTCAGTGTTTCCATATAAACGGTTGAACGACGCTATTCATCTGTTTTTGTAGTCATGGTAGTCAACACAGCACTACTTAAACAGCACCTCATGGTGGACAAAGAGCTCATCATAACTACAAGCTACTTTTTAATACAGAAGAAGCAGCGAATGAAAAAAAGCACCGTTAAAGAAGATAAAGATAAAAATGGCTGGAATTATGCTCTGTTAAATAATAAAGTCTGATATTCTGAAGGTTCTGCTTCATCCTCCAAATTGCAAGAATTAGATGAACTTATGTTCAAACTCCGTTAAACTGTCGCCTGAAAACCATTATTCTTATCATCTTGTAACAAACTTAAGTGTGTGATGCACAGGAACACTTCTGATATACAGAATCTGGCCTTCATGAAGTTATCATGGCATTTGGAAAGCTAATCATAATTTAAAGTGGTAGCCAGTGCTTTTGATTCACTGAGAAATGGTAAATACTCTGTGATACATTGTGAGAGCCAACAATAGAAGTTGATTAATGACTATCAATTCAAGCCAAGTGTGCAACTAATTAGCCTCTTTTTGGGAAAAACCAGTGCATGTTTAAAAAGGAGGCAGGCTGAGGACATTAAGGCTTGTGGGTCTATTCAATCTGCAGCGGTTCATTTTCGGTGGCAAGCCAACCAGACCTTTGTTTAAATATATTTTTTCGGCATCTAAGTTGTCTCTTCCCTTTGTGGAGGTTGGCTGTTTTTTTTATATTTTTTACTATTGGTTCTGAGGTCATCAACCTTCAACCTGACCAACTCCATTATTGTCTGGTTAGAAGACAGGCTAAACGCCTCCCTCAGAAGATTTTAAATACATGTATGTTGCCTTGAAACCTCCTCTATTCTGAACAGTTTGGTAAATATACTGTTGGCAAGGGTCATAAGTTACTGACAGATTATTCATAAAACAAAATACACATCAGTGACATCCAGGGCCGCTTTTTGAAAACTGATGGATCTAAACACTTCATATGAAGACAATGATATGCTATTTTTCTTATTTTGTACTCGTGTTGCACCAGCGCCAGCACTTCAACCTGCTGATCCTAATAAAAAACACAGCTTTTTAGCTTTTTTAATCTTGGCATTCATGAAGACAAAAAAAAAAATTGGGTTGATTTTTAAATCTGCGAACAGTTTGACTGATTGTTTGGAAATAACATTGGAGAAAGTATTGAATTTATGTGAAGCCTTTGCAGCAAACCTCTGAAGACAGATCTTGGGTCATGTGAGAACCGTCGTTTTTCAATATTATAAATATTTGAGAATGTCTGAAACATTTAAGCATGACCTTGATGAAAATAAGCCTCTTCAGGGGGCAAAGACTTTTTCAGAAACCACACCAAAATGAATTTCATTGTGATTACTTGTGATGGTAGGAGGGCTGTTCCAATGGTTTGAAGGCTTGACACTTCACATATCTGCAGGGCTTCCCAGGAAAATCCTGGGGCGTACTGTCCAACCAGACTTGGTGAGCCTAATTTTTTTTGAGTTAAAAAGTCCGCAGAGAAACTCCCCTCTGCCTTTTTGGGAGGTTGGACGATTTTATCATTTTTACGCTGCCACGGTTCTCAGGTCATCGACCTTCAACCAGCTCCATGGCCACTGTCACCATAGAAGACAGGCTGTATCTTGCAGCCACACTACCAGCTATCCTCCATGCTGAAAGACTTTGCCTTCAACTTCCTCCAGGAGTGCTTCTCCAGGTCGGTCACTCTGTTGGCAAGGGTATCTTGACCAGTTTTAGGGAGAGGTGACGGATGTTTTCTGAAACCCAAGGCTCCATCATTTGACATCCAGGCTATGCCCCAACTGCATTGGAAATTTTTCCACAGGCGGCATTTTCAAAACTTCAATGAAAATTTTGCTCCATAGTACACCAGGTTTTTTGGGTCCGGGCAACTTGCTGTAAAAAAAATAGGCAGCTGTCCGATTGAAAATGTAAGCAGAAACCACGTACTTGTCACCGGATTTACCTTTTTTATCTTGCTGTTAACGGAGCTAGACGAAGAAAAAAATTGGAATTGCCGTTTTTTTAATTCATTTTTGAAACAATTTGACTTTTGTTTGGAGATAACATTGGAGAAAGGAGTGAATTTATGTGAAGCCTGGAGCGGAGCAAAATGATTTTTTTTTTACTACATACTCAAACTTTGATCCATCTTAAGTTTGGGTCATGTGGGGTTTTCCAATATCATAAATATTCTCAAGAACATTAAACATTTATGTCATGACCAAATGATAATAATAAAAAAAAAAATTTGATTCTTAAGGGGGCAAACCCCCTGACTGGATTTTTCACAGCACATTTGTCTTGTCAATGGATGAATTTCATTGTGATCACGGGAGTGATTTGAGGATTTGGGATAGTGCAAAGTTCTGAAGGCTTGACACCTCACATGATTGGTTTAATCCAGGGCTTCCCAGTCCAGCCTCCTGGAGATGTACTGTCACTGCAGTCTTTGTTTGTGGGATAAATTTAGCTTACCTGCAAGTTAAAAAATATATCCACTTGTTGAATATGGAATCCCCAAATAAGGGTTTAGGGAAACCCTACAGGACAATTGATCTCAAAGAATTGAATTAGGTAGCCCTAAACTAATCACATGTCATTGTGTCAGTCCCCAGTTGGTCAGACAGTGATGAAGTCATTACTTATCAATTGTGGATTATCCGTAAACTTATGCGTATGCTGACCGCTATGCTAGGGAATAATGTTAGGACAGAAACTGAAAATAGTTGATTGACATGGAACCGAGAGGCTTGGTTTGTAACTCCAAACTGCTGTCGTTTTCAGCAACAGCACAAGCCCCTGTTATGCTTGATTTCTGCTCCCTGCAGTAAACTGCTTAATTATGTGTGTTGTTTTAGATCAGGGTTGGAGATTTACCATCCTGTAAGTTCTCAATTCACCCCCAATACACCTGACTCTACTCATCAGCAGCTCTGTGAGATCTCACACCTTTGATTGTCTTCTCCTCTCTAAGGATTGGCATGAAAAACCTTCAGGACAATAGATCTCCTGGAACAGATGCCCAGCTTTAGAGAAGTCTATGTAGCAAAAGCAGAGAAAAGTACTTTTAAACTGCAACTTCCTTATTGCCTAACACAGATATGAAAATCAAACCATCATGAATGTACCTAATATTATCTGCAGAAATAGATTTAGTGTATCTCATTGCTCAATTTCTTTTCTTTGTGAGGATGATAGAGAATTGTTTGAGTCTGCTTTGATGAACCTTGTGGTTTCATGTGTAAGACCTTACACCAGGTTACACAGTCTCACCTGTGCTCCAATAGGCCGACTGCATTGCGTCACTTGTTTGTCTGGGATGCACTTCTTGGATTGCATCAGTGACAAATAATATATTGTTAGGACAGGGATAGGGGGATACTCATCTACCCCTCCTTTTAGCCCCTCCTCTGTTTTACTGCAGATCTGTTTGTCACATCACAAACTCACTCTGCAAACCCAACCCCCTATATATGAGTCCTCTTGCACACCCACCCATCCTTAAATATAATCCTGTGGTGACAGGGTATTGTACAGTCACTCCAAATGCTGCTGTTCCCTCAATGGATTTGTGACTGGCTATCATCTGCACTGCTAACGTGCCACTAAAATTTCTATATTTACATGAACTGGAACTATATTGAATATTAATAATATAAACCTCCTGGAAACAGGTGATCAGGATACAGGGGCCTTCTGGGCTGTCTGACTGTGAGGAGTGTTATGTCAAGCTATTGCAGTTTCTCAGGTAAGTTATTCATTTTTTCAATCTGATAAACCACTCTTTCATTTCTTATGCTGTGCTTGAGTGAAAGGCTTCAGCAGACAGTAAAAAAAAATAGACCCAAAGGGCAAACCTTGTCTTCTGGGAACACTG
This sequence comes from Gymnothorax javanicus, assembly GCA_029692085.1. NCBI lineage: Eukaryota > Metazoa > Chordata > Actinopteri > Anguilliformes > Muraenidae > Gymnothorax > Gymnothorax javanicus. The sequence goes on along the minus strand of CM056200.1, from coordinate 28,921,280 downwards.
TCTCCAATCTCAGGGAGCTCCAGTGCAGTTTCAAAGAGTAAAGCTGGTGTATCAGAGGAGAGGTATTTTTGCCTGGATGGAGGTAATCTTCCCAGAAAACAAAAATTATCTGTCAGTGTAACAATGCAACAAAATTTGTGCATAATAGGCCAGTATAAGTGTTTCCATCTCTATTATGCAGTAACTGTGTTATGATGAGGAATACTTTGGAGAAAAGAATAATGTAAAATAATTCTGGAATCAGTTTAAAAATATAATGTAGCCTTGCAGTCAGTTTAAGTGATGAGTTCAGTGAGGCTTGACCATGTAACTTACATTCACTCTCTTTTCTAAGGATCATCAACCCTCAAACCTGCTGGATGAAATAAAACCAAAATGAACAGCTCTGTCATCAATTCTAGCCTACCCTTCAACCATTCCTCTTCAGGATCCAGTCTCCAACTCTCAAACACATTTCAAGGGTGCTATTATTCACTTCTTGGGTTTTCGTTTCTGATGATTGAAAGAAGCATCAATCTTGTAGTGGGCTACCCTGCCAACATCATGGTAATGTGGCTGGTGGCCAGAGAGAAGAGTGACTCTTCCACCTCCAATATCTTTATCTTCAACCTGGCTATCGCCGATGCATTGCTCTGTGTGATGACCCCCATCTGCTTCTATGGCTTCTATCTGCTCAGAATCACATATTTCAATGATATGTTGTACTTTACCACTGGGATCAAGAACAGCTCCCCACTCTTTCTCACCTGCATTTGCCTGGACCGCTATGTGGCCGTGGTCCACCCCATTGTGTTCACCAGCATCAAGGATAAGAAGATCAGAGTGACTATTTCCATGCTTGTTTGGGGGCTCATGATAGCCTATGCCGTCAGCCGGTCATTGTGGTTGGACCTCTCAAGAAACATCTTCACAGGGCTGATCCTGGCCATCTTCGCCATCATGGTTTTCTGCAACGTTTCTATCATGTGGAGTCTGAAGAAGTCAGTCTTGGGCAAAGAGAAGATGCACCCCATGAAAAAGAAAGCCTTAAGAACCGTGCAGATCTATCTGGCCATCATAGTGTTTCATTACCTGCCTGTAGTTGTTATCATGCCCTTTATACATAAACCTGATTTCCCAGAATACTGTGACATTGGATTGATTATGTTCTCCATAATGTACTTCAGTACCACCACTGAACCCCTTCTCTACATCTCCCTGATTAAGCAGCTGCCATGGCTGAAAAACTTGCTCTGCATCTGCTGCCGAAGCCTTTCCCCTGAGGGACATAATGTAAGCACATGAGATGTATGCTTGTGATTGTCTGTTACATTGCATTTACCCTCTACATAAATTTGTGAAAATGAGTTCATGAAATGAAGCAAGAATGTTATCTGAGTTATAGGCAAATGTATTATCTTTGATTTGACTGTAATTAGGATAGAGATGATAAGTAACACAACTATTACCATATGCATTGATGATTACGCATATATTTCGCAAATTAAACTTTTTTGATTATTTAAAAATCAGCAGGTATGATCAATCAAAGAGATTTTTCTATAATGTGTAAATGCCATTTATCGACCAACTTCCAAGACTGTTTTTTTCTCAACTTAATCTCATTATGCCAGCATGGGATCTTGTTTTGGTGAGGAAAATCCTTCAGTAACTCCAGATTTTCTGGGAGCTCACCATATACGCCGATAAAATAGTTTGTTTTGGATATTCTTGTGCTTAATGCAGTTGATCGGTGAGCCAGTACCACAGTCAAAGTATTTTAGTCCACAAAATGCTACAACGCATTTAACATGAAACAACGTGAAACGTAACCGAAAAGACACAAAAAGAATTGAAATTAAATGTAAAGTACTTGAGTAATGCCTCTCTAACATGTTCAAGGTCAACCAACAGGAAAAGTGTCCATCACCTCTCATATAATAACCTCAATCTCTGAATTCAGAAGGAAGCTGTACTTTGGTATGAGTTTAGCTGTTAGTTACAGCTCTGGGGAACAAAGGGAAGCACTGGGGTTTGTCATCAGAAACAAGGCCAACTTTGGTTCGATAATGGTAAAGTTTTTTTTCATTTTTTATTTTTTTTAACACTGGTTGAGACAAGAATTGATTCAATACTTGAGTGATTTCTTGAGCTGGAATTTACTGGTTATTAGCAACATTACAACAAAAGTGTTTTTTTGCACTTCCATCGATGTAGCACTCTTGCCAAATTAATTTACCGTTTCTGAGAATGAAGCACAAGAAATTTGGGCTCCAGCAATTTAACCCCTATTGGTTAGTACCCCAATCATGCTTTTGAGACTTATCTAGCAAAGTACTGAGGGTTTGTCCTCCGGTAAACACACCCTTACTGCTTAGTATAAATAAAGTATTTATATTAATAGGAATGACACTGGCTTGTTGAGTAATTAGGTTTTGAGTCTTCCAATTTAAAGCCTTTCTTCAGGTGGATTTCATTATTTTGTCCACCCCTATATCTGCAATTAAAAGCTGAGAGAGGACTTCATACAGGATTGCAGTACACTGATGTAAATTTAGCATGTTTCACAGTCCAAATTCAACCTTATTATTGTTGGTACTCTGTCTCTGCAGTCAGGCACACAATGGCTGTTTAAATTATGTAAATATCAGTCCACATCTATAGGCCATGAATTGTATGAAGTGGTTGGTTAAACTCAGATGTGATCTTTTGATCGGAGCTGTGTGGCTATTTTACCCTTTTTGCGGTTCCGGTCTGTGAGTGACTAAACATCGTATGTCATAAAAAATCACAAAGGCACAAGTGGCACAATCTTCAATATGCATACTGGTATGGATGCAGTGCATTGATATTGATTTAAAATAAATAAAACTGAGCTCAAGCTCATAAACACTTCATTATTGGTCTAGTCCAGCAGAAACAATCTTCAATTTGCGAAAAGAAGTGCTAGCTGTCAGTGGCCGTCATCCTCTGAAGACCTGGATTCTGTCATGCAATCCACCAGTGAGGGACTCGTCAGAACCACTTGAATGATTTCCTTTTTTATTGAATTCTAATGAAGTCAAAGGGAAGTGTGGTTTTGTTCAATGGACGTACACTACCACAGGAAAACTTAATTCCCCCGTCTGAGAACCTCTTCATCTCAACCTCAACGCAGTTATTAAAGATCCTTCTGGAAACAAACTAAGAAGTTGGACTAGACCAACTAGAGGGGGTTATGGAACAGTCCAAGTAAAGATGGCCTTTTTAACAGCTGGCCCCAGATTTCTATAGGAAATCTGCACTTTAAAAAAAAGGCCTATGTGGAATAATGCAAAACATCTTTTGCATTCTTATCGTCTTATTATCATCAGTATTATTATCAAAACATCTTTTGTATCATTATCTTTTACTGCTTAAAACATCTTTTATGTCAATACCCCAAAGCTTATAAACCTATTCACCCAGAGTGTGTGACAGTGTGTGTGAAGAACTATGCCGGGGAGATAGTGGCTCAGGAATGCAGAAATCCAGCCAAAAGAAAACGCCCTAAGCGCAGTCCAAAGTGGCATCAGGTATCCCGTAACCGCCTTTCTGTGACCTGTCTAAAGTAGACTGGACAATACTATGTAGAAAGGCAGGAGCTGATTAGACTGCGGTTACAGACAGATCTACAGCCAATTGATGTACAGCTAAAGGACTGTGGATTATAAGAACTGATGCTCGGGCAGAGCGCTCTCCAAACTGTGGCTGAGAACATTCCTCTGTTGCGGTTTGTAATTTACTCTTTGTCTGCCATAAATTTACTATATTTCAATCACAATCTGGTCAAGTGTTTATTTCAATTGTCTTCCACCCTTAATGAACACCGCCGGCTAACGAGGTAATTTCCTCACAAATCTGGTGACTCCTGACGTGGAGGGGGAAGACTATTGGGTCTGACCAGGAGACTCAGCCAGAATTTGACGACAATCGCCAGACACTTCGCGGCCGGCCAAAGACAGAGGTGAGCAGAACCTTTTTAATAAAATCTGCATAGGATAGAATCCGAAGTGTCTGACGTTTGACGGAAAGGTATAAAATTATATTATTATATTTTTGTATGATTTCAGTAACAGACACAGGGTAATATTCTATGCTGATTTCCTGTATGCGCATTCCAATACCCAACTCTAAAGACTAGTCTAGTCCTCGGTGAAAAGTGAAATAAGAAGTGAATACGGGGGCGTTGTAAAGGCATAAAAAAATAAAAAAATTAAAAATCCGTTGCAAGTAAGCCAGAGAAATACCCAAGGGATATTTTAATTTGAAACGTGTGGGCGACGGTGGACACGGTAGGACACTTAATGGGTTAGGTGGGGGGACGTCAGCCACTGAGTTCTGAACGGTCGAGAGGTCCTATCAGGAGATCCATTCAGATCGCCTTAGAAGTTAATACACACGTGTATGTGACGAGTAAAGGAAGTGGAGAAGAAACTTGGAGATCACATAACAATAAAATATCCAATCAAGGACTTGGCCATTGGACTGTGCATGTAGAGATCAGGACCTCAGTGTATATTATTGTAAATCCATTTTATGGCGGTAGAATTGCATGTTAAATTCTGCAAACGGAGCCTCTGTCATAAGATCGAAGCACACCCAGATCAAGTGACACTCGCTATTTGAAGAAGTAACTGACTTGTGGTTTGTACACTGTCAGTGAAACTTCCTGTTTGCAGAACTGTGGGGTTTTTTCTGTTCTCTCACACGACGCTGAAGAATATTGGGCAACGCAATGCTGGACTTTTGACATTCCCACTCTGCAGACGTATGAGGCAGAGAGGAAATTGATCTTGACCGGTGGATTGCAACCAATATTCATAGTACTGATACTGGCATTGGGGCAATGAGGGGAATGTTGTAGTTTTATCTGTACATAGTATTGCTGTAAATGAGTTTGCAGTTTAACATAGATGCGCCTAAATTGCGACATTACAGACATAGTACACCGAGATGTCACTGGTGGGACAGTAAAGAATTGTCACCAGACGAATTAGCGGAAGTTCTGTGTGACAGCGTTTGCATTATAAACTGGGAATAAATTAAATACAGGTACCCAGAACAAGCCCCAGGGCTTAGTGAAAAATTTAGCCGGTTATTTAGAAATCCCACTCCAATTAAAGACATTTATGCCAGATTGCAAAAACTGCAGGTTAATGGAGCTGTTGTACAAGTAAAAGTAGACTGTGAGACATTTGAAGAGTGGATACAAAAGGGAGGACATAGTAAAAAGAGACCTGAGTACTGGTACACACAGTGCCAACTTGATTTTGTGCCGCGCCAAGAAACAAAAATTTGGGACGCACAAGGTAAAAATGATCAAGCCGCAAAGCCTGATTTACAAACTAGACCATACCCAGTGGGACACCAACAGACAATAGATGCACTGAGCGTCTATGTGTCATTATTAAACTCGCGATATTTGAACGACGAGTTCCCACCAGTGAACAAGTCCAAAATACAAGCGGTAGTGATGGCAGAAAAACCAACAGTGAACCAGACCTTGACTAAGGTCTGGAGACACTTAGAGTGTAGATCATCTGTAAAAGAAGGAAATGACAAAAAGAAAAGAGCCCTAAAAATGATAAGTGGCAAAAGAAGGGATGGTTCCCTGGGCCCGAGGAGCCATTCCTGACCGAGTCACAAAGACAAGAGTTGATTACAAACACATATGCTGAATACAGGGTGAAAGAATTCGAACTGATCCAAAAGAAATTTCGATAGGTCACTTTAAAGGACAAAGAAAAGCTTCGCGACAAGGTGGTGCTCACGACTGAGCTCCTCAACACATTCGGCAATTACACTGACAAAAAGGGAAGCAATTCGCACCCTGCCTTTGGATGAGTGAGAAGATAGATAAGGAAGGAAAAAAACTTAAACAC